>JAGDYQ010000319.1:245000-407500 GCA_021962125.1 Bulinus truncatus | reverse complement strand
CTTATAAAATTTGAATATAACTGATTTAAATAAATTTAAAATTTATTTGGCATTTACGTAATGAAAGAAAAACCATTGAGCTTCCTTGACTAATGTACTTGAAACACCAAAATCAATGATTGAACTATAACTTGCTACCAGAGGCGCAGCTAGGAGGGAGCGGGGGTACATATGTCCCCGGGCGCTACTCACAATGGGGCGCCAAATTTATATTTTACATATAATATTATATGTTTTTCGAATAGGGGGGGGGGGGCGCTACAAATGTATTAAAAAGGTATTGTGCCCCGGGCGCGAGTTAAGCTCGTTACGGCACTGCTTGCTACAGGGTCTTCTTGCGTGGGGGGGGGGTGGTGGTGGAGTGGGGTGAAGGGGGTGACAGGGGAGGAGAGACAAATACTTTAGTTTATTTTGCTATAAATGGTCTAAACTCTAAAAAATCTATCAGTTTGTTCAACATGAAACCATTTCAAATAGATTATTTAATATTATAGCAACCATTTTGTTGACAGAAACGTAACCTCACATTGGACTTGGTATGTATTATCAGTACGTAAGTTTAATATTTAAGAAAAGATAATTATTTAAATTTTGGTTTGTTCAGGCGTGTCCTAATTGGCCAGTTTTACTTAAAGTTGTTTTTTTTTTTAACGATAGCTATAAGTTCTAATTCTATTAGACAAACCGAAACTGGCCAGGTAAGTTAAATGACCAAAAAAAATATATCTACCTTCTACTAGTGTTTATTTTTTTCTTTTTCAAGTTTTATGCTTTTTTTTTCATTGTACTGTCAAAAGTAGCCAAAAACAACAACTGCCCCCCCCCCCCCCAAAAAAAAAAAAAACAACTGTTTCTGGGGAAGCCCGCCCTATTCGTCAAATTTGCCCCTCTCCCCCAAGCTGAAACCGTTATGATGTCCCTGGTGCTTGTGTACATGCGCGTGTGTCGGCGCTGTGATTTATGTGTGCGGACACAGCGAGAAACAGCCGACATATCAAGTTTCAAGTCTTTAATAATTTAGCCACGTACCAAGGGGAGGCAACAGTTCACAGTGGCGCAGCATCTGACGTAGCGTTGTTTTAGTCCCAGGTCATATTTTAGTTTCAGTTTTTATTTCGTTTTTTCTGTAATAATTTTAGTTTTCGTCTAGTTTTAGTCTTGCTTCTAATTTTAGTTTTAGTTTTAGTTCTCGTTGACGAAAAGTCTACATTTTCGTTAACGAAGGTTTTAGTTTTAGTTTTCGTGAACGAAAGCAACACTATATTTTAGTTTCAGTTTTTATTTCGTTTTTTCTGTAATGATTTCAGTTTTCGTCTAGTTTTAGTCTTGCTTCTAACTTTAGTTTTAGTTTTAGTTCTCGTTGACGAAAAGTCAACATTTTCGTCAACGAAGGTTTTAGTTTTAGTTTTCGTCAACGAAAACAACACTAATCTGACGAAGACAAATCATATAAATGCGATGGATGGCCAGTTAGGCACTACATGGGGGAAGTGGAGAGGGATGGGAAGGGGTGGGAGAGAATGGGGCCCGACACATCACATTTTTTTTGTCATCGGGCGCAGTGGCGCAACCAGCAAACAATGCTGAAGGGGGGGCTCACATATAGAAAAAAAATGCTGGGGGGTGCGGCTCACATCTAAAAAAAACGACAGTTTATATAGTAAAATATGTATGATGATTATGTCTAGGGGGGGGGCAGCAGCGCCCCCCCCCTGGTTGCGCCACTGCTCGGGCGATGAAAATCCCATCTCCGCTTTTGTTCTACTTATATCGTCGTCTCACAGCTCACCAACTGATGCCCGTATTTAAATACCCATTTTTGTTTTCATGTGTTCATTCTGCGCATCTGTATAATTAGACAACACACGGGCATAACACGCGTCCCGTGCTGACCGTTACAGTTGACACCTTATGTCGTCCTGACCCAGATACAAGATGAAAATAAATAAATAACGTCCAGAAATGTACAGGCTTGTCGTCTGTCACAACGCCTGTTTTGGGAAATAAATGAAAACAAAAAATGAGCTTAGCCTGTCTCGGACACATTTTGCATTTCTGTCAACATTTGGATCCATGAAAACCAACGCTTGTCTAACAGTGGCGTCGTCGCTTACAACGAAAAAGTCCAGGGTTGGGCTTCCCACAGTATATAGGTGGCCCCGGGGATGGGGGGGGGAAGGGCTGAAATATAATCCATAATCTTCTCAAGCTGTCCTATTTACACTACCACTACTACTTGTGTTTTAATGTAAAACGTCAACCCCCCCCCCCCCCAACTCACCACCCCACTCACCCTCCTGCTGCACACCGCCCAGTTTCACACGTGTTGCATGCTTTGATAGAAATGTTAAGCGTATTGTGGAGTAGGGGGGGGGAGGGTGGGTGTTGTTGTTGAGGGCTGGTTGAGCATTCACGTGACTTCACGCTGGGAGTAAAATTTAAAAAAAAAACAAACAAACAAAGATGTTGTTGGGTAGGTCGCAAAATATGTAAGGAAAAAATTATTATTTTTTTTTGTTTGGAATTTTTTTTGTTTGGAATTTTTTTTTGTTATTGTCATGTGACAAGACTTTGTTCTCAAATTTGTAAAGTTTCGTGTGACCCGCTTTGAGAACAGATTTTTTTGGTTTCTTGACCCACAATAGAAAAAAACAAAACAACAACAAAAATATGTGTCGTGCGACTCTCTATCAAAGACAATCTCCAATTAAAAAAAAAAAGTGGGTCAAATCGAGATTAATCGTAGATTTCTACTTGTACTATTTATAGATCTACAAACTTTTAGTTTTAACAGCATAAAGGACAGCGGCGTAGCGTGGGTATCGGCCGCCCAGGGCGGAAGACGATTTTGCCGCCCTCTAATTTAGGTATTTCAATTTAATCTATACATTTTGCCCCCCTCCCTAAAAAGTAATGAAAAGTGCCGCCCGGTGCGGACCGCACACACCGCCCCCCCCCCCCAGGTACGCCACTGATAAAGGAGGAATAGATTAGTAGCTTAGTACAGAGACATTTTGAATCGTTTGATTATAAAATTTAATAGTTGTCGCTGCCCACGTGAAATTCGTCTGCGACCCGTTAGTGGCCCGTGAGCCGCCACGCTTTGAGAGACTCTCCGCAAAGATATACGTTAAGAGAAGGGGAAACTCTTTACGTTTCAACCAATCGTCTTAATACTTTTGTCATTCACGAAAACACTGAAAAAACATTTTGGTTCTCTGCAAAGAAGTATATAACAGGGCCGAACCTAGGGATATGGGGGCCCGGGGAGCTTGGCATCTTCGGGGGCCCCTGCATTTAGACAGTCGACACCAAGACATGAGATAATGTACTTAATATGATGTACAAATATTTTTGGGGCCCCCCTCAAGCTGGAGCCCGAGGGCACTGTCGAATTTGGACCCTCGCCCCACCCTAAGTACTCCTCTGGTATATACGAAAAACAATGTCAATAAAAGATTTCAGGCCCTCTCATTTGACATTCGCCCAGGTCCCCACCATTTGACATTGATCCGAGGCCACATCATTCGGCACTTGCCCGAGGCCCCATCATTTGGCACTCGCCCGAGGCCCCCGCGCATTTATCCTTGACGCCTCTGTCACCTGACTATGTATGCAGAAATTCAACAATATTGCAGAGATCATTTTCTTTTATTAATATTATTTTTTTTTATTGCAGTGATTTAAACATAAGTTCTTTAAGTTGTCTATACCAGATACCAATCTGAGTACCACTGTTTTACTCTACATGTATTACCCAATGACATGTAGCTTAGACCAGAAGTTTTCAACCTTTTTTACCCTGCGGACCCCACAGACATACCACGCTCGAGTGGCAGACCCCCAGAGAGCAAGGTGCCCTGGCCTTAACTTTTCGTACCTCAGGTTGGGCCCTAATATGTCTTATAAAGTTTACGGATGCAATCTACTTAAATTCTGATAAACGGTAGGCCTATCCTGAGTTACGCGCACATCATGTAAAAGTCATTTTACATACGGGAATATCTACCTATCCAAATAATGAAATACTCACCGAGTATTTATTCCACTAGTATGTCGACTACACAGTATTCTGTTCAGTGGGAAGGCTGTGCCTTTTTGGCACTACATAGTTTGTCCAAACACGGTGGTATGCGTGATAAACATATGTGTATTTCATGTTCAATGTCCAGTCTGGACCTGTACTTGGTCTTCATCGCAATAACAGCAGAGAATGAAGTTTTGCACAAGTACGTCATAGAAAATGGTAGCAGGACATTGATGGCTTCGTCTGACAGCAGCGAGTACTTCTGGAAACATGCTAACCAGAACGACAACAGTGACATTCTGCTGAACTGCAAGCGCAGTGTCCTGTTGGACTTCGCACATGTCGACTGCTGTTGGTAGAATTAGCTCTTCTGCAATTGTGTGAGGTTTTTTTGGAACGCGCTATTCGTAATGCTACTAAATATGACGATCGAAGAGCATTCTCGTTCACAGTAGTGCAGGCCACCAGTTTGTCTTTCTGTTTCAAATAGAGCTCTTTCCTCATCTCAAAGTATTCATTCGGTTTACTGGCAAGTTCCAAATGCATTGTGGTCAAACGGCGCCTCAATTTGATAATCAGAATCTTCCAGGTTCTGGTCAGTTTTCCTCTTCACAAATTTATCCATGCTACTAGGTGTCATAACTATTCGTATTATTAGTTATACTTGTGCGTTATTGTGATAAGTGTCTGTCTTCACTTCTCTGGTAGCGATTTACACCTATATTCTTGTAAATACAATGCTCAACCTAGAAACTTTGGGACACTGATTCTTTGTAACATTAATCAAAGTTCGGCGCCATACACACGATACCAGACAGTAGATAATTAGCTTTTCACAACATTTGTCTCTTGAAAACACAAAGCCGCTATGCCTTGCTTTTAATTCCAGCCTAACCAGGTCATCTTTTTCCCAGGTATGTGTCACCTAAAAATACAAACTCTCTCTAAACATGACCGACATTGTAATCTCATAGTATCTATGGCGCATTCCGCCCTTCCAAAGTTTGTTATAAAATCATTACAGCATGATCAACCAGAACTATTTATCAACAATACACACGATGTCGCACTTGCGGATGTTTTAACAGTGACGCCAGGGGCGCCGAGAGCCAACACGGGCGCCAGGGCAGGACATCATTGCGGGCCCCTTAATAAACAATGAATCGTGAAAAAATTGACATGGTCGGGGCGGCCGGGCCCCCTTATAGATGCGGGCCCCCTGGCAATGACCCCGCCTGCCCCCCCCCCCCTCTCGGCGTGCCTGAGTGACGCCATAGCTCAGTAAGAAAGAAACATTGCCAAGATGACACGACTCAAAAACTCACTGCACAAGTACATTAGGATGCAGTCTAGTTCATATTTCAGAAGTAGCATAAGCAAATACTAGCGGAGTTTTCAATTCTGCACATTGTTGGCTGTACCGGAAACATTTGCATAGCTTGTATTTTTTTGTTTAGCTAAAAGCTAACCAATCAACCAAACCAAACAATAATTTATACGAGAAAATCGCTAATTTCATTGACTTGCCCACGGACCCCTTTCAAGCCTCCCGCGGACCCCCGGGGGTCCGCGGACCACAGCTTGAAAACCTCTGGCTTAGACAATACATTATTGATGCGTGACCTAAAGGTTACGATTTAGAAAGTACGACCAGCAAATTGCTTGGAGAAGCAAAATCTGTTTCAATTTATAAATAGTGAAAAAATACTGTGATTCGTCTACATTAACGGAATTCGTGAGGTCAATACACCATAATTTCTGACTGATAAGGGCTGACCATTTAAGGTCATAAAAACACCCATTTCATAAGTCGGCAGATAAATATCTTCCGGTACCTTCAGATTAATAATCACCCCAGTTATATTATATCTGAGTGGTTGCTACATACACTTTGAGAATCACTGCATGCTTTAAGATGACAGGGTCTAAATTTATTGTACACACAATCGCGAAAATAGAACCACTGCATGTCACCCATAGTTCTCAGACGATACGATAGTGTCTAATACAGTGTACACACAATCGCGAACTAAAGATAATTAATAATGGCATCAGTTTGTATGAGGAAAAAAAAAGGGTCGAATGTGTGTGTGGGGAGGGGGGGAGGGGGTGGGGGAGGGGTTACATACATTAGAGCTCCACACAAAAAAATGTTTTAATCTCGAGTTGACCTTTCTTTCACGGTTCAGTGCACCCGTGATATGTTAACATACCGATCATATAGTGAACATACGCGCTTAAAATTATTGATTCTATATACAAGGCGGAGTCATTAAAGAAGCTAGTGATTAGGAATCGATGTTATAAAGTTACACACTCCCTTGACCAATTTAAGAAAAAAAAATGATTAAGTATTTAAGTATGTTAAGACTAAAAAATTGTCAAAGCGGAAACCAGAGCGACACAGCTGACCTAGTTTATTTCATTCATTTACCGCGTGCACACACACACACACACACACAGACATACCACACATATACGCTCTCTTGCAAGCACAACACAACGGTCTCACACCAGTGAATGGTTGGGGTGGTGGCCCAAGGGGAAAGGGGATTACGAGGACATTTATTTTTTCTTCGAGGTACGTTTCAAATTGTGCCATGCGAGCCTAGTGTATGGTTACTGTACACACAGGGACTAGTGTGTAAAATATAGTTTTGTTTAACTTCAAGCAAGGAATCACGGGATATACATTTTTTTTTAAATTGTCGAATATACTCTCAACAACCGTCGCAATGCACTTTAATGATTTGTGTAAGTGTTTATTTATATTATATTTCTTTATTTTTAAATAGGTATTTGTCTTCAAAACACCGCCACACCAAAGGGTAGGATGTGGTATGTAGGTAGACCTACATTTTAAGAGTATGCACCTACTATCTATATTGGATGTACCCTAAGACATGCATTCACAGTAACAACACCATGTCCGAAATTCAACCCCCGGACCCCCCCCCCCCCCCAAACACACACCACTTTACCTACCCAATGGTTTGGAAAATTAAAAAGTAACAGGGAAATACCTCATAACAATATTTGTTTTAATGCGTTATATTTAAAGATAAAAAAAATAATTTCACCCTAGAGACACTTGGGTGTGTGCGTGTGTGTGTGGCGGGGGGGGGGGTTAATGTTATGGAGGTAAATGAATGACTCCAATAGATTGATTTTATTACGTATCTGTTTTTTTGTTCTTTCTTTTTTTTTGGGCACGTGCACCATATTGGTGACCCGTAGCCATATAAGAATGACGCGACTATCAGTACAAGATTAGCTAGCATACGTCTAGCATAATTATTTCACACTTGGTCCATGTGTCGCATTGTCGGTGTGTCACCGTTGGTTAATGTGTCACATGGTCGGTGTGTCACCGTTGGTTAATGTGTCACATGGTCGGTGTGTCGCCGTTAGTCAGTGCCACATGGTCGATGTGTCACATGGTCGGTGTGTCACCGTCGGTCAATCTCACTTAGTCAATGTGTCACATACCTGTAATATACCAACTGAAACATAAATATTGCCCTTTGTACTGTGCACGCTGTTGTAGCTCGTTTTGTAAACACTTCAAGGGGGTTGGGGCGATATCAATCGATTTTTATTTTTTCTTTCTTTTTTGTGTAGTTTCCACGGGATGTGCACAGATTCATTAGCACAGGATGTGCACAGAGTCGTTAGTCCAGTCGTATGAATCATTTTCTCACTTTTCAAAAAAATATTCCAGGTACATTACGTTAGTATATCGACCAATAACGTGTAACATCATCATCCGACCGAAAGACTAAATCTTTTACCTCTACTTAACTGGAAAAAACAAATTGCTATACTATAGACAATAGATTACTCATTGAAACAAAGGGTTACTACGCACAAACAGTGCGACTCTGCCTCTCTCTCTCTCTCTCTCACTCTTACAAGCAGACTTTTTGAAAAACACTCCGGCTAACGCTAGTAAAACAAAACAAATCTCGCACACAGACACAGACACACATACAGAATTGTGTATTGTTATATTTGAAAAGTACGTCTTTGTTATCACAGGCAGCCATGATGACAAGGAAGAAATAACTGCACGGCCAAATAAATTACGTCGTTCTGTTACTGATTGATGAGAGCTGTTGTTGTGATAAAGTGCTTCTCAAACTTTTTGAAGTCACGGCCCCCTTGGAACGCCAATCAATATGTCGCGGCCCCCCCATTTCTTTTGTTTAGATTGCTTAAATTTATAATTTTTCGAAATTTCACGCCCCCCCCCCCACCGGACAGTCCACGGCCTCCTAGGGGACCGCGGCCCACCACTTTGAGAAGCACTGTTGTAATACAACAATGACAGTTCATTCTTACAGCCGAACACACACATAAGAACATCTTTTTTTCTTCTTTTTAAATCATCGCCTGCTAAATGTCGCCGTCAGTAGAATGTCAATCTTATTATTCCTTAGGTTTGATTGTTCACAGTGAAGTCTTCAACGACTTCCTGCTTGCTGCAATTTTCTTTAATTCTGGCCGTTGAAAAGGTCACTGGCCACTCATAATGGGACGAGTGCTCTTCCTTTAATGTCTTCATGGGACGACTCCTCTTCCTTAAATGTCTTTATGTGACGACTGCTCTTCCTTAAATATCTTCATGGGAGGACTCCTCTTCCTTAAATGTCTTCATGGGACGACTGCTCTTCCTTTAATGTGTTCATGGGACGACTGCTCTTCCTTTAATGTCTTCATGGGACGACTGCTCTTCCTTAAATGTCTTCATGGGACGACTGCTCTTCCTTAAATGTCTTCATGGGACGACTGCTCTTCCTTTAATGTGTTCATGGGACGACTGCTCTTCCTTAAATGTCTTCATGGGACGACTGCTCTTCCTTAAATGTCTTCATGGGACGACTGCTCTTCCTTAAATGTCTTCATGGGACGACTGCTCTTCCTTTAATGTCTTCATGGGACGACTGCTCTTCCTTTAATGTCTTCATTGGACGACTCCTCTTCCTTAAATGTCTTCATGGGAGGACTGCTCTTCCTTATATATCTTCATGGGACGACTGCTCTTCCTTTAATGTCTTCATGGGACGACTGCTCTTCCTTTAATGTGTTCATGGGACGACTGCTCTTCCTTAAATGTCTTCATGGGACGACTGCTCTTCCTTAAATGTCTTCATGGGACGACTGCTCTTCCTTAAATGTCTTCATGGGACGACTGCTCTTCCTTTAATGTGTTCATGGGACGACTGCTCTTCCTTAAATGTCTTCATGGGACGACTGCTCTTCCTTTAATGTCTTCATGGAACGACCACTCTTCCTTAATGTCTTCATGGGACGACTGCTCTTCCTTTAATGTCTTCATGGGACGACCACTCTTCCTTTAATGTCTTCATGGGACGACCACTCTTCCTTTAATGTCTTCATGGGACGGCCACTCTTCCTTTAATGTCTTCATGGGACGACCACTCTTCCTTTAATGTCTTCATGGGACGACCACTCTTCCTTTAATGTCTTCATGGGACGACCACTCTTCCTTTAATGTCTTCATGGGTTCATTCTCTCTGTAGTGAACTCTGCACTGTCGCCTTCTATCAGCTTCTCCCAGTCGTTACCCTTGACTTCAAGGCCCATATATTTGTTATTACTGCGGGATCTTCGTTTGTACTGTATGTGATGGTTTGTCTCCAACGTTATAACGTGCTCTCTATCGCCTTCATTCGTAACTCTAATAACCGTTCGTTACTCGAGTCGTTCGTTACTCGAGTCGTTGGATACTTGACTCGTTCATTACTCGAGTCGTGCGTTACTCGAGTCGTTCGTTACTCGAGTCGTTCAATACTCGAGTCGTTTGTTACTCAAGTCGTTCATTACTCGAGTCGTTCGATACTCGAGTCGTTTGTTACTCAAGGCGTTTGTTATACTTGAGGCATTTGTAACATGGAGCGTACATTCTTCAGTTATACAACGTTTACGCTAGAGATCATGGTGGATACTTTATTAATTTGTTTTATTTCAACTCACTAGTGCGAGGCAGCTAAGATCGTGACTGCTCACTATGTAGGGATACATTTACTATATAGGTAGCTTTTAGTGCTGATATTCGAACTCGTAAACGACACCAATCATATCGCGCTTACCATCTCAACGCGACCGACTCACCAAGGTCCTCCAACTTTTATCTTGAACACGTGAATATCGAAGATCTTACAACTAATGCGTGACTCGAACTGAAGACAGTTTTTAATTGTAAAATTGTTATTGTGCGCAATATTCGATGCAATTAACTAACCCATACTTTTTTTTTTTGTTCCCATTGTAGTTAGGCTTGAAATGTCGTTAGACCTTGTGCATTCTTGGCACAGATACAAAACAGTTCTAGCGGCAGGGGCAACGGCATTCGCTGGAGTAGCAGCCCTTGCCTACTACCTGCTGAAACCAAGACACAGACCAGTCCCAAGGATTTCTATAGATTTTAATGACCAGTCAGTTGTCATTGATGGGAAGGTAAATCATTTGTGTAAACATATCGATCTGTATTTCCTAAAGGAACATTCCGTTGGTTCTTATTTGAACATTCCGAATTCTTACTTATCGTGGGAGATGTCTCGTTGTTATGTAAAATGAACTAAGAATGGCTCAGAATATTTGGCCGATAGATGAAAGGATTATAAACCTTCATTTAAGTCTAGGTTTGTTTTGATGTCATTTCAAATCAAACATGAGATGCGTGGACATCTAAAGGACTTAATGTTTTTCATTTACTTTGATATAAAAAAAATTAGTCTTAATTGCGTGTGTAAGCTATTTCAGTTGATTAAAAGAAGTCTGGAAATGTTTTTTTTTTTAATTCTTTTTTTTTTTTTTGCAAGAATGATTTTTAAAAATATTTGTAAAAATTGGTTTCATGTATGTATGAAGTATTTCATTCGAGTGCAGAAAATGTGTGTGCGTAGACCGCGTATTTTGTAGGTGCGTACAGTTTACATGTACTCATGTCATACCTGAACTCATGTCATATCTATATTCATGACATATCTGTACACATGTCATTCATGTACTCATGTCATTCATGTACTCATGTCATACCTGAACTCATGTCATATCTACTCGTAGCCTGAACACAGAGCCTCCAGACTGTCCTCCCCACCCGATTACTTTCACTTTGATTCACCTGGCCATGACTGTACAGTGGTCAGTGATGTATTGTTTAGAGGCAAGAAGTTATCCAGTAAGTAAACCAGCCTTACACAACCCCTCCCCCCCACCCCCAAATATTTTTTTTTAACTGAGCCTTAAATGAAACAATAAGTTTTACTTTTTTAATCTGTGTTGTTGTTGTTGTTGTTGTTGTTGTTGTTTGTACACATTTTGGTCTAAATTTAGAAAAAAAAAACATTAACTGTTTTCCCCCTCCAGATAATGGACCATGTCTCGGTGCCAGAACAGGTAAAGACAGAGCCTACGAGTGGATGACTTACCAACAGGTATATATATATATATATACTAGTTGCAAGTACCCGGCTTTGCCCGGGTTTAAAAAAAGTTTTTTGTTTTCTCCCTACCCCCCTCTCTCCCTTCCTCTCTCTCTCCCCTCCCTCCCCTCTTTCTCCCTTCCTACCCCCTCTATCCCTTTCTCTTTCCCTCCCTCCCTTTATCCCTCCCTCTCCTTCCCTCCCTAACTCTCCCATCTCCCTCTCTCCTTCCCTCCCCTTTCTCTCCCTCCCTCCTTTCTCTCTCCCTCCCCCTCTCTCTCCCTCCCCCTCCCTCCCTCATTTCCTCTCCCTCCCTTCCCCCCTCTCTCTTTATCTCTCCCTCCCTTCTATCTCCCTCCCTCCCTTCTATATCCCTCCCTACTCCCCCCTTCCTTTCTCTTTCCTTCCCTCCCTTTCTCCCTCTCTGTCCAACCCTCCCTCTCCCTCCCTCCTTCTCTCCCCCTCCCTGACCCCTCCTTCCCTCTCCCTCCCTGCCCCACCTCTCTTTATCTCTCTCCCCCTCCCTCTCTCTGTACAATTAAATGTCAAATTACGCTTCTTAAATAAACAGAAAACCTTATTTTAATCCCGGGCAAAGCCGGGTACTTGCAGCATGAAAAAAAAACAACAACAATATGTTTTTTTTCCGTCCCTGACCCTTTCGTCTCCGTCCGTTATTACAATTAAACTACCCATTGAGATAATAAATAATGTTAATAATGTCACAGAAACATTTTAATTAACGTATTTCGGTTTATTAAAGTGCACCTTTAATTTTAATCTTCCGAATACATAAAACGATAGGTAAATAGATATGACCATAGATATATAAGACTAGATCGCTTATGCTTATTTAATAGAGACCAAATAGTGTTGTATTCGAGACTCCTACTTTAAAAAGAGAAGAGTACAATTCTGTACAGTTCTTTATTTTTTACCGAAAAAGATTTCCTTCCTTTTAATTAAAAAAAAAATCCCCATTCATGATAGAGGTTGGCGCTTTTAAAATCTACTGATGTGTCAGAAAAAATTATATTTGACGGTTAGTAATAATATAATCAAACAACCGGGTACACAACACGAAGGCATTTCATTCAAAGTTAATTGAAAAAGTTTTTGAAAATTTGTCAAGGAAAATAATGTAGAATGTCTTCTGCTATTTATTTCGGTTACTAAGTTTTCTATGCGTACTACGTCATCAGGTTATACGGAATTGTACTCTTCTCTTTTTAAAGTTATGGTCCGCACAATATATGTCTATGCATAGCCCATAAGCGATCTAGTCTTATATATCTATGGATATGACTATTGATTTCATCATGTTTACAATTGGAGTTTCCGGGAGCTACCCCTCTTTTAAAAATGTATCATAGGGAAATGACGTCACAGAGGAATTTTATCTATGGCGCCGTCGAGATTACTTTAATATAGTAAAATACTAAAATAATTAATTAAAATTAAACTACCCATCGAGATGAAACGTAACATGTCCTATAACCTTTCCCATTTAATTATGTGTATGTGTAACAAATTTCACGTTATTTGGTTTTCTGGATCTTGAGTTATAAGGGAACAGACAGACAACAAATACGTCTTATAAGTATATATATATATATATATATATATATATATATATATTTTATATTATTGTTATGTGCAGATCAATGATTCATTTTTTTCTTCACTGTTTAAAAGACTCATGAAACTAATCTGTGTACTACAATAGATAAGTTCCTTTGCTCGACATTAGAATTACGTATACATACCTACACATTAAATCATGGGAATATATTTACACACATACATATATATATATACACACACAATTTATTACCTTTGATTAGTCTCATTTAATAACTTCAAACTTAAAGATCGTTTTATTTTAGTTTTTATTAAATTCCACATATCTGTTGACAAACATAATTTGTTTTTTTCTCATTAGGTTATCGATCAGGTTAGGGAGTTTGGATCAGGTTTAATCTTTAAAGGAATCAAACCTCAGAACAACACATTTATAGGCATCTACGCTACCAATAGGCCAGAGGTGATTATATATATATATTATTTGTAGTTAAGCTGAATATATTACATATTTTAACTCATTTAACCACTTCCAAAATTGTAATTATTTACCAAAATCCAAAGTATAACTAAAAAAATATTTTTAGTTTTAATTTCGTATTATTTTTAGTATTAATTCAGTATTAATCTAATATAAACATTCAATTTATAACACCTTTTTATCTGCCATGAAAAAATTCAAGTCGTTATGTTCACAACTTTAATGTAATAATCTTTTGATGCGCTATGACTTAAGCTTGAAATGGTTATTTTTTTTATCACATGCTATTTATTTCCACAGTGGACAATAGCTGACTATGGGTCACATCTCTACTCCATGGTTCCAGTTCCTCTGTATGACACGCTGGGACTTGATGCATGCAAGTTTATCATCAATCAGTGTAAGTTGACCTCATTAAAACTGACTAAACCAACTGTGATGTTGTCAAATTTTGATACTGTAGAATTGTGAAATTCATCACCTGCAGTATGAGTTTTGAGAAATTTTCAAAAAATTAAAATTTTATTTTAGAACTAGCCTATTTTTGAAACCTGAACATACACACCAACACACATTTGACAATCTGTTGAAGCAATATATTTTCTTTATGAGTTGCTTTTTTTTCATTATAAAGGTGAGATGCAGTTAATTGTGGTAGATTCAGAAGTCAGAGTAAAAAATTTGATGTCTCTCAAACAAGAGCTCACAAGTTTGACAACCATTGTAATGATAGAGACGGTAACAGAGGAACTGAAGAAATCTGTTAAGGAGATGGGTCTCGAGTTATTGAGCTTCAAGGAACTTTTGGTGAGTGGATGACTAGTTCCAGTCATTGGTGAGTGGATGACTAGTTCCAGTCATTGGGTGAGTTGGATGACTAGTTCCAGTCATTGGTGAGTGGATGACTAGTTCCAGTCATTGGTGAGTGGATGACTAGTTCCAGTCATTGGGTGAGTTGGATGACTAGTTCTAGTCATTGGTGAGTTGGATGACTAGTTCCAGTCATTGGTGAGTGGATGACTAGTTCCAGTCATTGGTGAGTGGATGACTAGTTCCAGTCATTGGGTGAGTTGGATGACTAGTTCTAGTCATTGGTGAGTTGGATGACTAGTTCCAGTCATTGGTGAGTGGATGACTAGTTCCAGTCATTGGGTGAGTTGGATGACTAGTTCTAGTCATTGGTGAGTTGGATGACTAGTTCCAGCCATTGGTGAGTGGATGACTAGTTTCAGTCAGCGGTGTTTAGTGTTATATTATAGACAGAGTTCTTCTTATTTGCAATGGGGCACTCGGCAATCGCATCCAGAGATGTTTGGGAACCCTGGACCAGCATGAGATTTAATTGAAATTGCATATTATCCTTTTGTCTCTGGGTCCAAAGCTGGTTGCATGTCCTGTCACAGTATATATGACCATTGCCATACTTGTCTGATAGTTTAGGAAATCTCAAAAACGCGATATGTTTCCATTTTATTTCACAGACGACGGTAACTCTTTTTCAGGGACGAAAGTCTATTTCAGTGGTGGAAGACTCTATTTCAGGTACATCTTAACAAGCGGGGAGTCCTAGTGATATAAGGGCTTCATAACAATAGACCTTAATTATTTCATTCTTTTAAACTAAGGACGCCTCTGCTTGGGGGGAAGCGGTTGGGTGGAGGGGCGGTTATACACATGCATAATTTACACGGAGCCCTGTCAATCCTGTTAAGACAGGCCTGTCGTTAGAAATGCTCTAAACGTTTGTGGATGCAGCCTTTAAAAAAACAGCAATCTTTATACTGTACCTTTTGTTTATTTCTACAGGCACTGGGAAGGAAACACATTTACCCTGTACAGGTAAGTAAGTGGTTCGTCCAACTGCTGATGTTGACATTGGATGTTTAGCTTGTGTACACACACACAGCACTGTCGTAAAGGAAACCATACGTTGTTAAACACCGCCCTGAGATGACACCCACATCCCCCTAACTTGTACATACAACAGTGCTGAGGATAAGACCCATTCAAGCTTTCCCCCCCCCCCCCCTCCCTTTTTAAAGTTTACAACAATTCTGTGTTAAACTCCTTGCCGAGCACCATCGGGTCTTTCCTTGGGTCTTTCCTTGGTTGATACTACAAAATGAACTTATTTATTTCCCTGACAAAGTACACTTTCGTTACATGTTCAGGGCTTTTCACATCTGTAGTGAAAGGAACAGCGCCCTAGTTTTTGTAAAGGGGGTTGAATATCCTAGCCTTGATAATGCAAATGATATTTTTTTTAAATGTAGTAAGTTTTATTTCTTGTTGTTGCATCCTTCCAATGGTCTTTTTATGGGGGGGGGGTGCGGGGGAGGGGTGCGGGGAGGGGGGGGGAGAGGTGGTCAGTCACACATGTAACTTAAATCTTTCAGAAATGTATACTATTTTAAAATATTTAGACGTTTTTCTATTGTATGGTGCGTGATTTGAGGGAGGTGGGGGGAGGGGAGGGTTAGTGGGGGGGGGGGACTGAACTTATGCTCTCTAATACCGTAGGCGGGTGATTCGAGGGGGGGGGGCTTTGGTTTGTAACCCCGAACTTCCACCTGTGTGTCAAATGTTTCAATCCCGATGTGTCCAGCCTCCTAATAATGTAGCCTCCCCTCCCCTTCCCCCCCCGTCTTCCTAGCCTGTTGTATGAATAAGTTCTATGTGAGTTCAATGAACCATCTCATGCTGCAGTGGCATTGAAGAGTCAGAGTCTATTGTTGATCTTTCCCCAGCGCCCTAAGCCAGATGACCTGTTCTCCATCATTTATACCAGTGGGACTACCGGTAGGTGTGTGTGCGTACTATTAGAAACATATGTAGTGTAGAATATTATTGATTTACTAACATTTCTCTCTCTCTCTCTCTCTCTCTTTCTCTCTTTCTCTCTCTCTCTCTCTCTCTCTCTCTCTCTCTTTTTCTTCATTGAAATATAATTTATTTTTTTTGTTAATGTCTTTTTAGATGTTCACACATATGAATGCTTAAAGTTTAATTCAGATAAAAACATCTAAACTACTCACTTAGACCACACTGGATATTTCTCAGTGCCTAGTTAATAGTTTCTATTTTAGTATCCTCAAAAAAAATATTGCTAAGTTTCTATTCATAATAGGCTCGTCTTGCTTGCCCTGTCTAAGACCTTGTACAATCCCACTCTACGTCCTACACTGTCCTGTTCTTACCATATCCTATTAAGTTTGTGTCTAGCCGGCCATAAGAGAGATCTGAAAATGGAAATATGAGATGAGGGAAAAGTGGTGATTTACAAAAAAGACAAATTCAACAGTTTTGTCTTTTCCATCGCCCAGAGAATGTTGACCTACTTTGTACATCTTCTGGTGATTGAGTGAGCTGCTAAAACTCATAGCATAAAAACACATCTCCAAAACATGTACTGACCTACTTACGTACTTAAATACTGACCAACAGACACTCTGACCAAATCGCGTTCTGACCTGCTCACATACTGACCTACTCACATACTCATATACCGATCTACTCATATACTCAGTACTGACATACTGACCTTCTCACATACTGACATACTGACCTTATCACATACTGACATACCGACCTTCTCACATACTGACATACTGACCTTCTCACATACTGACCTTCTCACATACTGACCTTCTCACATACTGACCTACTCACATACTGACCTACTCATATAGTCCATCATGCTCCGATCTAAAAAAAACAAACAAACACGTTGTAATTGTTTTGACTTCATTAGGTGAACCTAAAGGTGTAATGGTAACTCACGCAGGATTTATCACCATGGTCCACAGCATAGCTCTCCAGTTGAAAGTGAGTAGCCCAGTTTATTATTATTATTATTGGAGGGATATACATAGTTTTCACTTCGCTAGAGTTCGTTGTATAAATCGTGTCAGTACAATGGCTTCTTATTATTTAAATATTGTTTTACTGACTTGTTTTAAAAAAAAATATGGTTTTGATTGGATGAGAGAAAAATAATTTATACCAACTCACTTTTGGTTGTAATCTTATACTAGTAAAGACATTTTGTCGACAGTTTTTAATAGAGTAGCTATTTTTCTCACATGAAATACCTACTCCATGGCAGAAAACTTGTGTTGAGAAGGGCAGTGGTCCCTCAACCTTTTTCTCGCCGCGGACCGGTCGACATTTGATAATTTTTACCTGGGCCCACTTGGTAAGGGAAGGGGGGTGGGTGGGGGGAGACGTTGATTATTTATATTTTAGATTGTTTTGATTTACAATGTCATTGCCGCTCACAGCCGCTCAGCTCCCGGTTCACCTTTTGTCCATGGAAAGTTTCACAATCCCGTGAGAAATGCACCACAGTTAATAAAAAGGAAATTATTTAATGTCTTGGAAGGCCCCCATTACTTTTAGATCCACGGACCGGTAACCGGTTTGGGGCCTGGTGAGTTGAGACCAATGGTGTAGGGCAGTGCTTCTCAAACTTTTTGAAGTCACGGCCCCATTTGAACGCCAATCAAGATGTCGCGGCTCCCCTATTTTTTTTTTTTTTGGTTTAGATTACTTAAATCTATAATTTTAAACTTCTATATGCAAACTTTTACTAGTCAATACATGCTTTTTCTAATGTTAACAATGAAAGAGTGAAAGGATGCAAATATAAAATAAACTAGATTTTATTTTAAACATATATTAATACTATTTACATACAATACATTAGGTTAATTATATTTTATGTGTCACATTTTTCGAAATTCCACGGCCCCCCTCCGGACAGTCCACGGCTCCCTAGGGGGCCGCGGCCCACCACTTTGAGAAGTACTGGTGTAGGGTACCGCTATGATTAAAATATAGTGCTTATGTTTTTATCGTTGTTAGGTAAATGTAAAGTTATTTGCTGGTTTGTTTGTTTCTTTATAGATTGTGTAATGATTTGATAGTCAATCAGTTATAGCGTAGTGTCTTAATAAACAATGTAAATTTAATAAAGTACGGCAAATCACTTTTTTTTTCAAACGTAGTAAATGGACCCGAACAGTCCAAGGATATCAATGTGTACAGTCCAGTGATTTTAATGTGTACAGTCTAGTGATATTGATGTGTACAGTCCAGTGATATTAATGTGTACAGTCCAGTGTTATTGATGTGTACAGTCCAGTGATATTGATGTGTACAGTCCAGTGATGTTGATGTGTACAGTCCAGTGTTATTGATGTGTACAGTCCAGTGATATTGGTGTGTACAGTCCAGTGATATTGATGTGTACAGTCCAGTGATATTGATGTGTACAGACCAGTGATATTGATGTGTACAGTCCAGTGATATTGATTTGTACAGTTTAATGATATTAATGTGTACAGTCCAGTGATGTAAACTTTACACATGTTTTATGTCCACAGCCAACATTCGAGCCACAGCCCGGGGAGAGGTATTTGTCCTACCTGCCCCTGGCGCATAACTTTGACAGGACAGCTCACGTAAGTGTCACACTGACCCAGTGCTTCATTACCTCCTGGTTAATTGTCTGCCCCTCCCCTACTGTCTGACTCTTAAGTCAACACATGAAAGAAAAAAAATCCCCAAAAACAATCAACACAACAGTTTGATTGGGGTCATTCGGTTCCTGTCTGGTTGGTGGTCGGTTTAACTTCATCATACGAGCAGCTTGGTTCATTTGTCATGTTTAATACAGACGAGATCGTGGTGAGTTGGTCAACCCGATGATCGTTGTACTGAAGGCAGCGATTCAATTCTGTGAAGTAATGCCATTGACATGTGATGTATAGGAGGGGGGGAGGTTGGAGATGTAGAGAGGTCAGGCCTAGAGGCTGTCAACAGATAAATATGTTATCGAGAGATGAACCACTGAATCTTTTTGGCGACATGAAAGACGTCACGATCGCCATTTTGTTTTCCTCGCATTGGTGTTGCCCCCAATGCAAGTTGCGTAGGGAGCTTAACTCGCGCCCGGGGCAAAATACCTTTTTAGCTCCGCCCCGACCTCCATTCAAAAACCATATATTATTTTATATGTAAAATATACCATTTGGCGCCCCTTTGTGAGTAGCGCCCGAGGCATGATGCGACAATCTTATAGCATTTTTTTTTCACCGGTATCTACAAATTTAATGAGAGTACAGCTTGATAATATAGCCATTAATATCTGGGGGGGCTCTACTGGTTCTACTTGGGGGGGGAGCGGATAGTTAAGTGGTAAAGCTCTAGACCTTAGATTGTCTGGTGCGGACCAGTGTATATTTTAGGAAACGGTTACAGCCCCCACACCCTCCCTCCACCGTTATATCTCCCTTGGAGCCTCCATGGTCTCTTTTCTCAACCCTCTCTTCTAGCAGTCCCCCAAAAACGTTGCAAACCATGGACACATTACCGTCTGACCCCCTGGACACATTACCGTCTGACCCCCTGGACACATTACCGTCTGACCCCCTGGACACATTACCGTCTGACCCCCTGGACATATTACCGTCTGACCCCCCCCCCCCCCGGGAAAAGTTGGAGGTAGCTTTAGCCTTTTACTCCATTGACATATAATAATTTTTTTAAATTTTTTGTGTCTGATTAATTTATGTTATTTTTTACCCGCCACAGATTTATCTGCTCATGTACGGTGGTCAAATAGGTTACTATAGTCGTGATGTCCGGCTACTGACCGATGACCTCATGACGTTGAGACCTACTCTCTTTGCCACAGTGCCTCGAGTGTTAAATCGAGTATACGACGCTGTAAGTGATAAATGTTGGAACATCTTTTTTTTGTTTGATTGACTCTTTAACTATTGTTAACAAAATTTATGGGGGCAAAGGTGGGCAAAACCTTTTTGAACCGCGGACCACGAGGGGTTTATTAAAATTTGACAGAAAGGCCGTGCCAAGAGAAAACATTATACATAATTGCCGGATCAAGCGCAGAAGGGTGGAAGTGTTTAAAAGAACTGTGGTAAAGTAAACGTACTGAGCGACTTAAAAAGCACTGAGCGACTTAAAACGCACCGAGCGACTTAAAACGTACTGAGCGACTAAAAACGCAGGCTGGATCAGCCAACTTGACAAGGTGCCTTTGTCCGCGGTGTTCCCTTAGTCTGACCATGTCTAATATAGCGTGCGCGACTTTTCTTTGTGAATTTTCCGAGTCGTATATTTAAGAAAATAAAAGACATTGGTATTAGAAGGATATAATAACGTACTATTGCTAACAGAGGAAGGAGGACGTCTTGGCAACAATGGGTCACTCAGAGTAAATAGGTGATATATTATGTGAAAAATGGTCTATTAGTATGGGGCCTCATTATCCTGGGGTCCCTTCTATTTATTAATGCGTGAAGAAGATAGGTGAAGGGGAAAGAAGTCAATTTCAACGTTATTTATTACTAGCTGTACCCTGCAAAACCTTTGCATAGAGTTATATCCCCTTAGGCTTGATCGGTAGGCTAGGTTATTTTTGGTTTCGGGCAGATCCGATATTGCATGATTGTGTTTTAAACTGGGATACTGTTGTATTAATTCTTTACTTTCGATTTAACGAAGAAACCAAACCGCTATTATTTATATACATTGTTATTCACATTTAACTACTGTACTTAACACTGAATGTGGGACATCAGACAATGTGATATCCCTAACCCCGTCTATGCCACCCCACATTATCCCTCTCTTACTTGAACCTGTTTAACCGTCACAGATAATGACAGAGGTCAAGTCATCATTCATCAAGTCCACATTACTGAGATGGGCACTGGCCAGTAAACAGAAAGAGATTGATAAGTAAGTTTGGTTTTGTTTAATGGTATGTTTGAATTGGGTTAACTGTCAAGTAAATATATCAGACACTGTGATTCAAGCCAAACTTAGACTCGCTTGAGTAAACCACAGAATACAAACCAAACCAAACTCTATATCCTTTATATAATTTGTATAATGTAGTTAAATACACAGAGTCCAATATTCAAGTGTCACATGCAGAGACACTAAATCCGTAGCAATATTGATCAGTTCTTTAAAATTTTTTTCTTCTTTTGGGATTTACAGTGTTTATTTATTTAAAAGCGAACAATAATGTACATTCTTTTTAATTTTGTTTGTTGACAATAATACTTACGGTAGAGCAGTGAAAAAATATAATTAGAACAGTTAGCCATAGTTTTTTTTTTAAAGAGACGTGTTTTCTTTGTGACAGTCTAGTCTCCATTTTTATAACATATTCGACAGGTTCATCTACAGACGTGACAGTTTCTGGGACAAACTTGTCCTAAATAAAATTCAAAACAAACTGGGCGGCAGGATACGTTTTGTGGTCACTGGGTCAGCGCCGCTGTCCACCGAGGTTCTCAGGTTCATCAGGTGTGCACTGAGTTGTGTGGTGAGTAATGTTGTACCCATAGGTATTGTGTGCTAATGCTGTACGTGATCACAGCTATTGTGGAGCCTTGTACTAGCTATATTGTTTTTTTTGCGCTCTCCTCTCCATCTGAAAATTGCAAAAAAACCATTTAACAGCGTTCTTTCTGCGCCCCTTCCTAGTTCGGTAACCCTGTGCGGCCACACAACCAACAGTACCCTTCATACGCTACTGGTTATACGATCGTCTTTAGTTTGGGTGCTTTGGTCCAGTGAGGTCAAATTTTACATAAATGTGACCATCAGATGTATATAGCACCTAATAGTATGTCGAGGACCTATTGTATGAAAAAATATCTCTACTTGAGAATTGACATTTAGCTTCTTTTCAATTCACGTAAAACGGATTATGATGTAAAAAGAGTAAAAGGGTTCAGGTATCCCCAATTTGTTAATTTGCCCAGGGGTCAGCAGGTCGTGTGGCCTAGTGGGTCAGCAGGTCGTGTGGCCTAGTGGGTCAGCAGGTCGTGTGGCCCAGGGGAGCCATGTGTTTAGAGGACCGTCATTTATTTTTCTTTGAGATTATTTTTATGGCGCTCAAAAATGGCTCAGAAGTGAACTTTGTTTATTGAGCAGTGCAATCAAATATTAAAGGAAAAAAATAAAAGAATTCTTCAACAGCCAAATTGAAAATATTACACAATAAACTACACTTACGAGATAATAGTAAAATAATTACAGGAAATAATACACACGTTTTATTAATAAAATCACCAGTGTCACAAAATCATAGTCATGTTTTTGTTATATATTTGTGTCTATTCGCCCATAAAACGCATCTGAGAATGAATAATTTGCTGCTGGACTTAAAGTTTAATTTATTTTTTTTAAACATTATGCAGCACACATTGTTGGTGACAATAGCAGAACATGAAAACAACATAATAAAAGTTCACATGTCTTTTCATTCACTAAATGTCACGAGATGTTTAACAGAGCGTGTGTGTCGATATTTTGCAGGTAGTTGAAGCGTATGGGCAGACAGAATCTAGTGCTGGATTGACCGCCACACTGCCTGCTGACCCGAGTGCAGGTGAAAATTATGTTATTGTTGCATGTCCTCTTAGTATGTTTCATATCAATATTACAGCAATAGACTGGGGAGACATCGCACTCAATGTTTACAGCAATAGACTGGGGAGACATCGCACTCAATGTTTACAGCAATAGACTGGGGAGACATCGCACACACTAGCAGGGCCGTACTCAATGATAGGCCAACTGGAAGGCTGCCCCTCACTGCTTATGGAATTTATTTTGCACACCAAAAAAAATAGAATAAATGGGTAAGTCTTCAGATGCCCTGGGGTTAAAGTTATCTAATATCCAGGTGCTGTAAGCGAGAGGGAGGTTAGGGATAGTTTATAAAGCTTATGAAGGGCCCAATAATTTGAAATAGCAGTTACTGCAACATTTTTATAAGTCACCTATGCCTAGGGCATTCCCCCCCCCCCCCGCCCAAACAAAAATAAAACATCACACAATAATGGTCTCGCTTATATATTTGAAAGAGTCAGTGTTATTGGACTGATGTCGTAATCCTACATTATTTCATTTCCGGTCAATTCTACAGGCAGTGTGGGAGCACCATTACCTGGGTGTCATATCAAGCTTGTGGACATTCCGGAAATGAATTATTACGTCAAAGATAATGTTGGAGAGGTACGTTATTGTTTGTATTCATTCAGTGATATTTCAATCATACTTTTTAAAATTCAAGATACTGCTATTTTTGTTAATGATGGAGCTATTTTCAATTCACCGACAGGTATATGAACTTTATGTCTTATCTATCTAGCTTCAAAGCTGGTAAAATTAAAAACAAATATTCCTTTACTTCGTTTTTTTAAACAAAACAAAAATCATAACATCTTTCACTTATAATAATAACAGATTATGATAGTAATTACACTGAATGGGTGCTGAGACTGACAGATGCTGAGACTGACAGATGCTGACACTGACAGATGCTGACACTGACAGATACTGACACTGACAGATGATGACACACTGACAGATGTTGACACACTGACAGATGTTGACTCACTGACAGATGATGACACTGACAGATGTTGACACACTGACAGATGCTGACTCACTGACAGATGCTGACACTGACAGATACTGACACTGACAGATGATGACACACTGACAGATGTTGACACTGACAGATGCTGACACACTGACAGATGCTGACACTGACAGATGCTGACACTGACAGATGTTGACACTGACATGCTGACACACTGACAGATGCTGACACTGACAGATGCTGACACTGACAGATGTTGACACTGACATGCTGACACACTGACAGATGCTGACACTGACAGATGCTGACACACTGACATGCTGACACACTGACAGATGCTGACACTGACAGATGCTGACACACTGACAGATGCTGACACTGACAGATGCTGACACTGACAGATGTTGACACTGACAGATGTTGACACAGACAGATGCTGACGCTAGTTCTTTATATCACTGGCCACAAATGAGAACGTCTTCTGCTGTACTTCCTATCCCAACCCATTATACGACTCACTGCCGATCCATTGAGAATGTACACTCAACGTTTGACTGTTTTTTTGCCGAGATTCAAACCCGCAACCACCACTATACAGTTCCGAACCTAGGGATTTGGGGGCCCGGGGAGGGGCTTGGCCTCTTTGGAGGCCCTTGCATTTTGACATTCGACACCATGACATGATATCATATACTTAATATTTAATGTAAAAAAAATGTGGGGCCCCCCTCTAGCTGGGGCCCAGGGGGTAACTTTCGAATTTGTACCCCCATCCCTCCACCCTAGGTACGCCTCTGCCACTCTACCTATCTTACTGACTATCTAAAGAACACGTAGCCAACTTTAGTGGTTGAGATTTTTAAAATATGAATCCTTACCGTGATTCTAGTGCCAGGCGCCTCATAGAAATTATCATCAGGGTAACCTTCGTGTTTCTGTCAAAAAAATTTTTTTTTGTAAAACACATTTAGGAAACTATAAATAGAAATGTTTTTTTTTTCTTCTTTGTCTCTACAGATTTGTGGTAAGGCGGCGTTCGTCATGAAAGGGTATTACAAAGAACCGGTCAAGACAGAAGAGGCGCTGGACGAGGACGGGTGGCTCCACACTGGTGATGTGGGCACATGGCTACCGGTATGTACGATCAAATTTTGAATTGTGTTAACTTCAGTGCCAAATGGACGTTAAACACATTCAAACATGTTAAACACGTTAAACAGAATCAAGTATATTGTTGAAAATGGGTCGATATTTACGATATATCTATACATATAAAGTATGTTATTTAAACGAACTGTGACATTAGTATAATCAGTTTGAACACAAAATTTCATGAAACCTTCATTTCATTTTCTTTCAGAATGGAACATTGAAAATTGTGGACAGGAAGAAAAATATCTTTAAATTGTCTCAGGTAGGACATCCCGACACCCAGCACCCTGTGACCCTACATAAAAGAATCCAATGTTCGTATCGCTAAAATTTGACTTTTCCAGAACCGTTCATCTGTATTGGCTAACTAGGCCACTGCCTAGGACCATCTCTGATAAAGAAGCCCATTCAAGCATTTAATTATTATTAAAAACGATGCTGAAATGTATTTGACAAATATTTTGCCAAGGGCATCCACACATTTCTGTAATTCTCCCATGATAGCCCCAAAAATCTATGTCTCGCACGATTGCCCCATAAGTACCTTGAACGGTCCTGACCCAATCATAAATAAATATGAAACGATAAGTAACGTGCCTTGTAATGATGACGATACATTAGTCAGATTTGTAACAGATATCTAGAGTGTGTCAACTCATATACATAACTATGCGTGTTTACTCGCACACACACACACACATATATATATATATATATGTCTGTGTTTGTTTACTAATGATGTTTGTAAACAATCCAGGCATGTAATAGATGTAAACGTTCCTTTACTTTCCTTGTCTCCAGGGTGAGTACATAGCCACAGAGAAGATTGAGAATGTTTACCAGGGGAGTTCATTCGTGGCCCAGGCGTTTGTAGATGGCGACAGTCTTAAGGTAAATATTAAACGATTTAATTTTTGTTTACTAACTGATAGATTTCATTTAATAAACTCGTTTGGTGATCTGTAATATTGTACACAAATATTAGTGCAGGTGTACAGTTTGATTATTTTTTTAACGTTTGTTGTGTTTTTGTTTCTTACTTAGCCATGTTTGATGGCTGTCATAGTCCCAGATCAGCTGTTTCTGGACAAATGGACACAAATAAACAAACAGTTTCCGTCCGACTTAAAACAGTTTTGTCAGATGAGGGTAATATACTGGAACAATGGTGTATGTGTTGTGTGTGTGTGTTGTGTGTGGTGTGTGTGTTTAGTTTAGATTCTGTTTTTAATACAAACTATCTTTTCCTACCAGGAAGCCAAAGAATTGGTTCTGAAAGACATTCTAGAAAAAGGTAAAAAAGCTGACCTTAAAGGATTTGAACAGGTGAGATTACTAACTTAATTCACCTGTTGACATTGACTCATTGGATTTAATAATTTCAAGCTTAAAAATTATGGTTACCATGACTTTTCAAATTTTTACGTCAATCACCTCAACTTAGTCTTCGTCTAAACATACAAATATCAATTATTCTATGCTTAAAAATGGTAGAAGTTACGTCTAAACATACAAATATCAATTATTCTATGCGTAAAAATGGTAGAAGTTACGTCTAAACATACAAATATCAATTATTCTATGCTTAAAAATGGTAGAAGTTAATTTAAATTCTGTTAAAGAATATTGATTTTGTTTAATATTTAATTTGCGGTTTAAAAATAAATTAAGCTGGTGATATCTCAAACATAAATATTGATTCATGTTTTTAATTTTCTTTTATCATTTCTATATAACCGAAAATGACATAACGTACTTCGTTTGATTTATATTTTAATGCCCATTTTTAATTAAATCAGGGGACATTACTATTGTCGAAGTCTAAATCCTATCATGGCGCCCATGTTGAATGTTGTACTGTCTCGGGGACCACTGTTCTGGAAGACTTGACATTTAAATTGTTGTCAACAGCCTCGGTCAAAAGTCTGAGGGCATAGGGCATCTGTGGTAACGTTATGATGTACAATGGTGTTGAAGAGTGTACATTTTGTTGCACACCCATACCTCGCTTTACGGCCTAGATACGTTCCACGAAATTAGGCCGCTAAGCGAAAAGCCGTATAAGGAATCAATTATTCTAGTACAAATCCAAACAAATTCAATGAGATCGGTCCCTAGTGTTTTAAATGTGTAACGTGGTTATCATTCAAAATGTATTTTCTCTTTTTGTTTAATTTTTTATTTCATTTAAATTAAAACTGCATGAGTGCATACATTTGTTCATAAAATAATAACATACTCCAACAATCAACAATAATCTATAAACAAAAATGAAAGAATTCCATGTTACATCAAATATGAATATGTATAAGGAAGAAATGGTAAACTGCAGATTAATGACGTCATCATTTTCCGCTGGTAAGGACGGGCCTGGCTTACAACAATTGTCCAACGTTGTTTGTCTTGCCTAGGTACGCTTCTGTCTGCATCAGTACATCAGTGCTTTTTACACATTCTGGCCATATTTTTTTCCGTAAATGGTTCATTGTTGATAGTTTTAATTCCTTCCATCATTCACTGATGCTGTCAACAGTATCCTTGATGTTATAGTTTTTCCAAAATGTTTTAATTGGTGCATTATCCAAAATTAGCAACATTTTTTCAATTCTGTACTAAGTGTTTTTTTTTTGGCCGTTATAGCGAAACATTTTAGGCCGTAAATCGAAAACGTGCCTGAATTGAAGAAGGCCGTTATAGCGAAATGTCGTATAAAGAGCGGCCGTATAGCGAGGTATGAGTGTATAGTTTTATTAGACGATTTGTGTAAATAGTAAACATAGTTTAGGGAGCGGAGCCGTAGCTAGCTATTGTGGCGCCCATGTGCGCGTTACATTTTTTTGGCGCCCTCCTTCCAATCTGAAGAGTGCAATTACTTTTTTGACAGCGTTCTTTTGGTCCCCCCCCCCCCACCCCCTGTTCTGCACCTTTGGAACAATTAATTCAGATGAATGAATTATCTAAATAACTCACTGTCAGCTACTCATCAACACTAGATATAGTTGATCGAGTGCTTAAAATTAAAAAAAAAAAAACAATCGATGTTTACTTAATCCTAAACGGTTGCAATCAACCAAAGATCAATGATATTTCATGGCTGGTGAAACAATTATTGCCGTGTAAAATCTAATTAATCACGTTTTTTTTCTTTTAAGCTTTCATTTCTGTCTTTCTGTGAACCAGGTGAAAGACATTTACTTAGAATGGAATCCATTTACAGTTGATAATGATTTGCTCACTCCGACATTCAAAAACCGGAGACCATCATTAAGGAAAAAGTATCAGCCAATCATTGCAGAGCTGTATCGCAAGAACGGCATATGATGAAATGAGTTTCCTCCCTTGAATAAAAAAAAAAGTCTTAAGGGAAGAGAATTATGTTGTTTAAAAAAAAATGGCAAACAGAGTATTCTGTCTTGATTAATAATCATGTATGATAAGTCTTTCATTTATATAATTGTTTTAATGAATAAACCTTTTTCAGTGATGTATTTATATGTTTCTAAAGGTTTTATCTATCAGTTTTATGTGAAATAAAAGTCTATATTTTGCTTCCCGGGTTATGATCGATGAAATAATTCTTTATGGAATTGATGGACTGTAAAATATCTTTTTTTTCCCTCTTTTTTTTTACAATTTAAAATGTATTCAATAAGCTCTGCTACTCAGGCAGTTTCCATTCACAATGTTGAATTATTGAACAGCAAACTAATTGAATCTTGAAAATGAACTGAAAATTGGATTTTTCTGTGAATATAAATAATATCAAATGCCAGTCGACCTATAGTTTAAGCATAGTCATTTTTACGACTTGTGGGGGGGGGACTCATGCAAAGGTACATTCTGGGACCCAACGCCACAGCTTGCCTAAAATGGGCCCATTATAATCTTTGAGAAATCGGGGGGGGGGGGATAGGGCCTCTGATCACACCCCACAGCTGTAAATTAATTTAAGCCCTGTGCTCCTGACAAATGTTCCTATGCTCTTGCAAGTGGCTTGAGAAATAAACGTCTTTACAGGTGTGTGTGGGGGGGGGGGGGTAGGAAGGCTTCGAATAAGCGGCCCTAGGTATCCACCTAGTTTGCCTATCTATACACACGGCCAGTGTTCCAAGGAAGCGGCAGAGCCCTCTCTCAGCATCATTATGGGCCCCTGTGAGTACATCAGTGTGCCCCTTCCACCATACAGTCTCTCCATCCACTCGCATGTGACAAGACATGGTCTGTTGGTCAAATAATAATTTTTTTTTTGTGTGTAAACGTCTTCTATGTCATAACTGTATTTCATCTGTCTGTATAATGCCATACTAATGTCTACTGTTTTACCACAATCATGAGATGACATCTAGCTCTGGCTGAAGGTGGGGGGAGGGGAGGGGCAGAGCTACCACTAAGTTGTTGTTTTTTTTTTGTGGAGGGGGGTGTGGGGGAAAAGAGGAGGGAGGGACCTAGCAAAGGCTCATCTGAGGGTTTAATAATATTAAATATCTGGCACCCTCCCTCTCCCGTGACGGCGCCACAATTCTTAAATCATCATAGCCCGGCCCCCCTCCCCCCCCCCCATCTGTGTAATGAAATATAGGCCCCGCAGCTGCACTCATGTTACAAATAAATAATTTTAACTGAGTTTAGCGAATCTTTAAAAAGATGGTAACAGAAAGAAAGTTATTACAAATCCTGGCATCGTTTACTCTTCAAAAACATAAAAACACCATAAAATATGCTATTGGTATTTTTACTGTTTATTTTACAGAACTTGGTCCGGAATCAGTTCGCAAAACACAATTTATTCCCCTGTGTATCATTACAGCGTGTTTTAAACAGGGATTAGAAATAATAACTCCATTTTTTTGTAATCTTTAATTTTTAATCTTTCAAACACAGTTAATTGCAGATTAGCTGATTAATGTAGCAGCTGACCCACCTGACAGCGGGAGGAAATGGGTTGTGGGGGTGGGGGTTGGGGGCGTGTATCAAAACCTTGATGTGAGCTCTAGCGCACACACACAGTGACACAGTCATGACTAATCTGCCCTTTAGTTTTTTTTTTATTCAATTGCACACAAAGATAACTAATTTAAACTAATAACACTGGTAAACAGTGAATTCATTGCCAGTGATATTTCAATCATTTTATACAAAGTCAACTATGCTGATTTAGAATATGTAAGTGCTTTTGCTAGATTGGCTCAATTTTACGAGATAATTAAAATTAATTAAATAATGCATGCACCGTGTTTGCAATTTGTAAGAAATTGCATGAAGTAAAATAGTATACTAACAAATAGTAATGAAACTTAATAGTCATGCAGAAAATTGTTCAAAAATATGAGTAATAGTGTTATAGAAGAAAACATTTTCATTTGAAAAACTAATTATGTCTAATTAATTAATTGTCTATGATAATGCATTAGCAAATCGCTGTTTGCTCGACTTGCTTTTGTATGTGTCGTTGGTGCAATTGCCTGGAGGCTCCAACAGTAGTCAGCCATCATATTATGTCCCATCTTCCTTGATATATCTCCTCCATCACCCTCATATCATGATGGGACCTTTCGCCTTGTTCCTCACTGAAGTCCCCTAGGTTACCTGGAAATTCGTCTAAATGACAGTGCAGGTAACTTGATGCTCATATTTGCTCCAATGTTTCTGAAGTAAGCTAGCATATCTTGCACCAGTTCTTCGTAATTCTCTGCTCTGTTATTACCTAAGAAGTTCCTGACAACTGAAACAAAAGTGTTCCATGAAGAAGCTTCAAGGTGATCCATGAAATAAGTAAAATTTCGATCGTTGCTGAGTTTCCGAATCTGAGGACCGTAAAAAATCCCAGCTTTCAGCTTCTCCAGGCTCAATCCGGGAAATGATCTGCAAATATACTTGAAGCAATTGCCAGATTTGTCCAAAGCCTTAACAAATTGTTTCATTAGACCTAATTTGATATGAAGCGGTCCGAGAATGATCTTATTTTTGTCAACCAGTGGCTTATTGATGATATTTTCTTTACCTACAGTCATGGTTTCCCTTGCAGGCCATGTCACTCTTGTCCAATGATCTTGCCTTGCTCTGCTATCACAAAGGCACATGAAGCATGGGTATTTTGTGTATCCTGACTGCTGTCCAAGCAAGAAGTTTACCATTTTTAGATCAACACAAATTGACCACTTTCTGCAATGTTTTGATATTCTCATACTCTTCTTTAAGTGTTGTTGAGTGAGCAATGGGAAGAGATGCATAACGGTTATCATTGTGTAACAGAACACATTACAAGCTTCTGATGGAACTGTCTATAAAAAAGACGCCAGTCTTCGGAATGGTAGTCTTGTAGTCCCATTTGGAGCAGAAGTTCAGGGATGTCTTTACAGTAAACAATATCTTCCTCTTGGCTGAAATATGGAAGAAAAAGCTCTTCTCTTTTCCGATAAAATGTTATTTTAACTTCTGGTTTGAGAAAATTTCTTTCATTGAGCCTGGACGCTAAAAGCTCAGATGCTTGCTTGGACTGAATTCGGTCTCGTATTAGGTAATTGAGTTCTTTTTGGCTGAATGGTAGAGGTGTTGAAGAACTTCCTTCATAATCGCTTCCACTGTTTTCACCTGCCAAAAACTCCAGATCTTGCCCCTCGTCGGAGTCTGATGGTGAAAGCTCTAATAATCCAGTAAACACTGGTATAGGAACTTCACTGCTATGTGGAATTGGTCTCCTTGCAGATTCAAGATCAGGATAATCCCACTTAGATTTCTTGTGGCGACTGAAGCCTTTAACATTCACAATACAAAAATAACAATCACCAAAATGGTCTTTCGGCTCTCACCATACCATTGGTACACCGAAACTGAGACTTTTCTTCTCACCATTTGTCCACTGCCGTAGGCTCTCCACAGTTTTTGCAGACCTTATGGGGAGCCCAAGACTTCACACTGAAATAAGTCAAATATGCCTGCTGCACAAAGTCGGTTATATTTCTTCTTTGCTTTTCAATCATGTATTCTCCACAGATGTAACAGAATACATTCGGATTATTTTTGCAGCATCTTCGTGATGAACTCATGGTGTCTTTAGAAAGAAGCATAAAAAAAGAATAAACCAAGTTATAACTTGGTATAGTTAAATTAAACAAAAGACACCAAACTTATTGCATTTGTTTTACACAAAGGGTATAATCATATTTTCAAGGATGTCCAATATCTCAGAAACTAGAGCCAATTCAGCAAAAGCAGTGGCAGTTTTGAAATCAGCACCCATGAATTGCTATAAATTCCTTCAAACATTCTTGGCAATTCGAAAAAATTTTTATTTTGTTGGGCTGTGTAATTAGTAAGTATACTTACATCAAGGGGCATCATTTGCGCGGAGAGGGTGTTGGAAATCTATTTTTTTTCAATGTGTTATACATGTGTATTACTTAAATACAAAAAAATAACACATGTAATAGACTCACACGTATTTTATATTTCTCAAAGTATTAATGTATCCTTGTAAACAGAAGAGTGCTCAGAGTGATTCATTTTGTTTTATCCATCCTGTTTCACATGTTTGTTTATTTTTAACTTTTCATTGTATTATACTTTCTTTAGTTTCTCAGTCTTCTGTAGCCTTCCTGCATAATTTGAAAACGTTTCATGACATTCCATCAATGACTGTCTGAAAGGGTTAGCGTTAACAAATTCATTACGGTATTTATCTCTCCCTGTTGTCTCAGCTGGGTAAGAGTACACAATGTCTCATTGACTGGCACTTCAGTGGTGATGACCATTGTTATAAAAACATAACAAACTGTTTTATGTTGAAAATCACCATGTCCACAGGACGCAATTAGTTATATTTAAAGGTTCTGTTTATTTGTAACGGCTCATGTTTAAATGCACGTATGAGTTGGTAAATAGTCATAATAGCATGGGCGTATTCATGGGGGGGGGGGGCAATGGGGCAAATAAGAGGGGGGGCATTTGCTCCCCCCCCCTTACATTTAAAAAAAATGTCATAAAGTTGTTATTTGCCCCCCCCCCCCTTGGAAAATTTGTGCCCCCCCCTGGAAAAATTCCTAGCGACGCCCATGCATAATAGTATTTTAGTGGATTATTAAAGCTTTCTATGACGTGCGCTCCCGATAGTTGAAGAACTGTGTCGATGGTTCTCACACGTAAACGATACGAGACCCCACAAGTAAAGAAAATAAAAGTTCGATTTTCGTGACCAAACTGCATTTAGACAAAAAAAAAATGTATAAGACAAAAAGAAAAGTGAAGCTAACATTGATATACTGTGGGACGGATGGTTGAGTGGTGTAGATACTCGATTGTCGACCTGAGAGTCCTGGGTTCGATCCTCGGCGAGAACCATGGGAATTTTTCCAGGTGAAATGTGTTTCTAAGTCGTCCCACAAGTCCACCCAGCTTTAAATGTGTATTTGACTTTAAGTTGGGGAAGTAAAGGCGGCTGGGCGTTGTGCTAACCACACAATCCCTTCATATGCCGAGGTTATAGAAACAGATGAATTCTACACTTCATCTGCCCCGATGGCCCTTTAGGGCTAAGGAAACTTTACTTACTTACTACATTGATATACTAGTGTTATGCTTCTCATGATATGGTAGTTGACAATGCTAACTTTATATGTTCGATCAATATAAATGAACGATACAAACTCGCCAGGTTATGAATGCAGATATGTAATGACACAATTATTTCATTCAGTGCCGAACATATGGATTTGGGGGGACCGGGACATGAGATAATTTATTTAACATAAAAAAAATTGCCCCCCCCCTCAAGCAGGGGCCCGGGAATACTTTCGAATGAGGACCCCCCCCCCTCCTTCCCCCACTTTAGGTACACCTCTGATTTGACAACAAGTTGTAATGATATACAGTTGTATCCGAATATTACCGCTTTATGACTTATTTCAATGCCTGACACCCCACCGGGACTTACCTCGTGACATATAACTGGGTCTCTTGTCTCGACCCACACTTTAATAGCCGCAGAACTATATGATGTAGCGGATTTATCTATATATTTGTGTGTGTGTGTGAATGGGTTTGTATTCATGCATTTAATCTTACATTCAACCGATATGCAGACAAGCGTATCATTAGTGCATTAAGTGATCAGTTTCTGAAACGATAAACTTTGAAGGTTTTTTTTTTCTGCCCGTTAAATATTTTTGGATTGGTTGTTTTATAAAGTCCCGTGGAACTAGCTTACGTGTTATTTGTGCTCAAAACTGCCGAAGGACGTGGCTAAACACACCGGCCAATACTATTCAGACCTACATACACATTTAAAACACTAAAATGAATAATAAAGCAGACACATGATTTATCAAACACTCATCATCATTGTATTACAAAATATATCAGTATGTATACACACCAATGTACACTAGGGTGGAGTGAAAATGACCGAAACATTTTTTTTTTACTTCGTAGACTTTGGATAGCTATTGCTCTGTGGTCCAATGAACTACTCCGTAAAAAAAAAACAAGCAATTAAGCCTGTTCCATTCTGGACACAGGACGTGTTAGCGCATTTTCATGTTATGTATCAGTACGTTTGTTAGCTTTCAGTAAATATTTGTAAATTTTGGAAATGTTTATAAATTCAATTGTGTAATGCATATATCTGTAAAAAAAATATTATAAAGACGTTTCTTTATATTTGAAAAAAAATTATTTTCTCTTAAATCTAACTACAAGTGGTTTGTGGTTACTGAAATAGGACTCATAGTTGAAAACATTCGATATTGTAGTCATTTAATCGTCCGAAAACTCCGTCAATTGTTGCATAGCTCTGATACTTTCAATTAAACTCAGAACACAAGCTTACTATTTCATTTGATGAGTTTCTTAATAAATCTTGGTGAAACTACGTGCTGCAGTATTTCGCACCAAATGAATGGGTTATTGAACGTACAAGGTGTATATATAATATATAAGCGTCTTAGGAGCCCTGAAGCCCGGCCCTCAGAGGTCCTATCGCAAAATGAACTTTTGATGTACATATGGCAGGCCAAGACCTACAGAATGATATATACATCATGGGTCTAGGACTTATGGTTGCTAAGATATAGGGCGCTCCTTTATTAATATAGCTTATATAGTAAAATACTTTATAAGGCCCCTTTTACGGCCCTCAGAGGTCAGATCGCGAAATGGAAAAAAGTCATTTCTTGGCAGGCCAAGACCTACAAAATGATATATACATCATGGGTCTAGGATGTTTGCAAAGAATAATTTTAAAAAAAACGGTTGTAAATCGATGACTTTTTTTATTGATTTTGTCACTTGACAGACAGACAGACAGACAAAACGGGGACAATAGAGCATTTTTTTTCGAAAATGCTCTAATAATTTAAGTAATGTCTTGAGGTTCCGCAACCAACTTCAAAATCTAACCATTTATAAGATACCGATAATGACTGAGTAACGTGCCGGTCTAACTCTTAGAGAAAAATGTATTGATGTTTTTATGCTATATAGAAAGCACACACGAACAAAGATTGTATATATTTGTATAAAGTATTGGACTAACAACATATACAATTTATATATAACTTATGATATTTATATTTAATCCCATCGATAAAATATTGTAATTATTTATGCTAACTAAATTCAATAAACCATTATACAGCTATAAAATGGTCCTGTGTTTATTGAATATATTTAGCATAATCATTCATAATAAAATAATTACATGTTTAAATATATATAACATTTATTTATATAAATTATTTATGTGCTTTGTCAAATACTTTATACAAATATATAGATCTTTTTTCCTTTGTGCTATGTATATAGCATAAAAACATCAATACATCTTTCTTTAAGAGTTATGTTCCTGGATAATCTATTCGAGACCCTTACTTTAAAAAGAGAAGAGTACAATTCTATGCAGTTCTTTATTTTTTACCGAAAAAGATTTCCTTCCTTTTAATTAAAAAAAAAAATCCCCATTCATGCTAGAGGTTGGTGCTTTTAAAATCAACTGATGTGTCCGAAAAAATTATATTTGACGGTTAGTTATAATATAATCAAACAACCGGGTACACAACACGAAGGCATTTTATTCAAAGTTAATTGAAAAAAAAAAGTTTTTGAAAATTTGTCTAGGAAAACAATGCAAAATGTCTTCTGCTATTTATTTCGGTTACTTAAGGTTTCTATGCGTACTACGTCATCATAGTTGCAAAGAATTTGTAAAAATATATAAGTTATACAGAATTGTACTCTTCTCTTTTTAAAGTTATGGTCCGCACAATATATATCTATGCATAGCCCATAAGCGATCTAGTCTTATATATCTATGATTACAAGGCATTGGCAAGTATTTAGCTGCCACAATTACGTTATCTTTACTTCTTTAAAGCAAAAGATCATTATTAGTTCGCTTTTCTACGCATTCACACACAGTACTTCCTGTTTAGAGTAAATACACAGTGTTTATTGCATACAGAATATTGCAAAACATTTTATTCTTGTATAATCGCGTTATGTAGCACTATTAATGATATTCAATTAGTCCATAACGATACTTCATTTATAAGTGATAATATCTAGATAGACCTACCAATGGTCCAAAAGGATTTTCTGGTCCAATCGGAAAGTCACGGATTAATTGTGAGAAGCTTCTCGTCGTTGACTACATACCAATAAATTGTGCTCTACCTTCGAGTTGAAATTCCGTCGACTTAAGTACAGATCAGAAATACCTGTTCGACTTGTGTACTGCTGCAAGTGTTGGCGTTTGTCCTGTCGACCATTCACTTCGCAATACTGATATTAAAAACCATTCAAGGTGGTTGACAACAGCCAATCATATACTACAGGAAGCTTGTTGGATGAACTGAAGACTATTGTTACCTTCATCGTAACAGTTTATGCACCAGCATGGTTTGAAATAACAAATACTCCTTCATGTAAATACGGCGCTCGACATGTCCACAATACGATACTAAAATCACGCTACCTCACAGACGAGCTGAAGAAAGTTGTTGACCAAGTAATTCAACGCAACGCATTCTTCAATCATCCAGAAAACCTGTTGCTTGCGATGCTTACCGACGAAAGATCAGATATACGCGAGTTAGCTCTGCGACGAATAATAAAATCCAGAAAGCTATAACGCACGAGTTCAGTTAGATCTTTCTGTGTGCTAGTAATCAACTTTGAGGCTAGTAACTACATAGACATGATCGATAGGCAAAAAACTCCGATCATAATGGGCATGCATGACGATGCCATGATCCGGGAAGAAGATACAACAAGACTGGATTTCGCCCGCTATCCTTGTTACACCCAGTCAGTAGAGAGACATATCAAGATAGTTACAGAAGCTTCCAATGTGGTGTGTGCCCCAAAAAAACGCGACGGATTCATAATAGCACGCTTGGATTTGAGATTGAAAAAATGCCGAAACCGGACACCAAAGCCCAACACCATTTGTAGCTATAAAAACATGTTAGACAGTTTGCATGTGTTTTCCCTTGTTACTTGTAACATTTGTAGCTATAAAAACATGTTAGACAGTTTGCATGTGTTTTCCCTTCAAATATATGGTTCTTTTCACTTGTAACATTTGTATGGACTGTTAAGAAGGTAAACCAAAACATGAATATGTTGTATTTATAAAACTTGTTGTAAAGGTATAATTGTGTAAAGGTATAGAGGTGTAAAGATATAATTGTTTTGTGTTTTAATATAATTGTTTCGTAAATATTAGGATCACTTTTAATTTAACTAGATCCGGGTTTTTTATATTTCCGGACGAATTTGTCAGTCAGTTGATGGATCACTCTTGTATACGACAGACGTGTCGTTGTTTCTTTCTTAAAAGGATATATTAATTCATGTTGTGAGTGATCATGAGAGTAACAGTTCACCTCCATGTTGGAGATATTGTTCTAGACAGTTTGTTGCATATAAGTACTTGGATATAATATAGATGGATCATTAGAATTAAATGTGGTGATTTAACAGATTGATTGATAATATGTACACGGAATTTATTTTATCGTCTTTATAATATTATTGTGTTGATAATAAACTTGAATCAGCAAAGAACTCTGTCTTATCAAGTTATTTTTGATGTTGAGTAATACAAAGAAAGAAGAGCCACAGCTACCACAAACACTCCTCCAGTTATAAGAATAAATTGCACAAGAAACAATAGTGCCTCATCAATATTTTTGAGAAAGTAATACCCTGATAATGATGGCACAGAGAAATTAATACCCTATCAAATAATGGCACGTAATACCCTGACACTTGTTTTTTTAAAGATTATTGTTTTTTTTATCGAAATATGCCTATACTTTAGGTCAACTGTGGAACCTCAAGATATGCTTTAAATTGTCTAATTTTTTGCCACATTACTAATTGCATGTGGTAGCAAGTTTTTATAGCTATCCAAACAAGATATTCAGAACAATATTTTTTTACTCCACGCTAATGTACACACCTGCCCCAACACTGCACTGCAGCAGGTATTTATACATACCAATGTACACACCTGCCCCTACACAGCACTGCAGCAGGTATTTATACACACCTGCCCCTACACACCACTGCAGCAGGTATTTATACACACCAATGTACACACCTAACCGTACACAGCACTGCAGCAGGTATTTATACACACCAATGTACACTCCTGCCCCTACACATCAATGCAGCACGTACAATCGATTGTATTATCGTGTAATATTGACTGACCAACAACTTTTGATTCATGCGGGACTTTGAATGGAAGCACGGAATGAAACCGTTTTCGATCTGCCTGCAGGCCGTTACGATATAAAGATTTTTTCCCAACTCTAAAATGATTACTAAGAAGCTAAAAAACCAGGGATCCTCACATCGGTGTTAATGAAATCAATCGAAATCAATGAACATATTTTAAAATATAGGCTGCAAAGTGAAAAAAAATGATTATATAATGATTAGATATTGATTAGATAATGATTAGATATTGATTAGATAATGATTAGATAATGATTAGTAATATCACAGGGCGCCACAATAGCTAGCTACGGCTCTTCCCCTGAGTCGAACATAATTGTGGTTAGCAGCCATCCATTCAACATGACGACACGTTTTACGGTGTACAGTCTGGTTCTAGTCTAGTCTGGCATCGAGCCAGATATCGTAGACACCGGGGCGGGATATATCTTGTGATGACCACACTGCGAGCACAAGATTTTCCTGAACTCGTTCCTGAAATCCGCGTTCATGAAACACAGGACGAGAAAGTTAATTCCAGAGTTCATGACGGCCAGCAGGGCGCTTACGGTCAACGCCTGGTGGCTGACGTGGACGGTGTACTCCAGGATGGACACGATTAGCAAGGGACACCAGCTGATAAAGAAGAATCCGAACACGGCCATGAGAAGCTTGACCAGCCTCCACGACCTCCGCGTGACGCGGGTCTGGTCTGCGGATCCGACGTTGTCCTTTTGGGCTTTGATCTGCCGCCTTTGTTTCAAGGCCGTCCTTCCCACCCCGACGTATAGCCCCAGGGTCACGAAGCATATTGCGAAAAACAAGGTAGGGTGCACTATGATCATGTACGTCTTTGAAAAGGCGTGAGTAGGCTCGCAGCCCTCGGTTTGCTCATAATGGCTTGTGTACATCGGAATCGACCCGTAGATCAACGCGATAATCCATACGGCGGTCATCAGAATGGCCGACCTAGTTCTCGTCACCAGCGTCGGGTAGAGGAATGAGTATACTATGTAGACGAACCTGTCCGCGGCCACTAGCACGGTGCTGAACATCGACGCCGTCACTGACACAAACAGAAGGCTCATAAGAGACAGGCACAGGTACTGGTTGTGGTCCACGAAGTTTTCGGACGGGCTGAAGCCGGCGGCCCCTTGGACAAACAGCATGAGCCCGACTAAAAAGTCGGCCACGGCCAGGGAGCCGATGCAGAGGTTGGGCGTGGTCTGGAGGCGATCGTTCTGAAAGATGGCCAGTAAGGTCATCATGTTGCCGAAACAGATGAAGAGGGCGCCGGCCACGCTGACCACGGCAATAAACATCTGGAACGGGACATTCTTCTCCTCCACGTCATCAGGAGAAATGGCGGATTCATTGTGTGATCTAAAAGTGATGATTTCTGGTGTGGTCTTCTCCATCACACTTTGGGAACCAGCTTTGCCATGTCAGCATCTACAATAGAATGATACAATTTACACCAATTGCATATATATATATATATATATTAGGGTGGGTCAAAAAAATTTTTTTTGGAGTTGGGAATATGAAACATATTCAAAAAGTTGCCTATGGTCCTACTGATTGTGAAAATGTAAAATTTGTAAAAATCAGATAATGTCTTCCACTCCCAACTTTTAGTTCAAGGGGGTACGGGGCAAAAAAAAAAGCACTATGTCTAAAAAAAAAAATTTTTTATTTTTTTTTATTTTTAGATACTAAAACATGTCAATAATAACTACGAATTAATTATATTGCAGAAAATTTTTTTTAGATCAATTAAAATGTATTTTCAGAATGTTACTCATTCAGAAACTTCAATAATTAAAAAACTTAAAAGTCATTTTTCTCTGAAAAATTTTTTTTGACATTTTGCTTCACTATGGCAAGAAAATCTCAAAAACCACCTGTCAGATTTTGATAAAACTTCTAATTTTTATGTAGAAGAGGGGCATTTATAGAATGTCAGAGGCTTTTCAAGAAATTTTAAGTCCTTTTTTTTTTTTTAATTTTCAAAATTAGCATTTTTTGCTTATTTTCACCACACAAAATTTTTAAAATTCATAAAAAATGTATTTATTACATTATCAAAAAAGTACTTTGACATTCCCTAAAGTAAGCTTTTCTGATTATAAAAATGTACATTGTATATGAAACAGTCTATAAATATTTCAGAAATATTTGCCACAAAAAGGTCATACATTTCAAGATGGCGGCATGCCGCACCCACAAATATCAATATGTTAATATTTTTTTTTTAACAAAATTATTTTTAAATCTACTATATTATTACTAAGATATTAAAATGTCTTAAACTTAAATAATAAAAAATATTTTGCTTTGACCCAGGTACCCCCCAATTTATGACATTTTACAACATTTAGAATGTTTGGTATAAGTAATATAAAATTGTACAAATCTATAAATCGTTCATGCAAAATATACAATGTACATATGAATAATACTGTTTATGGATTGTCACAGGAAACTTGCTTTGCTTTCAATTTTCGGAAGAATATCCCTTGATTTCTTTGTTTGCAAAACCATCCCATGTCGAGAGCTATGTCCATACAGTTTGAAATGTACGTACACTTTCAAACTAACAGCAGTAACTTCTTTAATTGCTCTTTCAACAGCTTGAGAGTGACAGGGAATTTGATCCAGTATGATTGGGTTGTTGCGTTTAAGTTCATCATCACAAATATGTTCCAGCAGAGGAGGGGATGTCACTGCACAAAGATCCCAGTTAATCATCTGATCATATGATTTAGCTGCAATATTCAGGATTATGTCATTTTTGTTGAAAACTCTGCATGGAGCTGGTTTATGTCGTGCTGTTATGATTTTATTTACTGCATACCTTCCAATTTCTTCATCATTGTCCTAACTGCAGCCAATAGAATGTTTTCTGGATGTGCAAAGTAGCAGTTATTTTCCAATACAGGCAATATAATAGATTGATCAGCAGTATCAAGGTTCTGAAGCAGTTATATCATATAGAAAAAGTTTCTAGCCCCACTTTGACAAGATGGATCGCAAAAATCCTGTTCGCTTTTGTTAACCATATTTGCTCTCATCAGTATGTTCCTTGGCTGCCATATCTCTCCAAATTTTTCTATGTCGACGCATCTTTGCTGGATCCAGAGCTGTAGATGGTGTTAACATGTTTAAGTCCTTCAACACAGCTTTAACGATAAGACATGTATCCCTATTGTTTAGTTTACATCGATCCACTGCTTCATATTGATATCTGTTTTGTTATTTGGAACATTCCTCATCGCTGGAGAAGTCTACATCAAGTAGTTCATCATCTTCAGCATCCTGATCTGGAATATCATTATCTTTCTCATCATTGACGTTATCATTTGTGGTTCCTATCTGATCGCCACCCTGCATCAATGAATGTTTTCTTTTCTGTCGATTTTGTAATATTTTTGATTGCTTGTCAACATTGTCTATGAACATATTTCTTGCCATCTTTTGATCCACCCAAAATGCCCACTCAAGCACATAAATTATTACTGATTGTGGACATTTACAGTCTCCTCTATCCCTAACATCTGCATCTTTTTACTCGAACAATTATACTGGTAATGTCATTTGTAGGGATACTAGCCTGGTCATATAATTGTTTAACTTCATGCGCTAATGCGTGAGCTCGTGAATGAAGGCTATGATTGTATTGTTCCATTTTAAGCATCCACCAACAGCCTTGAAAACATCTTCACTGGTTGGAAGTTGTCTTTTAGGCAATTCAGCTGCTGACCCAAACACAGAATGTACAGTTGCACTTCTTGTAGAAGAACTCATATTTATAGAAGAACTTAATAAAATACTTGAAAAATTAATCAAAAATGAAATAAAACAACCATGCGTGATCCGATAATGAATACATGGTACACCAGTTATATTGAGAGAAAAATGGATGCAATGCTTATCCCAGTTGTCTGAACTAATTAGTTATTCATAAAAAAGGTTATAAAGATAAAACACAAATTTTATATGCATATCATTTCTTTTTTGAATAACCTAGGTCACAAATTTAACATGTTCAGTCACAAAAAACTCATAGTAAATATAGTAAAAATTTCGAACAAAAGTTGGGAGTAGTAAAACTATGTAGTTTTCAAATATTTGTACATATTCCATGTACTACCATAATGTAACAACTTTTTAATAATGTTTCAATAAAAAAATTTTTTTTTACCCGCCCTAATATATATATATATATATATATATATATATATATATATATATATATATATAGAGAGAGAGAGAGAGAGAGAGAGACAGAGAGAGATAGAGAGAGAGAGAGAGATAGATAGGTAGATAGATAGATATAGATTGGTGGTGGATGGATGGATAGATGAATAGATAGATAGACAGATAGATAGACAGACAGACAGACAGACAGACAGACAGACAGACAGACAGACAGACAGATAGATAGATAGATAGATAGATAGATAGATAGATAGATAGATAGATAGATAGATAGATAGATAGATAGATAGATAGATAGATAGATAGATAGATAGATAGATAGATAGATAGATAGATAGATAGATAGATAGATAGATAGATAGATAGATAGATAGATAGATAGATAGATAGATAGATAGATAGATAGATAGATAGATAGATAGATAGATAGATAGATAGATAGAAACTTACACAAGTTGAATACCAAGAAAACTATTTTCAAGAAACTTATAAAGGTGAGTGCAAACTCAATTAATTGAGGCTAAACAAATAACAATGAATGGTGAAGCCTGGGAGATTGAGAGAACACGGGGAAAAGAGGAAGTGACACAGTGAAAGAAAATATTGTAAACAAAACTTTTAAAAACAAACAAACTTTTATAAAATGTAATAAACATAAAAAAAAAATGTGAAAAAATTACTTAGAAAATAAAAATATTAAAATTAAATAGTTATTACTAAAAATAGAAAAAAGTGTATGTGACGGGTGTCCATTTAGATCCATATATTATTTATTTATTTATTACATTTTATTACCTAAAGTGACGACATATCCAGTCCAGTATATTCTTCTCCTGCACGCTTTTATGTCAAGTAATGATCTGTAAATTAATGAGCGTTAAACTATATGTGTGCAAAGTGTTTAAAGGAATTAGTGTATACACAAACACACACACACCAGGCCCGTAGCGTGCGGGGGGGGGCTGCGTTTTGTCTGCCCCCCTCTGCTTATTTGCTCTACTTAGTAAAATGTATTACCTGGGCAGCTGGCCCCCCTGCTATTGACTGGCCCTTGCTGTAGAATGCATGGCCCCTGCTGTAGAATATTCACGCTACGGGGCTGACACACACACACACACACATATATATATATATATATATATATATATATATATATATATATATATATATATATATACACACATTTAAAAGCAGATGTTTGCAAAGAATAATTAAAAAAAAAACGGTTGTAAATCGATGACTTTTTTATTGATTTTGTCACTTGACAACAAAAAAAAAACATTTCTTAACAATAACCGGCTGTCACGGGCAATTCCCTATCCCATAATTTTGATGTATGTCAACGAAAGGAAGCATTATAATTATGTTGGAGCTCGCACTCTGACAGTGTGGTTATTTTATCTGTCTGTATGACGATTTGTTGAATGCCTGAGAAAGTAAACCTTCAACCAACTGTATAGGAGTCAACATAATTATTTTAATGGGCCTGCGGCTATTGAAAAATGATTTTTTTAGCTTTATTATTATTTTTAGTCCTAGCCAAACAAAACCTAATAAATGCGTATAAATAGGTTTAAATAACTGTTGTCTTTTTTCAACCTGCCACTTTTGGTTGCCATGGAAATGGCATTCAGAATAAGAAAAAAAAAGGGGTAAGAAAATCTTAAAATAATCTAAAGTACACATTATATAGTTCATTTCATTGTAATATTGGATAGCACATTGCTTTCATAATTAACAGATATATTCATTTATTTAATATTATTTATTATTATTTTGGGATGGGAGGTTGAGAAATTGTATTCCCCCAAATTTCCGATAAAAAATGAACAATATAACTTTCAACAAAATTTAGTGTTTTTTTTTTTTTGCAAAAACCTAGCCCGTAACTATTTGGAAACATATTTCTTTCATTGCCTGCCATAAAAATAATAACATAATGTTTATTTAAAAAAAAAGGTCGATGTTTTTTATCACAATGTTTATTTTTAAGATGGCCGCAAATTCCATGCAGGGGGAAAATAAAAGTATAGATTTTCTAGACTGATTTAGATCTAGCCTTAAACATATACAAGTTTGTTTTGATAAGTCCTAAAAATGAAAAAAAAAGGCAATTGCACAAAGATCAGATGTTGCAAAAAGAATTAGGTCATAAACTTTTTCACGCATATGATAATTTACTAAAAAGTAAAATAATAATTGGCTACAAGTGGTCGAAAGTCAACCTTAGGGTCCCGGGTTCGATTTTGGGTGAGAACCAATGGATTCATGCCAGGTTCTGGTAAAGTTGGTTGAAAGTCAACATTAGGGTCCCGGGTTCGATTTTGGGTGAGAACCAATGGATTCATGCCAGGTTCTGGTAAAGTTGGTTGAAAGTCAACCTTAGGGTCCCGGGTTTGATTTTGGGTGAGAACCAATGGATTCATGCCAGGTTCTGGTAAAGTTGGTTGAAAGTCAACCTTAGGGTCCCGGGTTTGATCCTCGACGAGAACCATGGGATTCATTCCAGCCTCTGTTAAATTTGTTTATAAAATTTGGTTATACAGATGTATCATCAATTATTCGTCAATATTTCGTCAACTTACAAAACACATTTAGCCAGATTTTGATAGCTTTTAAAAAAAAAAAATTCAGTGACGTGTGATTAATTAACTCAATGTATCGTACAATATTATTAGCGTATTGTTTTTTTTTTTTTTTAATTTGAATTAGCCTAGTTTTCCGTAAAATATCGATTGCAAAATTAATTCAGCAGTCTTTATCTTACGTAGTCATTTTTACTCCTTTACTTACTTATTTTAAAACATAATAGCCTGAAGCATTCACAAAAAATTAAACAAACTTAGGGGGAAAAAGTAAATTCTCTGAACTGTAGTGGCTAACTCGATCAGCCAGTCTAATTTTAAAACCCATTGTCTTTATTATGAATATATAGAATGTTAACATCAAGAAGTGTGCACAAAGAATTAGTTTTTAAATCTTTAATTATTTTGCTCAATTTTATACTAGTGTTATTTTTTTAGCAGCCAATTTTATGAAATGCACATTTTGAGATTCTCGTTCAACGTTGCTGCTACATTCGCCACATTGAAGCTCTCCGATAACATACAAACCATAAAATACCCATATTACCATCCCAAAATACCTAGAGTACTTGTACACATACTTGCACTCATGGTACTTGTAAACGTTCTTGCACCCATAGCACTGGCGGCGGAGCGGGGGGGGGCAGGGGGCAGCGGCCCCCCTCCTAAAACTTTTAAGGGGGGGCGGCGCCCCCCCCCTTGAATTTCCAGTCTGCCCCCCGTAAAATTTTAACTTTTTTAACTTTGTAATTTCATTTTAGTTTATATGTGTCATTTTCATTTTCATAATTCATTTGATTTATTTCTTAAATTTAATATTTGAAAGAAATTATAATTAATTGACATTTTACAGTAATCACATTATTGAGAGTTGTTGTGGCATATTTTAAAATTAGTTGCAAGTACCCGGCTTTGCCCGGGTTTAAAATAATGTTTTCTGTTTATTTAAGAAGCGTAATTTGACGTTTAATTAAGATTTAAAATAAGACGCGTAAAAAAGGGTTTATTTGCATGCAAATTGCAATAAAAGGGTACATTTATCTTAAAGCAATGTGATACACAACATTTTTGGCAGTTCCTCTCTCTCTCCCTCCCCTCCCTCCCTCTTTCCCTCCCTCTCTCTCCCTCTTTCCCTCCCTCCCTCTCTCCCTCCCTCCCCCTCTCTCTCCTCCCTCCCTCCCTCTTTCCCCCCCTCTCTCTCTCTCTTAGGCATGACTGTATCAAAAGATGACAATTCCTATGGATGAAGGAATGGAATGTAATAATGTAGTAAGTAATGTGATATTTGGTTCCCCGTACCGATCATATTTATAGTAAGTTAGCTATGTGGGAGAGAAGCTCGTAAAACCTGAAATCGGGGTAAAAGTTTGCCAATTTTCATGTCTTTGATATCCAAAATAATTAATTACAATTAAAGTACCCATTGAGATGGAACGAAACCTGTTTAAGAACATTCCCCATGTAATTTTGTGTACGTGTACCCAGTGGCGCAACCAGCAAAAAAAAATGCTGGGGGGGGGGGGGGCTTACATATTGAAAAGAGACAGTTTGACAGTCTTTTTTGTAACTTTATAACGTAAATTATGTATTGATGATTTGGCCTGGGGGGGGGGGTTCAAGCCCCCCCCCCCTCGGTTGCGCCACTGCGTGTATCAAATTTCACGTTATTTGGTTGTCTGGATCTTGAGTTTCAAGGGAACAGACAGACAGATAGCAAACGCGTCTTATAAGTATAGAGAAGTATTGCCATCTACCGAATGACGGCAAATGTAATTTTTAAAGCAAATACAATTATTTATTATCTTTTCATAAATTACTTGTGTTTATTGAGTTTCCCGTTTCCGGTTTCATATTCATCATCATTTATGATAATTATCAGTAATTTTCTGATCTAATTTCACTATTAAATTTGTAAACAAACTGACACTACGAATCAGTTGACGACTGAAGTGCTCAATGTTCATTTTTATTTTTTTTTAATATATTATTTTTTAATAATATCGATTAAATACTTGCTACAGAATTACTATATTCTATTATAGTATTAAGGGGGTAAAATTTGTCTTTCGGTCATATTTTGTCTTGCCCCTCCTTAAATTTTGGCTTGCCCCCCCTTAAAATATTTCGTTCCGCCGCCGGTGACCCATAGTACTTGTACACGTTTTTGCACTAATAGTAATTGTGCATGCAGCCATGCACTCTCATCGTGCATGTGCGTGCACATGGAGTACTTGCACCTAGAGTACTTCACTTGTACACGTTATTTGCATTCGGTGAACTGTGGTACTCTTACCTATCTGGTAAAAGATTGTACTTGTACTCACACTTGCAGTTAGATTAGCTATGGTACTGGTACTTACAAGGTCAGTCAGGGTACATAAGTACCATAAGATGTAAACAGTCCTGTACTGACTTGAGTGGGGGGGGGGAGAGGGAGGGGTGTTTTTATTTTGGTTGAGTGATTGTTTGACTCGCTGGTATTGATGCGAAGACGAGAAATGAAAAAAAAAAGTCAACTAATACTGTTCGCCATCTTTCTCACGAGATTTCATTATGGGACAGTCCACTTCCTGTGTGGTGATAGACTGACTATGAGGGGCGGAGTGTCAGTGGATGAGCTCTTGTTTACTTTGGTTGATGACCTGAGTGATGAGGTGGATGGGGGGGGGGAGAGATGTTTGTTTATGGTGACAATGACCAAGTTAATTTGTAGCAAATTGACTTCCAAACGCTGAATGGGACTATTTGTTGATAGGAAAATATTGCAGGGACGGACTATCTGGGCAAACATACATTTTAACAGACAGATAGGCAGACATTTAGAAGATAATACACAATGCTGAATGACGCTGATGAATATACGAAGACTTTTTCATGGATAGGGAATCTAGCCTACTCGCCCCAAACTGCTAGATAGATAGATAGATAGATAGATAGATAGATAGATAGATAGATAGATAGATAGATAGATAGATAGATAGATAGATAGATAGATAGATAGATAGATAGATAGATAGATAGATAGATAGATAGATAGATAGATAGATAGATAGATAGATAGATAGATAGATAGATAGATAGATAGATAGATAGATAGATAGATAGATAGATAGATAGATAGATAGATAGATAGATAGATAGATAGATAGATAGATAGATAGATAGATAGATAGATAGATAGATAGATAGATAGATAGATAGATAGATAGATAGATAGATAGATAGATAGATAGATAGATAGATAGATAGATAGATAGATAGATATGGATGAATCAATGCTGCCCCTAAACCAAAAAGAAATTATTCATTATTTACCAATCTCAACTGTATTTGTGGGGATATGGAAATGTCGGCATAGGTAAACCTTAATAATAGGTATTGATTGATGTGAAATCTTTAGCTGGGTTTAATTATGTTTTTTTTTATTAAAAATAGCTACATTTATTCCACATGTTTTTTTAAATCACCAAAATTCTAACTTACCTGAAGAGATAGAAATAAAGTAATAAAAGTCACCAAGAATGTTCTGTTTGTCTATAAATCAACTGCTTCATTGTGAGTCTCTCACATCGTGTGCCAAGTTCATTAATGTGCTATTTGATGTTCGCTGGTCTATGCAAGACAACCTTAAGACTTGTGGACGACCGGTACCAGCGCGTCATTGTCACACCGGCCTGGTGCCAGCACTGACCAATACAGCGGACCTCGCTAAGGGCGGCGTGTGGGAGGAGTTCTCGATGCGTGATGTTTTTCTTCCCGTTGAAATAATGAACGTGATGCCAATGCCGAACCGAGGGATTTGGGGGCCGTGGGCTTGGCCTCTTTGGGGGCCCCTGCATTTTGACATTCAACATCATGACATGAGATAATGTACTTAATATTTAATGTAAAAACAATTTTTGGAGGCCCCCCTCAATCTGGGGCCCGGGGGGCATTCAAATTTGGACCCCCCCATCCTAGGTACGCCTCTGCGTGATGGAGATAGTGTCCCTTTCCTAGCCACCCACCTAGAGTGATGAACTGATGGATACTCACTAATTTGTGTAGTTCAACTTTTAGTTACAACTAATAAAAAAAAAGTAATTGAACTTTAAATAATTTGTTACGAACTTCTATGTATAAACACTTTCTTTTCTTTTTTTTTTTTACAAATTTACTGAACATTTAATCAGTTCAAACACCAGTCGACGAAACGACTCGTAGTTTACTGAACATTTAATCTGTTCAAACACCAGTCGACGAAATGACTCGTAGTTTGCTGAACATTTAATCAGTTTAAACACCAGTCGACGAAATGACTCGTAGTTTACAGAATATTTAATCAGTTCAAACACCAGTCGATGAAATGACTCGTAGTTTACTGAACATTAAATCAGTTCAAACACCAGTCGACGAAATGACTCGTAGTTTACTGAACATTTAATCAGTTCAAACACCAGTCGACGAAATGACTCGTAGTTTACTGAACATTAAATCAGTTCAAACACCAGTCGACGAAATGACTCGTAGTTTACTGAACATTAAATCAGTTCAAACACCAGTCGACGAAATGACTCGTAGTTTACTGAACATTAAATCAGTTCAAACACCAGTCGACGAAATGGCTCGTAGTTTACTGAACATTAAATCAGTTCAAACACCAGTCGACGAAATGACTCGTAGTTTACTGAACATTTAATCAGTTCAAACACCAGTCGACGAAATGACTCGTAGTTTACTGAACATTTAATCAGTTCAAACACCAGTCGACGAAATGACTCGTAGTTTACTGAACATTTAATCAGTTCAAACACCAGTCGACGAAATGACTCGTAGTTTGCTGAACATTTAATCAGTTTAAACACCAGTCGACGAAATGACTCGTAGTTTACAGAATATTTAATCAGTTCAAACACCAGTCGACGAAATGACTCGTAGTTTACTGAACATTAAATCAGTTCAAACACCAGTCGACGAAATGACTCGTAGTTTACTGAACATTTAATCAGTTCAAACACTAGTCGACGAAATGACTCGTAGTTTACTGAACATTTAATCAGTTCAAACACCAGTCGACGAAATGACTCGTAGTTTACTGAACATTTAATCAGTTCAAACACCAGTCGACGAAATGACTCGTAGTTTACTGAACATTTAATCAGTTCGAACATCAGTCGACGAAATGACTCGTAGTTGTACACGATTACTATGAAACAAATGCAACATACAGATGACAAATCACAATTTGAATTCTATGTAGAATGGTCTGTGTAAAAGTATTCTACAAGGGGGCCGTTCACTTCATCATTTATAACCTCACTCAACACTCTCCACTAAAAGTCATGTTTGGCTGACACCCCCTCCCATTTCGTATTCATTTAAATCGCTTTTTTTTAACAAAAAAGTCTGAAATATGAGAAGTATGCAACATAATACATAAACCAAACAAAAAACATTAAAGGTATGTTTGAATCAGTACAATGCATTTGTTATGTTGTTATATTTTTAGTTTAACATCTAATTTTGATGTTATTTGAATGTCTAGCGCGACTAATCTAGTGCGTCTCCTAATTTCACTCTGCCAGAGATGTGACTTGGTTTTACCTCACCTTTCTGGGATCTCATTCTATTTTGGGAGATTTAAGTCCGGCTTTGGGGGGAATGGTTTTGGGTGCTGCTAGGGAAACCGAAACAACAGGGCCCTTTTATGGATATGCAAACTTGGCAACTGCTTTTAACCCACTTCCGATGGGGGGGCCCCGTCCAATATTAAATCCTATCAAATATTGTGATACGGTATACATTAGTATACCCTGAGGGGGAGTCCTCTATAATCACATAACATCACACACATATAAAAAAGCGTAAAAAGAGACTCTACCTGGGCACCGCCCACTGTTTCCTCCCATAAGGCCGCACCAGAGTCGTATCCCTCATTCCTGAGGTATCCATTAATCTTGAGGTACCCATCATTCCTGAGGTAACTATCATTCCTGAGGTACCCATCATTCCTGAGGTACCCATCATTCCTGAGGTACCCATCATTCCTGAGGTACCCATCATTCCTGAGGAATAATCAAAAAGGCCACTGTGGTGCAATCACCCCCCCCCCCTTTTCCCGAGTGTTTACGCACTATTAAAATATTTTTTTTCAAATATTTATTGGCATTTAAAAAAAAAAAACAACCTGTCAAGATGACGACATATAAAACAGAGCAGGTAGAATATTGTCAATAATAATTTTAAAAAAAGATCTTTTATCATTATTCTTTCCATAAAAAAAAATAAAGAAAAAAAAAACTAGACAAGAAAGAAATCTCAACAAATATTTCTGTGTGACAGTTTCTGTTGTAAATCCTCTTAGCCATCACTGCAGATGTTGAACAAGGTTTCTCTGACGCCGCACGCAATTTTAATCCACTTACTGACACCCATGTTGTTCGTTGCTCGCTCGACACTATAAGAAACTTGTTTTCTTTACTTGCGATTCAAAAAGGAATTTCTAAAGAGATCAGCTGGTATACAATGTTATCTGAATACGCAAAAAAATAACACAACCGACATTGTCAGATAATGCCTTTTTAATTTACTAGCAGATGCCCACTTTTTACTGAGAAATATTAGACTATTTGCTGTTTTATCCCCGGCATACACAATTAAACGAAACAGTAGGCATACATAATTAAACAAAATAGTAGACCTACACAATTAAACGAAATAGTAGGCATACACAATTAAACGAAATAGTAGTAGGCATACACAATTAAACGAAATAGTAGACCTACACAATTAAACGAAATAGTAGGCCTACACAATTAAACGAAATAGTAGGCATACACAATTAAACGAAATAGTAGTCGGCATACACAATTAAACGAAATAGTAGTAGGCATACACAATTAAACGAAATAGTAGTCGGCATACACAATTAAACGGAATAGTAGGCCTACACAATTAAGCGCAAAGAAATAGACGAGTTAACATGGGAGCACTCGGGCCTAATGTTTGAAACGGGGAACGTCTAAAAAGCGTGAATACGACCTGTCCATTCTAGCAATGACCAATAGTAATAATATAAATGCACTAAAAACATACAAGTATATGGGGGTGGGGGGTTACACTTGTTAAACTTTATCTACTCATTGTAAACGAAATTGCATCAAACCAACCAAACTGTTGCCCAAATCTTTTTAGATTTTTTTGTCTTTTTTGCCCCCCCCCCCCAGCCACCGGAATGGATTCGGTTTGGACACCGGGAAGGGGGGGGGTCAAGTCATATATTGAACCCTTTTGGTATAGGCCTCTATGTCGCCCCTTGGATGCCGCAGTTAAATCCGCCTCTGCTGCCGCACCCCACACCCCTCCCATTTCTTCAGTTCACTCGTCTACGGAAATATAACTACCTACCCCCACCCTACATATGAACGTGACTCCTCCAGCTACACTGTGACCCGACTTCTAAACGTCTGTTTATTTTCGCTATTTTAAAGGGCCCAATATTTGCCAGTGTACCAGGGGCACCCTTGGACCTTCAACCTCATTTGCAGAGTTTGAGGGTATGTCCCTCACCCCTTTCCCCTTTTCATCTGTTAGATGATAAAATCAATATACATTTATGCCAGTTAGAAGTAATGCACTACTCAGTGAAGTGAGCTTCGCCACTCTCTCTCTCTCTCTCTCTCTCTCTCTCTCTCTCTCTCTCTCTATCACACACACACACTCTCTCCCTCACTCACTCTCTCTCTCTCTCTCTCTCTGTTTTTTTTTTCTTTCAAATTTAATTAAATTTCGTTATAATATTTTCTTACATGAAGTAAGAAAATTGTTAAGTGAACTATTAGATGGACATGTTATTATTGACCTCTACATGGGTGGGGGGGGGGGCTGTTGATAAACTTGGACAAATCTTGTCCTTGAAAGCACATTGTGAACTAAATGTAATTACTTACTAAACAGGTATTGATCTGAGAGCGGCTGAACTCAATATTTTAACGAAACGACAGATGTAATAAATTTCTAGAGTGGCAGAGAAATGGGAACTTATTAGCAACAAAAAAAAAAGTTTAATAAACTTAAGTGAAGTTTTACTGGTACTATCAGTGTGTCTACCTACACTGTGACATACATGGGAGTATTCTAGAGAAATGTTTCAGGTGGGACCCGTCGAGAAAACAAAAAAATGCTTTTTTTTATTGCGGGCGCCCGTATAAATTTTGAGTCTCCGCCACTGACATAACACCTTATCTGTCTGTCTGTGCCTGTCTGTCATTCCGATATATCTACTGCCTATCTATCAACTGCCTATATGTCTATACCTATCTGTTTATTGCTTATCTATTTATGCCTATCTATTTATTGCATATTTGTCTATGCCTATCCATCTATTGCCTCTCTGTCTGTAACTATGTCTACTACTTGCTATCTAATCTCCTATCTTTCCATCTATCTCTTATCTTTAACTCTAACAACTTATCATTATTCATTTATTTTTTTCAATTTATCTGTTGCCCATATTTCTGTTTATCTCTCCATTCAATTGTCCCTATCGAAAATAAAAAAAATACAGTTCTCTTACCCTTAGAGAGACATCGGTGCTGATGAAGTGCATAATTTCATTTGTTTCGGCATATGAAGGGATTGTATAAGTTAGAACACAAAGCCCAGCCGCCTTTACTTCCTCAACATCTGTGAGGAAACTATTCAAAGCTGGATGGATTTGATGGACTGTAACCAATTTTCACCAGGACCTGCAAAGATTAAGGTCTGCTAAAAGTGCCTCGACCGAGGCTCAACCCTAAAATATCTATGCTCCCACCCCACCTAAGACAATCCTACTAAGAATAGCTCTGCGCCGTATGCCACGCGCCACAGATTCGCGCTTGACAGAAGCTCCTGGTTGCGAGAATCGTAATACGGTACCCTCACCGAGGATTGAACCCGTTACTCACATGTCGGAGGTCGAGCGCTCTACACCACTCGGCAGAGGGACGGATGGTCGTGTGGTAATGCGTTTGACTGTCGACATGAGGGTCCCTGGTTCGATCCCCAGTGAGGACCGCTCGGCAATCTGTCCTTCTCCAGCTTACACCCTAGTCCCCTAAAAACAAAACTCGAATGACTTGGACCAAACATCTACCTACCTACTACCCACAGAATATGAATCAAAACGTCGGTGCACCTACCCATATTATATGTTCATTTCACTGGCATGTCTCACACATCCAGCTTATTCTTTCTCTATCAATAAACCTTGAAATACGTTTTTTTTTTTTTTACTCCTTTTTAAAAATCGATATCTCTCCATCTGTTCTTTTGATTTCTTTACCCATCATTATCTCTGTTATTCTGTCAGTGTATGTGTTAGTCTGTCTGCCATACTTTCTAAGTGTTAAACATCTTGATGTTGGAAGTCCCCACCCCCACCCTTCCTCGTGTGATCTTTTAATGTTGGCATTTCGTTCCCCATGGGTAATCTCACGTTTAAATGTTTCTTCTGTCAGAAGTATACTTTAGTGACACAATATAACAGATGTGAAATGGATAGCTGACATTACTGCACCAACGAAATCATTCAACGAAGACATTCCGGTTTAAATATAACCCCCTTCCCCCAATCCCTTAGCATCTCAGTTGAACTAGCAATTTTTGTTTCTCTAAAAATAACAATAATGTAATTGATGCAAAAAAAATTTAAGCCCAGAGAGTATTTTACTACTAAGATCGATACTCATTTAATTTTGTTGTTTAAATATGTGTAGCCAAATTAATCTGAGATGTAAGTATTCTGTACAGAGTGAAAACTAGATTCGATCTTCTGTATTCGATCTTCTGTATTCGATCTTCTGTATTCGATCTTCTGTATGACGTTGTGGGACAAACTTAGACAAAAAGACGTTTATAAAAAATATGTTTTTTTTATCTTTGACATGAAAAGCTTCCGGTTGGGGGGGGGGGGGGGTGATTGCTGGTAACGGACAGTGAGAGGTAAAGCTAAAAAAAAAAACCCTTTCTGTTTGGAGAGTGGGGGGAAAGGAGAAGTAGGGGGTGGGGGAAGGAGGCCGCACCGTGTAACGTAAAACAAGAGCTCTTCTGTCCTCATTTACCCCCAATTTTACAGAAATATACAAAGACAGGTACAAAAACATATACATAAACATGAATATAAAAAAAAAAAAATTCGAAGCAGACAGAACTAGTAGTAGCACTTGAATGGGAAAGAATCAAGAAAAAAAATTGAATAGCTTATGAACGGCCCCATAATGTAAATCTAAAATCCTACCTCCCATAATGTAAACCTAAAATCCTACCTTCCATAGTGTAAACCTAAAATCCTACCTTCCATAATGTTATCCAATCTCCAATAATTTTCTCCTACATTCCTTCCTTCCATAATGTTATCTTAAAATCCTTCTTCCCATAATGTTATCCTACAATCAAACCTCCCGTAATGTTGTCCTACAATCCTTCCTCCCATAATGTTATCCTTCCTCCCATAATGTTATCCTACAATCCAACCTCCCATAATGTTATCCTACAATCCAACCTCCCATAATGTTATCGTACAATCCAACCTCCCATTATGTTATTCCACAATCCTACCTCCCATAATGTTAACCTACAATCCTACTTCTAAATCTGAAAGAACCCCCCCAGAACTCGAAGGACTTGGTTTTGGTTTTTCCATAATCAACTTAGTGGGGGAGGAAGGGGAGGGGGGGGATATTTAAGGTATTAAAAAAATGCGTTGGCGCCTGTTTACATGGGTGAGGAAAGGGGTATACGATTTTGACGTCAAATTTAAACCTTTAGAAAATAAACTCCATGATATATAATCTTGTTATTTTTATTTATTTATTGATATTTTTTTCCCAAACATATTCAATGAATGACTATCACGAATTTCACAAGCAGTTAAAGCAAATTTTATTATCTCATCAACAAAATAAATATGGTCTATTTCATATGACTTTTAGTATATAGTGTACAAGTATATATATATAAACTAACTCCATTTGAACTATTTTTAGGCGTTACAATTCCTTGTCCAACTGATTTTTCTCTGAATGAAAGACAATGTATGAAGCAGTTTACAACTTGATCACCTGATTAACTTTGCCTAGATCCCCATCTGGTATACAGTATGATGATGTGTTTCACAAATAAAAATGCTCCTTATCCTGAAGGATAAACAAGCGGACTCTTGACCAACGGGAAGTAATGGCTAGGCGCATCCATCACTGACCAATGGGAAGTAATGGCTAGGCGCATCCATCACAAAGCGGCACAGGACATGTCGAAAAGCTAACCAAGATGATTTAAAATATTGCTGCATCCATGTACATTATTTTTACATTCCATGAAGTGGATGTAAGTATGTTTTATTTTTAAGAAACTCTTTATATAAATGGCAAATGCACAGAGTTGTTTTTTAAATTAGAGAACACCGAAGAAAATTTCACCAATAATTTGTTTGCATTTATTCAATTAGTGAAAATTTACAAAAATTTAATTTCATTTTTTATTACGTTTACAAAAAAAAAAATTACTGCAAATCGACCTATTTTCTTCCATACAACCGACTCACTGTAACAAATATATCGAGTGACTGAATCAAACAAATTAGTAAATAAATATTTTAAAGCATGTTGACAAAAAAATTGTAAAATAAAAGGAAAAGCACCTCTCTCCCTCCAGCTTCCACCCTCTACCACACCCCCACCCTCGCTAGAAATTATTAATAATTTTTTTAAAGATTTTTTTTATTTTCTACCAAAGAAACATTACTGACATAGTGAAGAAGAAATACAATTGCAAATGGTCTCAACAAAATGACTACAACAAGTTTTAAGATGTGATGACATCAATAAATAACAATAATCAGTCAAATATAGTGAACAATGATTTAGAACACAGATACAATAGAGAATTGTTATAAGCAACATGTCAAGATAATACTGAGCTATTCCCTTTCAAAGGTGTAACATTAAATTATTGCACAATTTTTTAGCATACTGACAATACGCAGGGGTTATTTAGCAAGCGATTGTTCAAAGTTAACACTCAACAAAGTCTGACTTTACACAAATTGTAACATCACAAATTAATTTTCAACCATAAAGTTCTGACATTGCGTACAAGCTCTGTGAAGCATTTTGTATAAATAAATAAAAAAATTTACAAAACAAAACAACCAACTGCAAACTTTTAAATGAAATTAGAAATAAAAAAGAAATATTTCACGTAAATGAAAAGATCTGGTACGTTTTTGAAAATATCCACAAATCAATAAGATGTTCAAATAAATAAGTTTTCTTCAGGTATGAATTGAAGTTAATAAAGTAACCTAAATAATCAGGTTAAAAAAATAAATCTGCACCCAGCATTATAATATTTTATTTCTTTTTTTTTAATTATGAGTTGTTGACAATAAAAAATAGTCAACTGTGAATTTTAGTAAAGATAGAGTCACAAAAATAATAACCCTGGAGGATTACAAACTAATAAAAAAAAATGTTTCTTTTTATCTTTTTAAAAACAGAAGTGAAGAATGCTGCAACTGCTTTTTGAAAAAAAAAAAAATGAGCTAATTTTGAAGAAACGTGCCTTGATCCTGGGAATACATCTAATTATTACGACATAAATGAAACATATTTAAAGTAGCTACAATGGGTGATGTCCTAAAAAAAAGTATAATAAAAAAAATACAATTTTAATCAGATCAATCAGTCCAGTATAGATAAATGAACAATTAACGTTAAGAAAACACTTATATGCTCTCCTAAAAAAAGTGAGCTGTCTTTTAATTACTGAATATGGAGCGTTTGTAGAGTACACAAAATTAATCTTAATTCACATATTGAGGCCAATACATAAACAAAAGAAAGAATTTATCAAAATAATTAAATGTAATTAAGTTCAATAGGATCAAATTAAAGGCATACAAAAAACTTGATGGCATTATGAATAATAAAAAGATAATGACTTTAAAAAGTTTGGAAAATAATGCTTGATTACAATCGACTCTTTACATGTGTATATACATGTATTGTGCACTTTCAAAATACATATGATCATGATAAGGCAAATATATCTATCTATGCAACCAACTATTTTTTTGACTCACATGTAGTTAGCATTCTCCCTGTCCACCATTCGTTTAAAAAAACAAACACAGGGCTCCATGAAGAATTACAGCGATCCTTGCATAGTTTAATTGCCAGTTTTTTTTTATTGTTTTGCTAGCTTTGAAAACAATCGGCATACAATGTTTTTAAGCTGACAACTCTAAAACTGTTTTAATGCCCTTTTGTTCATTAAATACCATTGTGGTAATATTTTACACCATCATATAAATAAAAACAGACAAGTCAATGATGAAAAGAAAATTGATAAACCTAAAGCTTCATTAATGACAGAATGAAATTCAATCACAAAAATAAAAGTTACATCAACATTTTCACCAACTTATATCATTTCGGATTTGGAAAGACCTATAGCATACACCTGTCAAAAATATGTTGAAAGTATTAAAAGTCTTTCTTAGCCTGACTGTTTCTCCTATGATGACCACAGTATTTGTTCCCAGTAGATATGCACTGTTTCAGTGCGAGACCAACACCTCGCTGGCGATCCCACTGACTGCCCCAGAAATCAAGCCACCCACCTTCTTTGCTGTATCTTCCGAGCATGTCAAATTTTAAAGGTTTAGGACAACCATAGCGGTTGACGTTTGCAATTTTTTTTTTATTTGGCTGTAAGCCCGTGGACTTCATCTTCTCTAATTTGTGGATCTGCCGACACAGATAACACTCATATTCTTCAATGAAGTTTTTATTACCAGGAATCCAGTGGCCCTCCTCAGTGGGGGCCCAGGTTCGCTTCGACATGACATCCAGTAAATGCTGGTTACTGATCCCAGCAGTTTTCCATGCCCGGTGCTCTTCGTACTTGAAGTCATTCTTGTTCAAGTAATCCATGATAGTTCCTAAATGCTCTGCTGATTTATAGTCTGTCAAGACGATTGCGGAATTATTATCGGGCAAGAAATCCTGAAATTAATGAATAATCATAAAAATGGTTAAACTATGAATGATATACGTAAAACTGTTTCATAATACAGAAAGATCATTCATCTATTGCATATCCTATTAAAAGTTAACATCTCTGGGGGTTTTTTTTTTGTATTTCATATCTTCTAATTAAACACATGGAAGAGGATGTTTGCGGCAACACGCAATTAGTAGGCAGATTCTGGCAAAACTAGTTTTTTTTTATATATCACAATTTTCATGAAACTAACTGCCTAAAGCTAATAATTAGATTTATAAAAATGTACGATGATGAAAAAGAAATTATAACTACGAACAATACATTCTTAACAAATTAAACAAAGATTACAAAGTAATCACAAATAACAAGAAATTAGAAAGATGACAAAACAAAGAAATACAAAAAATTAATAATAAATGAATAAAAAAAAAATTTTAAATATCCAGAAATGGTCAACTATGTAGTCTCCAGGTTGGTCTTCAGTAAGAGCCATTGGAATTTTTCAGGTCATGGTGAAAATTACCCCCGTCTCCTGTGGTGCCTCCATGGCCATTGCACTGTCATTTATGGAGGGGATGAAAGAAGGGCAGTACAAAAACCGTCATATAGTCTTACAGATAAACACATCTCATTCTTGCAGAGACTTCACAGATAGTCTGGAAGCAAGTACTTTTAAAAAAAACCTTTCACCTGGACTCTGGATGATCCAAAAACTACTGGAACTGTTCCAACCATCAATGGCCTCCAAAGTTTCTCTGTGATGTAATCTGGACAGACAGCATTCTCCATAGCCAGGGCAAATTTGTAGCGGGAAATCAGTTCATAAAAATCTGAATGTGACATCCCTCCAATAGGTTGGCTGATTCTGGTAGATAGAGGTAAAAATACTTATATTGGTGGGTGATCACAAGTTAACTTCCAAATGACAAATTTTGAAACTGTAATGATTCAGAAAATTTAACTGATGCGTTTATGTTTAAAATTAATGATAACAAAAGTAAAAGTCTAGGTATTTATACGTGCGCTGCAATTCATGAGCTGTTAACATTTTTTTATTTCATACCAGCTTTGCACAATTAAATCCTTAATTCACATTATGAGTAAACATCAGATAAAAAATGTAAATTATTTTTTTTTATTAACAGCTTAAACTGAAAAATCTTGTAAATTTTGTTTCTTTCGTCTAAAGAATAAAACATAACAAAAACAACATTCCAATAAATACTTTGGAAATGTATTTGAAAATATTCAGATATCAGACAGATGTCTGAAAACCTATATGAGTTATTGTATTAGTACATGTATACCTTACTTAACATTATAAATTTAAATGTTTGGCTTTAAAATATTATGAGATATGTTAACTCATCCCTTTTTTTTTGTTGTACTTTTGTTAAAAAGATTATGAGGCTACAAACATTTGAGAGTAGTTAAATTAGTTTTCTGTCATACTTACTGTGATGGCAGCTGCCTGTTGTTGATGCAGGTTCCATAAGAGTCAACTGAAATATATTTCATCAACATCTTCACAAATTCATCTCGATCGGAAGGGGGGTCACAATCTGACTGCACATAAACTGCTGTAGCCAGTCCATCTTCCTCTTGGTATCTGAAAGATTACAAGGACCTGCTTTATGTTTCAAAAGACAACAAAACTCAAACACTGTTAAGGCGTTTTGATATTCTGTTTTAATTTTTTGTGGTCAACCATGAATCATTTGATCGATAATTGTTTTTAACTACATGATATAAAATCATCACTTCATCAGTCACAGAAATTCTTCAAAGCACCAATCTTGAATATTTAAATTACATTGACCTGATACATTTTAAAATATCATTATGTTTAAACAAAATGAAATAAAGATGTGCAATTTTGAACTTCAATATGTAAGCTGAAAGGAATCAATCTTATTTAGAGAAACAAATAATTTGACAGGAGCATTAATAATTCACTCACTTGTTTTTCTGGTCAACAGTTTTGTAATAATTCATTTGTTGTAACCATTCAAGGGAGACCAGGTGTTGGGTAGTGATGGGGAAGTCAGATTCCTGCCTGGGGATTTTAAAAAAGTTTCACAGCTGGATGAACAGTTAAATTAGGTGCAAGGTGATATTAAAATCAGGGGATCAAAAAGCATCTAATATCTTGTCCACACAAAAACTATTCCAGTAAAACTCTAGTGATTGGAATGCACAAGTTAAACCATAAAACTATAGAAGGAATGTTTTATAGATATAAAATTTAAAAATTTGGAAATTGTTACTGTAACAACAATTTACAAGAAATTAAATTAATCAGATAGTACATGGAACTTTCATTCCTTCAGAGCCAAGAATTTACAAAAATAATGCTTGATTTTTGTGAGCCTTTTTAAAATTCTCCTGCTAGAGTAGCAGCCCCTAACATAATGGTTGAAATGCCTAAGACAATGCAATTTTCTAAGGCCCAAAGCTGGTCAAAATATAATCAGTACTCCGGATTATAACATTATTGTTTCAAAAAAGGAAAATTTAATGAAGTGAAATTAAGGTCCAGTAGAAGGGTCAACTTAGTGAGCTGTAGTATCTCAACCATCTAAGATAGGACAAGAAAAAAGTAATCTATTCAAATCATTCTAACTAAATTTAATCTTCCTCAAAGTGATAAACGACACATTGTTCTTTAGAAAAAAGGAAGGTTTTGCAGAATAAGGTTGGCAAAACTTTGAAACTGTATTCATTGTTGTATTTTTTAAAATGTAATACATTGTATCAATTTAATAAGAATATATTTGAATGGCTCCAATGACAAGTACTGGCAAATACATTTACAGTATGTAATTTAAACAATTAAAAAATGGTAGGGAAAAGAAAAATAACGTTAAAACCAGAATGAAAGTAATAGTCAATAAAAATGTGAAAAAAAGATAACCTAAATGTACTGGTATAGTTGAACAATGAAAGTACTTCCTCATGACTGAGAAGAAAATTATTTTTGGGAGATTCCTCATGAAATAAAGCCCAAATATGTTCCTCTGATCTCGGCAGTGGTAAGTCTTCCTCATTAAAGTCTGTCCCATAGAAAAGAAATGCCTGAAGTAAAATTACAATAGACAGTGTCAATATTTTACCTATTGTTGTTTCATTATTTAGAACAAATTTCATAAATTAATTTTTTAGTGCACAGTCTATTTTAAGTCTTATTGTTTCATATTTCAAACGAAGAAAAATATTATTTTAGAAAAATATTTTGAAACCTTCAAATTTTTATGTTGGCTATATCGTTGATTGTTTGTAAAAAAGCAGCTATTTTCTCCACAGGTTCTAACTGCACCAGGTTCTTTTGTAAACTCTGTCCACCAAAGAATAATTGGATCAACTGGATCTTTTATATCTTCAGAATCTCTTTTATGTTGTAACCTTTGAAGTTCTTCATGAATTTCTTGATCTAAAGGAATATGTACATCTGAAAACAAATGAAAAGATTATTTCGATGCTGTGATAACTATGAGCTATATTACTATTGTATTAAATGAGACTGATTATTCAATTTCATGTATTTCAATAATCAACCTGAAGCATATTCCACTCAATGAACTACACAATTATAAAATATTTCAGTTGCAGCTGTTTGTTTCCTACAGGTTAAATGCATACAGAAGATAAGAAGTGAAAAACTTTTTGACTTTTCTTCTGTACTACATCTACAATTCAGTGACCTATGTTTAATTTTCTTTTTTTTTTTAATATCAGTGGATTGCTCTGTTAAATGAAGTTTTTTCGTAGGTTTGAAAATTTTTTAAATACCCCTTATAATACATCAATTCATTCAGAAATGCACAAAGTTTTAAAATTTGCCACTTTTGTGGACATATTTTTTCAATAAAAAAAATCGTTTGTATACATAAAAAAAAAAATTGTAACAATTTTACAAACAATCATCAAAAACCAAGAAGGGAAAAAAAAAAATCTTTTTCAGATATGCTGTAAATTTTATTTTTATATTAAACCTCAGTCAATATTACATATTATAACACAAAATCAATGAAATCTATCTATAAATAAAACAGTTATTTTAAATAAAACACACACACATTTTATGAGCCAAAATAATCACGTATCCTAAAAATAAAAAGAACATAATTAAAAATGAATAAAATGCTGCATATTATATATCAGTATGTGCATAAATGCAGAATGTATAATATTCAGAAATATTTCTACATCCAAAAAAAAATGTATTGGTAAAATTTTATGAAAGACATTTTTTCAACATTGTGCCCATTTAGTTGGCTTATCTTTAATTTATTGTCTAAAATTATATCTACCCTGACATAAGGCTGACAGTATTTCATACACTTTTTTCTAATAATTTTAGGGAGAAAATTACCTTGGCTAGCCAATCATTGCGTTGTTCAGTCTCAAAATTTGATACTTCGGAAAATCCATGAATTTGTTTGAATCTGAGCTTAGACATGAATGATCTCATCCAAAGTTCATGGAATAGCACATTCGTGGACAAATATGAATGTTAGTTGGTGTTTGTACAATAATCAGATAGAGGCACAAAACAAAAAAATATGTAAAGTTTATTTGGTGTCAATTTAATCCAATACTCAAGACAGGGAAATTTTCAGAACTTTCTCATGTTTCACATAGCTGTTTGTATAGTTCACAATTTGTACAGTAACTTCAATACAGAAGAACAATTTGATGAAAGCTCCTGCAGGAAATTAACAATGTAAATTTTTAGTGGGATTATACTTTTTTTCATATATAAAAAGTATAATTAAGTAATCATATTCTGATAATATAGAACTTAAATAATTAGAGCAAAAGCAACACTTTTTCTTACTAAGTATAGAATACATATGCACTGATGAATGAGATATCATTAGTATTTTATTTATGAGAAATTCACAATAACATTGTCTTGTTTCTAGTCAATCGTCATTAGAAAGATGAAGGCCTGGTGTCCTAGCTAGAAGATCTCTGGAATCACTTTGTGATGTCCATCAACAGATATGCGATATGTTTGTTTTCTAAAATCAAGGATAAGACAAAATATTTTGCATAAAAATACTGCATTATAATAGAATTAAATTCATAAAGACTATCAAGTTTTAAAAAAACCATCTACCTTACACAGTTAAAAGCTTATATTATTTTAAAACTACAAGATAGAGAATTCCATAATTTTCTTTATAATAATGATTAATTTATTTAGCCTAAAATTAAAAGCAGCTGATTTTTTATTGATTCATAACAGAAAATTTAAAAATTTTAAAGAAAAATCCGATTTCTTTAATGGAGAAATTAATACTTTTATAAATAATGCCCCGGAAAATAAAAAAAAAAAAATTTTTATGAAATAAATTATTAACATAAAATCAGAAACCTTTATACTTACATGCTTTGATAATAATTCAGTAGCAAAACTGATGCAATATCTTCATTACTTGAATAAAGATTGTCAATCATCAGAAATTTACTAGAGGAATCATTTAAACTAAAAACCAAGTTATCTGAAGCCATTTTAATATTTTAAAAGGTGACAGAACTGTACCCACAGATACACGTTGTAAATGAAACAGAAAAAATGACGACTGCAATATTTTTCAATTTCAAATTTTTTTATTTATTACTCATTTTTATTTTAATTAATTTTAGTATCGCTCTTTAAAATAAAAAAAAATATACAAAAATATTTTGAAAGAAAATATTTTTTTTTGGTTTAAAGTTGTGTTATTCTCATCAGTAGATAAGTCATGACGTACTTTGTTTGGATGCAGGGGGACTTAAATCGCCTTCATCAATTAAAAGAAAACTTATCATTATAGTTCACAAAAACTATAATGATAAGTTTTCTTTTTAATTGATGTAGGTGTTTTAAGTCCAGGAAGCAGATGGTTAGAGGAAGTGGAGAAAGACCTTAAAGGCATAGGAGTGAGAGAGTAAAGGAAGAAGACCATGGATTGGGAAAAGTGGAGAAGAGTAGTATGGCAGGCAAGGGCCCTAGATTGGCTGTAGAGCCAAAGGAAGAAGATAGTTCTCAAAGTAAACAAACATTCGCAGCCTGACAAACAATTTGCCAACATATAGGCCTAGTTACATTGATGCAGCTGAGGCATTTGTTACAAAAATTAATATCAACTAAAATTTAGTCAAAGTTATAGTCGCTATTGTCTACTAATTTAAAATAGATAATGAAAAAGAAAGTTATTACTTACGATCTTCTTTAGTCTCATCAACAAAAACATCATATGCAACATCTTCAGGAAAATCTTCATCTTTAACAGAGAACTAAAGAAAAATTGACATATTAAATTATTAATGCATTGATCCATTATTTATTTAGAGCTTTAAATAAAGTGGAATATCAGAATAGTGCAACTTATTTAATGCAATATACTAGAAACTTTTAAATAAAGATATTTCTCTTTTAAAGGGTCGGGATTTCTAAGCTAGATTATTAGATAAAGTTAAGTTAGAATTCAATAATAACCAGTAACATTACTATATTATCATTTACTTACAAGATAACTAATTAATGTCCAAAACATAAACACGACAAATACACAACAAAGGAATTTAAAATATCTTCGTATCCTCATTTTCATGTGATCAGAATTCGCTTACATTTTTACAAGCTCAAAAGATTTTTTTCTAGCATATTATAATAGAAAATCAGAAATAAATATTACATAAATGAAGAAAGACAAAAGTAATATAAGATTGTGTGAAATGTTTTTGAAGTTTAATTTAGAGTAGCTTATCTTGTTTGGAAAAAAACTTGCACTGGACTATACAATGGAGTGGCACCCGATCACCTGTAATGTCCTATCACACCTCTGTGTATCTCAGTGGTGTGCCTATGTGAGGGGCCGTCCATAAAGTACGTCACGCTATTTTTGACGATTTTTGACCCCCCCCCCCCATGTCACAAAGTGTCACAAATCTCGGGACCCCCCCCCCCATTAAAGTACGTCACACTTTCGAAAAAATTTTTTAACTAAGAACTAATTAAAATTTAATCGAAAACTTAAATCGCACTTCACTATTAAACTACCTTAAAATATAAATATTAAAAGAACTATCAGATTATTAAATGAGATTAATAGTAGAATAACTAATGGTCAACAGTTGTCTCAGTTATTCTTTGAACTTGAAGCAGTAACTCAATCAATTGAATTTGAAAAAAAATTGCAAAAATTAGATTGACAATTATATAATAAACATCATTTATCTGCTACCTATTCATTTACAATGGGTGAGGTGAACTTTGAGATAATATTCCGATTATGCATTCTATTGACACAGGATAAGAAGTAGATTAGCGAAACTTGACCTCAACCTGTGATTAAATAATAAAAATGGAAACAAAAAAAAATGCATCTAAAAAAAGGACTAGATTGACAATTTATGTGAGCAGCTCTGGTTCTATATTGAATATGTTTATAGTGGACCCGTGAATTATGTTTAATTAAAAAAATATTCACTAGACATCATCCATCCATGGTGAAGTGTTCATCCATAGTTAAGACTGACATAAATCTTTCCGCATCATCGTTTCCTGGAAGGATAGTTGCAGACAGATCAACTTCCTCCTCTGAATGTGCATTTTCCATTCTGCCAATAATTGCCATGAGTTCTCTTTGCCTTTTAGCAGCGATTCTCAAAGGACGAATGCGTTTTATCTGAGTTGATTCTGGAAAATTTGGGCTTGGCACATTCTCCTAGGGGACGGGTGGTCGAGTGGTATAGAGCGCTCGACTGTCGACCGGAGGGTCCCGGGTTGGAATCTTGTGAGAACCTTAGGACTTTTTCAGGGCCTGCTGAAAGTTCCCAAGTCCACCCAGCTTTAAAATGGGTACCTGACTTTATGTTGGGGGAGTAAAGGCGGCTGGGAATTGTGCAAACCACACAATTTCTTCATTTGCCTAGGTTATAGAAACATGAACTCTACACTTCATCTGCCCCGATGGCCTTTTAGGGCTAAGGAAACTTTACTTTTTTTACATTCTCCTGCGCCCGAGCTCTGTGTTATCATTTATGTTTCTTCAACATTGTTTGTGAGGCAAAGTATAAGTGACACACTTTGCAAATTCGATCATGTATGCTGGTCTGCAAAGATGGACAATAAAGATCATATGGTTGCACTTTAAAAACTTCTGTTGGTCTTGGCATAATGTCATCAAATTTGAGAGTTTGTGCCACAAACAAACAATGAAGGAAATGTATGTGCATCTGCATCTGCTCTTTCTGAAGCTCTGAGTCCATCAGTTGTTTGGTTGATTGGGATTAGATTTGGAGGAGGAAATAATCTCGAAGGTAAAACGTTGAAAAATGAGCTCCGTACTTTGTTGCAACATTTTATGTCCTGACATTTCACAATTTGAGTGAAGTATTGGCTGGTGCGAACATGATGGTCAAACCATTCTTATCCTTTGACATCAGTCCTGCTGCATCCAATTCAGATTTCTCAGGGTTGATATATTCTGCAACTGTTGGAAATTGGTCAACAATCACATGCGACCAGATTTCAGCTAAAGTTTCACCTGAAAACTTGAAGTTTGTTATTTCCAAATCCTCATTTATTGTTCTGCCCTGCGAGTCAAAGTGACTGCCATAATGTTCATTTGGCAATATGACACCAGATAGTTCACTGCTAAATGGAGCCATTCGATGTTCCACGCGATTATAAGCACTTCTTCCTGGTGCACTGGTTGCAAGGAATAAGGCATCAATATTATTTTAACGAAGTGATGGATTGCAACTTCAATTACGGTAATTTTTTGTATTATAATAAAAATTCCAAATTTCTTTATCAGTGATATAATTATGCAGCAGACAACAAATAAATAATAACTCTTCCGCAACAGTTTATTAGCGGTCCTCACTAGCATGAGGAATTGTGAACATAAAACTAATTCAAGTGTTTCACAATTTTTTTTTTATTATTTTTAAAACTATTAAGTTTTACTAAAACAATTAAATTAGAAATAAAATTAAAAATATATTCAAAATGTGACGTCACACTTGGCCTGACCCCCCCTCCCCCCTGTCACAAACTGTCACACATTCTTATACCCCCCCTCCCCCTTTGGAGCGTGACGTACTTTATGGACGGCCCCTATGTGACAATACACAAAGGTCAACAAACAGAACAAAACACATGTACATGCTTAGATAACTTACTGGATAGCCTACTTTCATATAGTGTAACAGATCTCTCTGTTATCTATATGTATGAATAAAGTGCAGTAACAGTTCGGTACTTATTAAGACCATGCGCTAATTAAAAAAAAAATTCCGGAAGTAGCAAATTCATATTCAGAAAAGTTTTTTTTTACTGCCGAAAATGGGTGTGCTACTTCGGGCTTCATTTTTTAAAGGCTTATATTTACACATAATTAGTGTGCGCAAAAGTTTGTCATGAAGACCTAATCTACATTTTTTTTGGCCAAGCTTTATTTTTTTTTTAAATAAAACGTTAACCAAACACCGATTAGTATTAATATAAAGCGCTTATATTTAGATTAAAGATTTATCTTACCTTCAATCTTATTTAAGCTCCACGCAGACACAAAGAAACACGCTCATACAAAGATTTTTCCCCCAAAAATAATATATCAGCGGGTATATGTAAGCTATGGATATACCTCCCCCCCCCCAATACCCCAATCCCAAATTTCCCTTTGTAAAAAAAAAGTTGCACCATAAAATGCATTTCAAAAAAGTAAATACATTTAAGCGTCATAAAACGACAACTGCCCAGCTAACTTCAGGGCACATAAATGTTTGATTGAAGTATTTATTCAAAATATACACACAAGATAACCAGTGGAGTAGTGAGTGGGGGAGGGGTGGGGGGCAATGGTGGGCATCATGCCCCCGGCACTACTCATAAAGGGGCGCCAAATGATATATTTTACGTATAATATTTTATGGTTTTCGAATGGGGGGGCGCTAAAAAAGGTATTGTGCCCCGGGCGCGAGTTAAGCTCGCTACGCCACTGAAGATAACACCAGACATCCGTGACCACATGTATAAAATGGGCAAGACGTCAGTACGTAAACAAAAATGTCACCATATTATGATGACGTAATATACACAATTAACAAATGTGGGCTAGTGACAGATGTGTGTAAACTATAATTAGGGAAACGGTCAGATTTATCCCAGACATCAGTTTGTTATCCAGTCACGCTGATTCCTCGAGTCATCACGTCCATGGATCTGGTTGAGGCGTAATTCATTTCCAAATAGCAATATTTCGATGTTGGAACTTATTTGATTTGTGATAAGCTGTTTAATATTTTGATTAAGGTAGGCATAAATCAGCGAGTTACTCTATTAGTTTATACTTTTAAAATGTAATACCCGGTATATGGATGATACTGTGGATATTATTATTGTTTTGGGGGAGGGGGCGAAATGTTTTTCTTATGTCTCTGCCATGCCATAAGTAGATCAGATAAAGATGTGGAGTCCAGAACTAGTAAGGAATGACATGATTAGAATCTTAACAATAATGATCTTACCATAAGAGACAGGCTTAGGAGCCCAAATGACATCCATGAAAAAATAATCAAGTATTATAATTGTTGCGAAAGGTTTGTTATGTATTCAATCTCAGTTACATTTTGCAATACTTCAATAGTTCTTTTCAATGAAGACTTGAGAAAATGTTTCAACCAAAAATACTAAATAATTCAATTTTTTTAAAATTTCATATTAATATGGATAGAAATTAATTAAAACTCTATTATCTTCGATTAATATATATGTGCAAAAAATATCTAAATTTTCACACCAGGATTAAACAATTTAACAATTAGAAAGTCATGCATCGGAATATTGAGTTTGTTGACAACGGCGTGAGCATAACTAATATCATAAATATACCGCAAGGGAAGAATGGCCATGCAAACTATTTCCGGCTCTCATCTAGGCTAGGGAGAGGGGGAAATGGTCGTAGGCAGCCTACGCGAAAGTCTGAGAACCCTGCCCATGTGCCGGTTCCTGCTAAATTTTATGCTATGAGGACTCAGAAACTTTCGCCCCACGGCTAACGGGTAGAGCTGGAATTTTCCGCATAGGGTCTCCAAATATCTAAGAAGGGTCTGTCAGAAATGCCCCAAGATTAAATGGCGACGACTCTGTTGTCATGTTCTCAACAGTCTCTGATATAATGAATATAGTAGGCCAATATTTATGTTCAAAAAAATTTAATTAGAAGTTTTTTCCTAAACTGATTCTTATCTGAGTAATTTGAACTTCTTATACGAAAGCAAATTCAGATGTTGGTTGAGAATTTTGAAAAAAAAGAGATTATAGAAATCAGGATGTTGTTTGATGATTTCGGTCTAAGTTTTCTACGTAAGTTAGCTAGTCTGAAAATAAATTGAAATATATTTTTAATTTTCACAATTATAATTTTTACTTATCGTTAGCTTATGATGAGTAAACAAGCAGCGTACGTCAAGTTACAAGACAACTCAACCACCAATGACGACGGTACTAACGGTCAACCAACCAACAAAGTCAGAGATAAGACCTGTTCCAAGCAACCACTTCAACAAAGTAACAAGTAAGTAGGTCAATGACCACAAAATGTACTAATTGACCAAGAGACGTCCTCAGATGGCGGTCTATATTTTTCATTCCCTATAAAGTCATTAAGTGCCGATAAATACCTGTTCATTAAAATAATTGGGATGTTCCCGTCGACTTATAATGTCATGACTCAGTATAATCTACTGAATGTTCCTAAGTCAGTCACGTCTAAACTGTTTCCTGATATGATATTTTATTAGAATATCTAGTTGTTGTTTGTTTTGGTTTTTAAATTGCCTTTGGTAAGAATGTGAAGGTTTCCAAAACATCAGATTGCCGTATTAAAAAAAAAAAGTGATTATATTGTGCGTAGTAAAGAGTTGCCGTCGCATTGTCTTCCTCCCCTGGCAGGGCCCCTGATGGTAAATGAAAACGCCAATGCTGCCCTCCCCTCCCCTTGACTCTCCTGGCGGCGGCCATCGATAGTGTTGCAATCTGTTACTTCCTCGGGGTGGCTCGTTTGAGCTTTTGGTCCAGTGCTCGATCGATGTCGTATAGTTTACGGGTCCCCCCCCACCACCACCACCACCCCACCGAGAGAAATCAGTTAGCTATGGTCTTAGTGGGACCACGATGGACAATTCAATCTCGACTACGATAGGGGTGTGTTGGAAGGGCGGTACAATAACTAACAAATATGGGTAGGGGAGTGTGTGTGTGGGGAGGGGGGGGGGTTAAGAGCAATAGCTCATCTTTACAACAAAAAAAAAACTAAAGAGTTATTTCCCCCTCAAAGTCTCCATTCCTCTACCCCAGAATCCGATGCATGTGTTGAAAAAAAAAAGCTACCTTTCCCCAGCCTGACAAGAGATGGAGTCTTCCATACATTTTTTCCTCCCCTTCAGTCAAACGCAAATGATTAGAACAAAAATGGACAAGGTACAGCACGTAGGCCAAGAACAGCCGCTTAATCTGCTTGATCCGGACAGCTATCAGCTAACTTTCAAACCCTTTTAGTTATTATAAGGATTATATTTAATTTATGTTCATTCGTATAAACTCTTCATCCAGCAGTTTTTTCGTACGTCCCTTATGTCAAACGTTTTAAGCCACTGTGGCCCAAGATTCTATAATTTTACCAGGCTTGTCCATGGGAATGGGATTGGGAATTCCGCGGGAAACGTCCCATGGGATGGGACGGGATGGTACAGCACACATTTGCATTTTCCATGTCCCATGGGAAACGGCATGGGTCAGAGTAGCCACGTCATAGGGACTTGATGTGCACCTGAGCTAACCCAAATTTGTTAATTTGTTAAAGCTTTTAATCCTTCTTTTTCATTTAAATATGTATTGCGTAATCTGTTCTTTATCTTGTGATGGGACACCGGATAGCAGATAATAAATAAATAAATAAATACACAAAACCTTTTATCATATAAGATGGTTCGTTTGCATTTTTGGTGCGTTACGCCCAAAGATGTGGTATAAACAACTAGATGGAGCGCAAGCTATTAACACCAATAGTACGGCCTGATTTTAAGAGATGGGCGGAGATTACATATAATTTTGTCATGTGTAGCTGAAGCAATACGCATTTATGCATAATCTGTTTACCGCTTGCGTGTAGCGGAGACACAACCGTTACGCCAGTAATCAGACTGTCAGCCACTGTTGTAGTTGATGATTAGTGTCGTTGGCGATTTTATGGGAATCCCATGGGACGGGACAGACATAGATTACCATGGGATGGGATAGGATGGGACAGAAAAATCTGTCCCATGGACAAGCCTGAATTTTGCCCACCCTTTGATTTGAATTTGAAACAATAAATTTATAAAAAAAAGCAGTGATGAATTAGATTCTAGTCAGAGTATACATTTCAAGTAATGCTTTTGATGTTTATTTCAGAACAGCCTACAGCAATCAACGTGATCACTACGTGACACTGGGATATCTGGGCAGCTGTCTAGAGAATCTATGTGTGGTAGCCTGCTGCTGCTGTTTGGTGTTTGAAGGTTAGGATCCCAACCGGAACTGAAGAAATGGAGCTCATCCAAATAATTGATTTCCTCACACTGTTGAATGTTGAAAACCGGGGGAGGGGGGCATGTCAATCAACAAGAAGATGTTAAGTCTCTTTATAACGAAAGTAGTTACATTTAACCACATCTCTGTATTGACCATCATTTACTTTGACATTCTATATATTGAACCTGCTCCACTTGTGATGCAAAGAACAACCCCCCCCCCCCACATCAATTTCCATTTTGAAATTGACCTATTTCAAAGGCTTTATTATTACATTTAAAAATTATTACATTTGTTTCAATTTTCTTTGTCAACGCTGTCGCTACATTTTTTTTAATATTTCATAATGATTTAATGAATGACTATCACAATCACATGTTTGACACCCAAAGCGTGATTGAATAAATTCAGCAACAAACAAAGTTGAATCCGTTTTAAAATATTGACTTACACAAAATTATTATAAATCTTCCCTCTTATTCTACCGTAGTGGCTTCAAAACATTTACATTCTCGAATGAAAAAAAGGGGCACTACAAAAATCAAAGGTCCTTTTGACTGACATATTTGATCTAAGTGTTAAATGTATCAAGTTTTCATTGTGTTGGGATCACTACAAAAACCACTAACAATAATGAAATATAGGCGTTGACTTAGTATGGGGCATGTACGAAGGCGAGGTCGTATGACCCTGGCTACCTAATCAAACAAATAAACAAAAAAGATATGTAGAGCTGTCGGACAGAGAGTCCCAAGTTCGATCCTCGGTGAGAACCTAGGGAATTTTCCCAAGTCTTGGTAAAAGTTGGTGAAGTCTCTCAAGTCAATCCGGCTTTAAATGGGAAAGTAAATGCGGGCGAACGTTCTGCTGACCACACAATCTGTTTATATGCCGTCGTTACAGAAACAGGTGAACTTCATCTGCCTCTAAGGGCTAAGGGAACTTTAATTTTTTTTTAATTTCTAAATGTTTATAATAAAAAAAGAACTGTCACACACATATAGAGAGGGAGAGAGAGAGAGAGAAAGGGGGGAAAGGGGGAGAAAGGGGAGAGAAAGTTAAACTAATTAAAATGGTATAAAAAAGTTTTGTTCTCAGCTGGCAGCTGACCAGACTAAGAGGAGAATGCGGACAATATGTTACCCATTCGACTTAAGGGTAAATCTCTCTGAATCTTGATAGGTCACAAGAATACAAAAAACACATCTATGGCATAAGTGTCTGACCGTGATCTGCAGTGTGAGATGGCTAGTCCATTACGTGCCGTGATCTGCAGTGTGAGATGGCTAGTCCATTACGTGCCGCGACTGCAGTGTGAGATGGCTAGTCCATTACGTGCCGTGATCTGCAGTGTGAGATGGCTAGACCATTACGTGCCGTGATCTGCAGTGTGAGATGGCTAGTCCATTACGTGCCGTGACTGCAGTGTGAGATGGCTAGTCCATTACGTGCCGTGATCTGCAGTGTGAGATGGCTAGACCATTACGTGCCGTGATCTGCAGTGTGAGATGGCTAGTCCATTACGTGCCGTGATCTGCAGTGTGAGATGGCTAGACCATTACGTGCCGTGATCTGCAGTATGAGATGGCTAGTCCATTACGTGCCGTAATCTGCAGTGTGAGATGGCTAGTCCATTACGTTTAAGAATAATAACTACAAGATCAAATAATGTTTTCTACAACATTTACTCCTATTTGAACAAACCACTCTACGGCATTATGTTGTTGTTTTTGTGAACAGAGAATGACACGTGTCATCTGATCTACATGACATATCAGGGGTTGAAACGATGAGTAAACTAAAAATATTTTGTAACCTTCATTTCCTTTCTGAAATTATTTGTTTAATAATATTCTAAATTAAAATACTAAAGCTGAGAGATGTGATAATCACTATTTCTTTAGTTTCCATGTAATTATATTAAATTCATTAAACAGATCTATTTATATCACAATATCTTTCGTTTCCATATAATTGAATCAACTTCAAAGTTGGTCATTCAGGTCTGTATAACCAATAGAAGCTTACCAATGTTAGAAGAGTTACACAATAAACGGTCACCATCAATGTTACCGTTGCACAACATTCCTGTTCAAGACGTCACAGTCAACCCATCAATTCGAATATACTTTGGGTATCGCCTTTTCATTGATTCATAGGATATATGGGAAATATTTTTTTTCAATAATTTATGCCGAATCCTATACAATTTTTAATTCATTTATCAAAATTTGATGTACATTTATGTCTAGAACGCGGACCCCCCTCTCCCAGCCAAAAGCGCCCAGGGCCCACAACGCTCATAAGACGACCCTATAAAGGAACTCTGTTCAGGCTAAACATAAACTCTACCTATAAAATCACTGGAAATGTCTGTTTTGCAAAGTAGATATTTTGGTCTATTTATAAATAGTAATAGTTTATCTCTGCCGACACAAACTTATATTGTTTTAGTTATCTCATCATAGATGTATGTTGTATAAGAAAGCATTATCACCCCTTCTCTATCTCTGTAAGTGCAGGTCAACATAAGTAAATCTATTCCCCTATTATCATCCTATTTTGTTTTCATAGCATTTCCCATGTTGTCCTCTTGATGTATTTTATTTGGAATGCGATCACTTTGAGTGACTTTCTTACAAATGTAACAAAAACAGATCTTCACGCAATGTTTATGTCCAGTGGCCCTTAATTTAAGTTTGACTTTCTGGTGATTGTTTTCTTTTCCCCATGAATGAATCAATTTCTTTCTTGTGGTTAAATGTTTCGATTTCAGCCTTATTGGTATCTGTCGTAAATGATCACATTTACCGGATCAAAATCCAATATTTGAACCATAGGACTTTCAATATGTGGTAGCTCATTGGTATCAGCGATAAAAACATATTTCACAGTTCAGTTATTGTGTGACATTCAGATACATATACATACTTGTATCTACAATATTATAAGCTAAATTTAGTCGGCCTACATAAAATGTGTAAAACATTAAGATTCATGGCTACAGCTACAATGAGCCTCACAAGCCCAGAACTTGACCGGAAGTGACGCGTTTTTCTCTAATAAGGTTTGATACCCACTGGTTAGTTTAGGATGAATTTTAGGTGAGTCGCGCGATAAAGTATAATTAAATAATTAATTGATTGAGAATATATGTAAGCATATTTACAACAGGTAATTTAAACCAGGCGTAATGTTCATGTTTATGCACACAAACTATAACATGAAGTTATTTTACAATTAAACGTTTTGGTGATTTTTAATATAAAAAATCTTCCTGTACTAGTTAAAAAGGATACCATTAAAAGAATTGCTGGAAAATATTGTTTTGTAGAACGGCGCTTAAAAATGCATTAGAACAAACTAAACATGACTTTAAAATAGGTTTTTTAAAATTAATTTTTTAGAAAATAAATGTAATACAAATAGATAGTTTTCACAACTGACTTACGTATGAATAGAACAGTATGTGTTGTAACTTTTTTTTTTTTATGTAATGTGGGTATTTCACTTGCTCATGTTTGACCCTTTCCTGTTATTATTGTTGTGTGTGTGTGTGTGTGTGTGTCAAGGACAAAAATATGAGATTGTGTTTCCGTCTGAATGTGTGTCAACTTGACGTTAGTGAAAAGTGATACACACATATATCTTATCTTCATCAAAGATATCCCGTTGACTCCCCCATTGCCTATAAATAGAATCTTGCCAAGGGTCACGTGGTGTAAATTGACAATCATGTGACTGCTGTACGAGCTACATATTGCTCTATCCAAGAGACTGTATTCTCACAATTAAACAATTGATTCAAAGAAATAATTTACAGGTCAGTTATATTTTATTTTAGTAAACATCTTAACAAAAATATATATCACTGGTAGTTGAAAAAAACTTTACCAACTTATATTATTAAAACGGCCTATCTATATCTGTTCAGGCAGCAGCGTAACTTGTGTAGGCCTAAGTGGCGCCCTGGGGGGCATAAAGGCCGACCCCTTCCCACGCCCCCCCGACAGAAATTTGGGGCCCCTGGGCCCTCCATGCTGATAATAATATTTTCCAAAGTTGATTGGCCAGCTCAGTCCGGGCCCCTGGGCATTTGCCCGCCCTGCCCCTATGCCAAAAATAATAAAGTTATAAATATGCCGCCCATTACTGAGACTTAGTAAGTCGCTACCGGTGAGAACTCCTCCCTCGGTCAACAGTAGATTATAGTTAAATCATCTAGTTGTATGTGGCAAGTAGCAAAAGCCTGTTAGTGTTTATTGCTGCTATTTATTTTTAGCCTAGTCCCTATATCTTGTACATTTGTGTACTGATATAGTATTATGAAGATACAGTAGAAAGTATAGTCAACTGAATTTAAGCAGAAGGCCTATTAGTTTGAATTACAGTGACCGGATCAGTACAGTTTGAATAACAGAGACCAGATCAATATAGTTTGAATTACAGTGGCCAGATCAATATAGTTTGAATTACAGTGGCCAGATCAATATAGTTTGAATTACAGTGGCCAGATCAATATAGTTTGAATTGCAGTGGCCAGATCAATATAGTTTGAATTGCAGTGGCCAGATCAATATAGTTTGAATTGCAGTGGCCAGATCAGTAAAGTTTGAATTACAGTGGCCAGATCAGTATAATTTGAATCACAGTGGCCAGATCAGTATAGTTTGAATTACAGTGACCGAATCAGTAAAGTTTGAATTACAGTGGCCAGATCAGTATTTTGGATGAAATGAACTTTAAAATCGTTACGTGTTTTAAGATTAGTTTATCAATATTTTTAAGTGTGAAATGTATTGCGCTATCAATATGTGTTGTGCGTGTGAGTAGTTTATATTATAGCAATACTAAATTTTCCTGTTATTATTTTTTTTTGTTTGGATAGTGACAAGAGCAACTTGTTTTTGTGACAAAGTAAATTGTAGCTTTTTTTTTTTTGTAACTACGATTTGTGATTTACCTTTTACCATGATAGTTGGTACATGTAAAGTGTTGTGGGACGAATAAAAATTCATTGGGGCTGTCCCAGAACAGCCGTTTAAAATAATGAAATATAAATGATAAATCAGCCCGTGACCCTGTTGTGTGGAGACTCACTTGCGAGTGTCCGGGGGAAATAAACCCGTGTGTTCAGATGGATCTGTTACTGATTAAATAACGCTTTCCCCCACTGTATCCTCAAAGTTATAAATTTGTTGAATTCCAAACCACAACAGGATGTGAACTGTATCGCATCTCATGTTTGGTATTATTCAAATGACATGTCTCACTTCGTGTCACTTCTTTTCTCCCGACTCATTTTATCATTTCATCGTCAAGCCTGTTATATTATAAGTATTAATAACAGTAGAAATATAGTCCGATAAGACTAAGAGTGAAACGTCCTGTTATTTGATTATGATGCCGAGAAAGTGTTACACTCTCAATACATTGTTCATTACGATTGAAAGCAGTTACATGCCCCATCCCAACGTGTCGCGGGCCGAAGGCTAGACAAACCTTTTATGAAGTTTTCTTTTTTTTTTCCTTTTAATAATTTTTATCTTAATTGAGTATCGCTAAAGTCTTTGACAAGAAATATATTATTAAATGTGGTTTTGATTAAATCTGATTTATCCCAAAATCACAATGACGTAAAAAACTCAAATTGTATCCTAGAAATAGGCCTACATTTTTTTTCCTATTATAATTTTAAACTAACTTTCTGTTTGTTGGAGTCTTGTTGTTTTGTAAATTGAACACATCTCAGTTTATCTTCCCATTCAAATAATCACAATTACCTTTAAACATCGAAAGTATTAATAAAAAAAAAATTTCAAAACATCGTATTAGTTGGCAGCATTCTTTATATCTATGGTTGGCAGTGGCTTAGGAAAGGTACTGCAGGCTGTGCAACCGTACAGTGCGCCGAACTAGGATATCACTGTATATTTTTAAAAAAGTAATAAAACTGCAGAGCCTTGTAATACTATCACATATTTTGTTCCTAAAATATTTATTTTAAAAATGTTTATTTACAAAAATACAATTGAACTAATTTAATTGTTACATTTCATCCTCGAATGTCAGGTTGTAGAAAAAATAAATAAATAAAATGAGCAACGTTCCGTCTTACTCCAACCCACCAGCAGGGGCGTACAACCCACAGGGATACCCGCCGGCGCCAGGATACGCCCCGGGATACCCTCAAGCCCCCGGCTACCAAGCGGGTACTTACTATCAGCAGCCAGTTCAGCAAGTGTAAGTATGACCGGCTTTGTTTCATTATGGCCAGTTGAGTGTCACACTGACATACTCGGACCTTATCTAACAAATACATCCGGGTGGTTGGGTGGGTGTGTAGGTATATTGGGAAACGTATTGATTGGCCGAATCATTGAATTTTGTTGTAATTAATTCAATACCTTTCATTTCATTCTTGATCCCCAGTGTTTATGTTGACGACACAAGCAGACGTGATGCAGAAGATGCAGAGTGTTGCATGCTGGCCTGTTTATGGACCCTCCTCTGTTGTTGTTTCCTAAACAATTAATATTCGAAAAGAAAAAGAAAAACCCAATTGTGATCTCAATTTATTTGTATTCAAATGGCGTGCATCAATCGCCAATCCTGTACAAGATAGACGCAATTATCTTCCCCGTCGTTATTTTTAGCCACTACACATTTGTAAAATGCCTTTAGCCAAATTTCTGTGATAATCATGCATGTGTGCTGCACAAAACTATTGATTATATAATACTATAGCTTAGTTCAGTGGTCGGCAAAGTGCGGCTCCGGAGCCGCATGTGACTCTTTGGCTCCTTAAGTGCGGCTCTGGCATTAAGTTTTATTTAGTATACAACTTATTTAGTGTACTACTTATTTAGTGTAATGAAAGTTTACTAAACAAGCAGATTTGGTTCCCAATTCTTTTTTTAATTGTTGTAATGTTCATATTTGGCTCTTTGGCTGATAAGTTTGCCGACCACTGGCTTAGTTGAATAAAAGAACGATAATTTGATAGTTAGCCGGTAAAGATTGTATGGTATTTACAATTAATAACATTTTTAGTGTTTATATTAAACATTTACACGTGACTTTTTTAATATAGGCTATATATAAGACTAGCATTACTGTTAATTTGTTTTATTTTCTCATAATGACTAGCTACATCAAAATCACAAATAATGCCTATGAAAACAATAATTATTTAAATACAGATCCTTGCAATTGATACATTCGTGTTTGTATTAAAGAAATGTAGGAAAGATAAAATCTTTGAACATTGTATGTTGCTCATTTTTTAATGCTGTATGCTTATTCAAATTAACCAATAGGGCAAATGATTTCATTTTCTGATTACCATACAGATAAATACTTGGTTTCTTGATTTTCATTTATGAGTATCTTGTTGTGAGAGAATGAATGGTATCTTGTATATTATTTTATAACTTGTTTACTTTTCGATAGATGCTTAACTGAATTTTTACTTATAAGATCAATGTTTGACTGGATATTTACTTTTTTTTTATATTTTAATTTTAAATACATATTAAATCTGATGAACTCTTTGTTATTAAAACAAATGTTTTGTAAATAACAAATGAAGATATGAAAAAAAAAAACAGTGTTTTTTTTTATTATTTTTTTTTTACTTGAAATCTGATAAATTTATTGGTTACGTCTGATACACTTGTACCAACCCAATCAAAGACATTTTAAAACGACAGAACATGGCGTCATTGTGACCTCATCCCTCGCGTCTATAACACGTGTCGATAATCAGGATGATATATCTGCATTTGTTCATTGGGGATTGAGTGGGGTGGCAGCTCCCTCACAAACGAAACATCAATGTAAGGCGACTGGAAGGGGGGGCAAATTCTAAAGTCCTCCCGGGCCCCAGCTTGAGGGGGGACCCCAAACATTTTTTTACATTAAATATTAAGCACATTATCTCATGTCATGATGTCGAATGTCAAAATGCAGGGGCCCCCGAAGAGGCCAAGCCCCCCCCCGGGCCCCCAAATCCCTAGGTTCGGCCCTGGTGGAACACTGATAATATATTAGGCCTACATTGTCGGCTACGCGTGAGGTCTATGAGAGCCGTATTCCTCCGATATGTAAATAAATTTTTATTATGCCAATTTATCATTTCGGGTACGACTTTTTTTTTTGGGGGGGGGGGGATTATGACGAGCGCATTGTACGAATCTTTAGTTAGTACGTATGCAAGCAATTCACATGGGTCTAAAGAAATGGCGCCATTGGATTTAGAGAGAAAAAATAAAGTTATAAAAATAATATTACAATTTAAAAAAAATGGCTCATAGAAAGATGCACAAAGCCCAAATGTGAGCCACCATTGGTATATAGCTGCCTACAATATATAACAGATCTTCTACGGACATCGATTAATCCGTTGTTTTCTTTTGGACACGGGTCTTTGAAGAACAGTTTAGCCTGATGAAAGAATAGTAATCCTACGATGGCAGTTTTCCTAATTATCAGTCTTTTTTTTTTTAGCCGACATTAGTATTAATGTTTCTTCTCATATTATCACTGATGATGCGATGATAATTATCGATAATTCAAATCTCAATGCAATCGTATATCAAAAACACATTTTTCATGTTTCCTTATGACAGCAATCTATTTTAGAGAGATCTCTCTTAGCATCTGTGTGTAGGCCTACTGCTGAAAAAAAAAATTTCACTAAACAAATATCAAAGAAAACTTAATTTGCATTGTTTTATTCATTTCTATTATTTCAGCATTCATTTAAGTTACTTTTTTTAAGGCCAGAATGATATAAGAGGACATGGATTCTTTCATTTTGTACGATTTAATTATCATACATATATTCCGTTTTTTTTTAAATCGCGATAAGAAAAAAAGGTCGGATGTGGGAGGCAATGTAAACAAAGCTACCATTGACACACTCCAGAGCCAGAGTAGACTAAAAATAAATGGCGATCTACTTCGCTCACCCGGAACTTGAACAATGTTATGTTAATTAGGAACACTCAGGGAAGTTGTTTACATTCTGGAGGCTCTGCACTCATTCCCCTGTCATGAAATTCTATTTTTTCGGGCTGTGTTTTTTTTAAATATTTGGTACATGTAAGACATATTTTTTATTTAATATCCTAATCATAGCACAATAATGCATTTTTTCTAAAAAATTTGTTATTGTAAATCGTTGCATTTAGTTGACAACACTAAAATGACATTTGGAAGACTTTAGAAATGTATCGCCGTTCTTACATGATTCTATAATATATATCATTATGACTTATTTCACTTATGTATACTGAAATCATAGGTCTAGGTAAAATAAGAGATTACCTCATATAGACCTATAGTCATCCCATCAGTATATATATCACAAATTAAAATTAGAGACAGGTTATTATTTGTTTTACTGCATTTTCCTCTTAGCTCTAAAGAGAAATGATATGAGTGAGTTTTACATTCTTGTAGGCCTACATGGCTAAAAGCATGAGAATCACTGTTCCCTAGGATAAAACAATTGAGCTCTTTGGGGAGTGTTTGCTGTAAGGGGGTTTATTGTCAGAGATTGTTAGGGCCCAAGATTAGCTGACAGGGGGGACATGCCATTGTTTTTCAAACTTAAGGGCGATTGGGACTAAAAATTAATGTTAAATTTGACGGAATAAACCTCAACTGATTATCCTATTATAAATATTTGTATGTTGTCTGATCCTTGCTCTTGGTCTTTGAAAAATTGGCTAAAACATTCAATATTTAAAAAAGTAACAGTAAATTTGGCCCAATATTCAAGAGCCTGCTGTATTTGTATACATAGACTCAGTGCTTTTTTTGTAAAAAAAAATAGGTGACGGTACTCAGTGATGGATTGCCTAACATTTAACTGTTCGGCATTTTATATTTTAAATCTTATTGCGCGTAATTTAAAAATAATTCAATTTTGACAAATTAATAATATCATAATGAATAATAAACTTTAGAATACAAGAAAAGTAATATTTTTTTACCCACATTGAAAAAGGTGCCCAGTACGCCGTACCGGTGCGTACCGGCACAAAAAAAGCACTGCATAGACTTATATTAACTAGGCTATATTACAAAAAGTCTACTCTAGTTGTTTTCTACACAGTTCTTAGTGGTATAACAAGTAGACAAGTTAGTTATTAAAACACTAGTAGAAGCTGGCTGAAGGAAATCCGACAGAAGGGATAACAAAGAAATATACGAAATACTGCAAAAGATAAGAACATTTGGCCTTTATTGCCATGAACAGAATACGATGTGAACAGAAATAACAAAGAAATTATGAAATACTGTAATAGAAAATAGCATTTGGCTTTTATTGCCATGAACATCCTTAAATACAACGCTTACACCGCATGATATGAAAACTACCCGAGGGAGACTCACGCATACGTTATACGATTATGTATTTAAGGATTGTTCATTTATTTTTTATTGTAATCTTTCTCCTAGAATTTGAAGATACAATGAGTGGTTTACCTGAATCATCGGAGCTTATTAAAAACCCAGAAACCCATGCTGAAGAAATACAGTAAGTTCATTATTAAAATTCTAAAATATATAATATTAATAAGCATGCATTGACATCAATTTCCTTATGAAATAACTTTTTTCTTTACAGTTATTTGCCAGAGTACATAACTGTTTTTGAACCATATTGAACATTGAAAATTTTCTCTGGCCCAGACAACTTAAGTCCACTCATCTTAAAAAGGGGTACTTGACCTTAGTTTGAAAAATTAGATGCATATGGGCATCAAGCCTAGCAAAACATTCCTCTATAAGTTTCTTCTGCCTGGCATGTCATGGGCAGAATAAAAAAATTTGCTCTGGTGTATTCTGTAATGGAAAAAATTAATTGAAAAAAAAGCTAAGTTAACTGAATGTAATCAATCTTCTTCTTTGTTCTCGATCGTCGAGATTGCGTGGCTGTATGTTTTGCGCCGTTAAGGCCTACTGCCTCCGTCTTCAGCCTGCTGTTTTTCTGGATTTGCTTCCATAGCCTTTGGTCAGCCAGGACCATCTGCAAGGCAGCAGTTGATTTAATTTCGGAGTTTGCTCTCCTAGATGACTGCTATCCCTAGCTAATGGCCTCATCTGGCCGGGTTTAGAGTTTGAGCGCTCTATGTTCGCTTTTTTTGCCTAGGGTTTTTAAGGTATTTTTTAAGGTATCCTTACCACGGGATACCTCACCTCACCCTCCATGACAGCAAACCAGTTGGTCCGCGGCCGCTTATTCAGTATTCACGGCTAACCCTTATATCTAAGGGTCTTTCCCCTATCCGCCAGCTGGGGACTTGCTTGGTAGGAGATGGTGGCTCCCCCAAGAATGTAATCAATAAATTCTGTTTGTTTTTTTTTCTTTTTTATTCATTTATAGGCTATTTTATGTGTGTGAAGTCCCTATAAGGGTGAGATGAAATAAGCCACTAATGGTCTTTCATACCTTCCATAGCCTATAGTGCAATAGCCATGGAGGCACCACAGGAGATATAGTGAGAGACTTTCACTATGAGCTGAAATACCAACTGGTCATCACTGGAGATCAAACCAGAGACTTTCAGATTGACATTCAAGAGCTTTACCGCTCGACCATCTGTCCCCACCTATTTTATGTGTGTCATTGGCCTATTCTTAATCTGTTATTAATAATTATTAAATATAAGAAACAGCAATATGCAAAAGTCTGCTGGAGTTTGCTATTTCTTATTATCTTCAATTTGTGTAATTCAGTGAAGGTTTTTTTTAATAAAATATACTTCTGCATCAGTTAATTGTTTACCAAACTTTTGTAATAATGTGAAGTCTTCATCAGAATATAAATGCCTAATATATGTTGTTGATACCATTTTCCATTTGTGTTTTCTTTTTTTCCTAAATACATTTTTAATGCATAGATCTGTTAACTGATAATTTTTGTCCCTTTTTTCCCCACCTAGGATTGCCTTTCCTACAAAATTCAGCACTCACAGTCAAGCTTCAGGGGTAGTTAAGTATGAGAAAGTTGTCAGCAATCAGCCTGAGAAAAAAGTGTAAGCTGAACATTTTGAATCTTCAATATCAAAATATAGTTTTTAATCTGAACATTTTTCATTTCAGAAACATGTGTATTTATAAAAAAAAAATGGCTCCTAAAAATTCAAAGAATATTTCACATTTGCTATTAGTACCAGAGCTTGTTCTTGTGCCACCATGTACAATGTTATTTTTTGGTGCCTTCCACCCCCCCCCCCTTTGTTTTGCACTTCCCTTCAAACACTACCGGCCATAGCATGTGCCCAGGACCATAGGTCGGTTTCAGACACACACGACCTCTCATCATGCTTTAAAAATGAGATTTAGAGAAAATAATAATACTAGTGTAAAAAAATTTTTATGCTATTCTTCTGAAGTCAAGGCTCATGGCTCACACTCTGCGCACCACTGTTAAATCTTATCTCTGCATGTGCCAGTCATTTTTTTTATCAGAGAGATAACCTCTTTCATTTAATATACGTTTTTCAAGAAATTACCACATGCTGGTGTAGGCTGGAAAAAAAGTAATGGAATAATTGTACACTGAAGAAAAAATTAATGAGCTCCTGTTAAAAGTCATCAGCAGTCCAGATAATCAGATTTAGTGATTATATTGTACTGTACTTGGCACGTATTTAACAAGTGTGAGGCTTTTTGAGGATCAGAAAGTTCAATTGAGGATAGAAATGCTTTACTAAAAACTTATCGCCTGATACCATCTATTGAAATATTTTATAAACTCCTAACTTGTTAAAAAAATGAGAATAGCTTCCTTATGCAAGCAGTGTCCTTTTTTGCAGAATAAATAAGGTGACATAGGATATAAAGTTCAATAAACAGAAATTATTCATTTGATATCAATTGAAAAAATGACTGTAATATAAATAATATAATAATTTAAAGTTAAATAAAATAAGTTTAGATAAGAAATTTATTAGTAGTGCCCCTTTCTATTGATGTCCTTATTGCTTATAGGCTAATTCAGTACTGGACATAAGCTTTTCTGTTAATGTTAATAAATAATTGTAATGAATAATAATTATTGCTTTAATGCTAGATTTTAGAAAGAAAATATGATAAAGTAGTAAACAGAGCATAAATTTTGTAATCGTTCAAAGTATAGTTCAATAAAAAATAAAAATACTCAATAATTTAACCCAGCCATATCTGTTTTTCTTTTAAAAGTAATTTAGTAAAAGCTGTTTTTGCTGTTGGGCTTTATCTACATGACTTAATGAAACCACCAGTGAATATATCAGTAGTTACCATATTTGGATAGTGTTAATTAAATTGAAACAGTGATCGGATAATCTTATACATTTTTATATTGCTCATCATTTTAAATGTGAATGTAAACAGTTGGAAACTTTTGTGACTAATGATAATTTTTTGATAAAGATGATCGACACAATAGATGTCAATGACATTTTCATTCTTGTTAAGAAAAAAAAAATATGTTGACATTACAATAAAATTAGTCAGTGTATTTATAAGTTGTTGTATTTTTTCCAAATAAAACTTTTGAGTTGAAAGAGGAGATCTGACTGCACAAGACTTAATACTGACTCTGGTATAACATGCTGAATCCCCACACCTGGTTAATTTTTCATTTCAGGCAGACATCTTCCAGCAACAGAAAGACTGATTCAGAAATGAAGATGGCATGTTGTTCTTGTCTATGGTGCTGTGCTGAATGTATCAATGACTGTTCACTTGTCATATGGGCCGCTTGCTGCTGTTGCCTGATGCAAGGGGAATAAACTGAGAGCCAAGTTATAAAAACTGTAGAAATAGCTCATGTACATTTGCTAATTTCTGTGCCCGCTAGTCACAGCGACACTGTTGTTTTTTACAAAATTCTAACCTCTACTCACCTACCAACTTGGCAAAGGTTGAAGTCACTTCAGGTATGTCCTGCACAATTAACAACTTTCCGAAAGCTTTATTTAGGTACTTTAGACAGTTGTTTCAGATAAAGATTAAATAAGGTGGGTAAGTCTTTAAAACAGATTTCTTGAGCTCAACTGGCCTGGTGCAATATTAAGCCCAAGAAATGTTTTTCCCTGTGTCTCTGCTAAGTTGGAGATAGATAATGGGCCCAACAATAGTGAATGGTTCGATATAGCATAAAAGGCTCAAAATCTTATTTGTACATGGACATCATAGGAAATAGTTTTTAAATTCTGCTGCATGTGTTGTATCATTTGATTTTAAATGAAGTAGATGTTTATTTGTTCAAATCATAGCAGTTTAAAATTTTTTTTAATCTATGAAATCTGCATTCTGTAATTTATATCGTAAAAAGCTTTTAAAAAAAAGCAACACCATGGTCAGTTTAACTAAATTTAGAAAATAAAAAGAAAGGAGATAATAAAAAAAAAACTGTTCCAATATGAGCAGCATTAAACAAAGTGAACAGCCACATATGGCAACCAACTCATTCATTAATTTAAACTTTTCTTATTGCCAGTGTTTAGTGTGGTTGAAATTTTGTTATGATTGCCTAATTTTGTAAAAAAAAAAAATGAAAAAGTTTGCTAATAGGTGCTTAATGATAGATGTAATAAGATATATAAATGAATCCTTTTTAATTTTGTTTTTTATCAACAGGAACGAAACATGATGAACTTCGCTTGAAGCTAATGATGAAGATCATGTAACCATGGTGCCATGCTAACAAATAGTAGTGATTGATCTAGGTTGTAGTCCTCATCGCTTTAATGAATTGAATCACAAACATGAATCTTTTTTTTTCCTCTCATACCCTCTTTGATCTTGATTATTCCTGCCAACTAAGACGTGGCTGTGATTGTCCACAGTAACACAAAGAATATGTATTTGTCTTTTTTTTTTTTAATTTCTAGGACAACTAATCTTAAGTTTAAAAAACTCTTTCTATTCTCTTGCAAATGATAATTAGCTAAATACTTGTGAATATAAAATTTAAATACATGTAATAACGATTTATGTCGTTATGATATTTAATATGAATTAGTTGTACTTCTTTCTAAAAAGTTCATTACTTCTATGTCATAGAAGGTAGATTGAAAACTCAATTTTTTTTTCTAATCAAATTACAATGATATATTTATATGTATAGCAATATTTTCATTTTGATTCCTAATAAAAAAAAAACAATTTTAAATATATTTTTTTAACTCTTTGAAGCATTTTATACAGCAACTGTTTCTATGTGTTACACCTACTTAAACGTTATATATGTAAGTGCAACTTATTCAATATTGAATTATTTTTCTCACATGCAGCATTTTTTTTACCATGATTCTATAAATAGACAAATATTGTCTTTTTTTTTTTTGCCTGGTGTTGATGTACAATTATTAATTGTTTTACAATAGGCTTTTAATATTTTCTTTTTTATTCAAATTTACATATATATACACACATAAAGGTTTCTAGTCTAAGCTTGAAGAAATCTTTTTATTCTAAATTTCCAAAAATTTGCAATAGGCTTTTAATATGTTTATTTTATTCAACTTTATGTATAAATTAATATACATATCTACAAGGCCGTAGCCAGGATTTTGTTTTGGTGGGGCTGTGTGGCTTGGGGGTGGGGGCTGTGCGGAGAGTTTTATATAAGAAAAAATTGGAACACAATGATAAAGAAGTATATTTTATAATAAAATTTGATTTTTATAATTAATTTGGGGGGGGAGGGGGCCACAGCCCCCCTAGCCCCCCCCCCCCCCGGCTACGGCCTTGCATATCTATATATATATGTATACAGGTACCGGTTTCTAGCCTAAACTTAAAGAATTCTTGTTACTCTAAATTTAAAAGTGACTAAACTCTATAATCTTAAAAAATGAATGTTTTAAATAAACACACTCTTATCAACCTAATTATCAAGGATTGGGCTGTGCAAATTGGACTTTTCTATTTCCTCATCATTATATGAAAGCGTCCCAGTAATCTGTAGGTATGTGTTTTGTTGGTTTTTTTTTGTTGTTTCTTTTTAACTGATAAGACTTGAAAGCTTAGTGGTTTTATACTTTGCCATATAGGTATTGTAGGTTAAGTTCTTCTTCATCTTGTGTGAATGATACAGAAAAGAATATTATGCAATTCACTTGTCGAAAGTGTGTTTTATAGTTACACTTTTTATAGTTTTATAGCCTCCTGCTTACTGTATATTGGGGTAGTGCTTTTAAAAATTGTTTTAGACGCTGATACATACTTGTGTTTACACTATAATTAGTCATCGCACAAATATTATTTCTAAAAATACATATTACTAATTGTTCTAATAATAAAAATGACAGCAACATCAGATGTATTTCAGTGTTTTCTAAATATATCCTCTGTGTGTAATGACTGCCTTCCATAGTCTGTTTTACAATTGTTCTACACTCATGTAAATCCAAATAATATATTTTTTTTTTAATTTTTATTTATTGGCAATGTACATCATTCAGTCCAGTAAAGAAACATTCTTTTTGGATGGATCAATATTTTTAGTATAAGGCAAACAATTAATTTTATATTCCTATAACCAATACTTTTTTCAATGTAATTTTTCATCAAAACAGGTTTAGTGTCATTTTATTGGACTCATAAAACTATGAACTGATGAAATGGGTTTTATTTTGCGTTTAATGAAAGCTATTAAAATGTAAAATTTAACATCACATTTTTGTCTTATAATTTTGAACATAACTGTAATGTTTTTAATGGTATGTACATATTTTTGTGTATAGACCAGGAGCTTCACAGCCTTTTCAATCCTGAGTCACATTAAATGTTTCATACGAGTTAGGATGGCTATCAGACTGATTTATATCTATATTAATGAAGAAATATATGGTATATATATATACACACACAAATATTCACAAATGCCATATACCCCAGCCGCAGGTAGTGCACACCTAGCATAGACAATTTCTTGTGTACATATCTGTATGTGCATATTGTGCATATATCTGTTTTGGGCGTATTGTGCACATATATGTGCTACTTTTTAAAGACCCTATCAAATCGTCCCTTTTCCAATCTGCATATTCAGTGGTGTTATATATACAGTTTGAAATAAAGGTCAGCCTGATTTCTCAAAGTGACTGTCTGATTGGCTCATAATTATAGAACAGATCTCAGCCATAAACGGGTTCTAGGCAGAAAATTTGTCAGGTTCTTTTTGGGGGGAAGATAGGTTAAAACACTTGTTTAGGAACCTCATTATGATCGTATGAATGTTGGATATTAGCTGAGGGAGGGGGTTATTAAATAGCGTTATGCAGCTGATAATAATAATAATATATAACAAAGTCGTGCTGGCAGAGGGTCGATTTGTCGAGTAGGGTCTTAGGCAGTTCCTTTGTTTACCTCTACCTGTGTAATGTTCTACATAATGTATTCATATTAGCGTAATTAGGAGGGCGTTGTCCGCCCCGCCCCCCCCCCCAGGCGGCGCTTACTTTGCCAGCAGTAAGGGGAGACATTTGCACAAGTTTAGTAATTATTGGCACAGGGATGGGGCTGCGTTTTTACCGCCCCCCCCCCCCCCGGGTACCACTAACGCCAGTTAACGCTATTGTATTAGTCACCAATTAATATATATATATATTTATATATATATATATATATATATATATATATATATATATATATATCAAAATGTTCCCCACGTAAGTGTTAGCCCATTGTCGTGTCTGAAAGAGTTAAACGTATAGACACACACTGTCAGTCCCATATAAATGTAAGAGTTAAAACAAACACACACACGCACACATAGAACAACATCAGAAACAAGGAGTGTGAGAGTTAAACACACATACACAATCACAACATTAGACGCCAGTAGTGTGAGAGTTAAACATGAGGAAGCAGATCTACAAAATCTACAAATAACCTGACTGAACCCGACGTATAGAGGAGTTGGACATGGAGACCACCCAGTGTTGCTGTTAACCACTTAAATATGCTTCAATGTACAGCAGGATTTGGGGGAAAGGGTGACGTAACCACATTAATTGTTTGTGAGCTCCCCCCCCCGGAAAAATTCCTAGCGACGCCCATGTTTATATATATATATATATATATATATATATATATATATATATATATATATAGGCCTGTACACATTGGAAACTGCGTTAAATATGTTTATATAGCGTGGGGTAAAGAGGTGCCGACAAAGGCAAATGTCCGATGCTACGCGCCTATGTGAGATAGCAGAATATTTTTTCAGCTAGATGTGAATCATACCGTCACCGTCAATTGAAATATTTAGATGAAAATAGTAATAAAGAAGAAGAGAAAATTGAAGCTATATTATAAACCTAGAATTTTGTTCTAATAATTACGGATTTAATTTTTACAACTGCCATTGATTATGTCTATTTTTCAAGCCCAGAAATAAGATAATAGTCATTATTAAAACATTTTTTTTTATTTACAGTTTATCTTTAGTCTGAAGATGGCTCTTAGCATTGAAAATCTGGCAATGTAATAATGGTTCCAGGGCTTGAATCAGGGCTCTGCTTTAGCTAATATATCCCAGCCGGTGCTGAAACCATAGACATTTATCCCCCGCTCTGCAGACATCTTTTTTAGCCCCGGCACTGGTATTTTCTTAATCGAGCACTGAATGGCTCTCTAATTTAGGATAGTAGCCTTCTTTCACAATTTAACGAAATAACTTTACACCACGAAAAAAAAGGCGAATCGTTTTCATGTGATTATTCAAAGCACGTTTTTTTTTTTGTTTATTTATTTTTGGGTTTTTTTTTCTTGGCTGTAATGGGGCATTCTGGTAAATATCAGACAGTAATGGGGCATTCAGGTAAATATCAGACAGTAATGGGGCATTCTGGTAAATATCAGACAGTAATGGAGCATTATGGTAAATATCAGACTGTAATGGAGCATTATGGTAAATATCAGACTGTAATGGAGCATTATGGTAAATATCAGACTAAAAAATGTCTTTAATTTATTTACTTTGGATCGAGCAAGTAGAATTACATTTTGACGTTCCGTTCTCGGGTTGATGGGCGGGGGAAGGGGGTGGGTGGAAGATGGGGGGGGTATATTAATGAATAATAAAAGGCTCAAAATTTATTGCTATACTGGACCTGCCTATAACCATAGCATTTTACAGTGTCCCGTCCATGTTTCTTCACTCGACATGGACAACTGTTTTTTTTTCTTTTCCCCACTTCATAATAGAGTTGTGTTCTGTGTCTACAGGGGATGAAGGTTAGAGAGGGGGTGGGGGCGGGTTTGTGAATATGTTGCATAGTACTTAATGCATGTACATCTTTACACAAGTCAATAAATACTAATAAATAAATAATTATTCTACAGATATAAATGATCAACCACACTTACAGTTTTAGTAATGATAATAAATATAGATATGTGCATGATTTAAGGAATTATTATAACCAATCAGTAGACCTTTACATTTTGATAAAAGTTTATGTATAAAAAGAGTTGGGTATTTTTTTTATTTTATTATTTTTTTTTTAATAGTGTGACTGTGGAGTGTGTCATAAGTTTTTAATCTTAAATAAAATGTCGACACGATATCATTGTCTACCTTGTTTCAGTAACAAGTCAATCGACATTGGATTTAAAATGATTGAATAGTGAACCATAAAGCTGCCAGGTAATCGTGAAGCCAAACTGACCGTCAAAAATATAGTAATAAAATGTACACGTCTGCTCTTAACATTATTCAAGGCTGTTCGTGACCTAGACCTGCAACAACGGGAATCTTTGCCGCCCTCCCTAAACGACTAGATCTGCTTCTGTCTGGACTAGATAAACACAAGCTATAAAATAAATCGAATCAGATGAACTATTGCTGCTGTTGTTTGTTTGTTTTAACTGCGTCGCTTAAGTCCTCCCCGATGACTCAACTTGGTTTCATTGTCATAGACTCACAAATGTTGTAAATCTCTCTCTCTCTCTCTCTCTGCTTCCTTCTCTCTCTCTCTCTCTCTCTCTCTCTCTCTGTGCTTCTCTCTCTCTCTCACACATACACTCACATACACACACACACATACGCTTCAGTCTTACCCGTTCATTTCTTATAAATCACGTGGGTCAACTGTACATCTTGTAAAAAAAAAATAAAAGACCAAAAAAAAAATCACCAGCTCTTTCTTTATTAAATCTTCATTCACTTCAAATCACTTCTATTTATAATATCATTGTTTTTATATGTCCATGTGCCATTGGTCAGTGTTTGTTTGTATATGTCCATGTGCCATTGGTCAGTGTTTGTTTGTATATGCCCATGTGCCATTGGTCAGTGTTTATTTGTATATGTCCATGTGCCACTGGTCTGTGTTTGTTTGTATATGTCCTTGTACCATTGGTCAGTGTTTGTTTTTATATATCCATGTGCCATTGGTCAGTGTTTGTTTTTATATGTCCATGTGCCATTGGTCAGTGTTTGTTTGTATATGTCCATGTGCCAATGGTCAGTGTTTGTTTTTATATGTCCATGTGCCATTGGTCAGTGTTTGTTTTAATATGTCCATGTGCCACTGGTCAGTGTTTGTTTGTTTATGTCCATGTGCCACTGGTCTGTGTTGGTTTTTATATGTCCATGTGCCACTGGTCTGTGTTTGTTTTTATATGTCCATGTGCCACTGGTCTGTGTTGGTTTTTATATGTCCATGTGCCACTGGTCTGTGTTTGTTTTTATATGTCCATGTGCCACTGGTCTGTGTTTGTTTTTATATGTCCATGTGCCATTGATGTGTGTTTTTTTTATATGTCCATGTGCCCTTGACATGTTTGTTTTTTACTGTCTTCAACTCTTCATACAAATATCGATCAAATGGTGTGTCTTTCTTTCAAATAAAATACCATAACGACTTTATCAACGAAATCAGAGAAATTTTTTTTGGATCGATTGACAGGCGAACAGTTAACATAGGGCTACGTTATATTCTTAATATTACACGACTCAAAGGAGAAGAGCAGTCAGTCTATCAAGTTACTATGGTAATGATGATGCTGTTTCATAATATAACAATTTTTTTTATTTATAAATCATTGAATGTTTTAATTGTATTTAAAAATAATAAGAATATTTGTCAACAGAACAAATCAGAACGTTTGCATGATCACCATTTCCAAGATTTGTGACCTCGACCTTTTGCTGTTTTGAGTTTGAAATATCAGTTTGGATATCATAATATAATATTTTAAACATTGTACGTTAACAACATATGTGTCCTACAGTCAAGAAAGTATGTCGCCTAGTAAGTCTGCAACTTATGTGTCATCCATTCAAGAAAGTATGTCACTTAGTAAGTTGGCAACTTATGTGTCATCCATTCAAGAAAGTATGTCACCTAGTAAGTTGGCAACTTATGTGTCATCTATTCAAGAAAGTATGTCACCTAGTAAGTTGGCAACTTATGTGTCATCCATTCAAGAAAGTATGTCACCTAGTAAGTTGGCAATCCAAACACTGGTTGCTAACGATAAAAATCGTGGGAAAACGAAGATTTTAAACCATCATGGCGGGTGTTGCCGCTTTTTTTTATTTGTAATAGAGTTGATAAAGATACGTTTTAAGTTTATAGTTTTCTTAAAAAAACACCTACATAAGTTTAGAGTTTAGACAATAAATAAAAGCTTGTATATTTTCTCTAGAGTGTTTTCAAACAGTGAAGTAATAGATATAGGCTACGTGCAATTGTTCCAAAACTATTCTTTCAAATTTGACATGTGCATGTAAGCTAAGATTCAAATTTAACATGGGCATGTAAGCTAAGATTCAAAATTGACATGGGCATGTAAGCTAAGATTCGAATATGGGCTGTTAAAATCATATTCTTATTTTTCTTTTTTTTTTTTTTTGCTGTAACTTTGTTAGTTGTGGAGCCTAAATTATTTGAAGTTTCATACGTGCATGAAAACAATAAAGATTAATAAATTTAAAAAAAAAACATGCTAATCATTTATTTCAGTTAGTTAAAAAAAATAAAACATGTTCAGCAATTTTAAGTGACAAAAAAATGATTGATTATTCTTCAAACTTTGAAAAAATAATCAGTTTTACTCGATTTTTGTAATTATTTTTTTTTTATTAATTTGTAAAAGTTACTTTTCTTCTCCCCCCCCCCGCCCCTCCAAAACTGTCTCCCAGTCATAGTTCCTTAAAATATGCTCTTCATATATATATATATATACACTAATTAAGTCCAATGGGCTTTTGAGAGTGTTAAGTTGTACGTAATATTTGAGTTTAGTGAGGTTAACAGATCGCAAGTGGAAACAAGCAATTTAAGTCTTTTCCGTTTCGGACAAAGGACATTTTAGAGCATTTTCGCCGGACGAAATCCGTATTTTTTTTTCCGGTTTACAGCCATAAATATTGCTCCACGCGCATGAATTTTGATAAATTTAGAGATGGAAGTAATCATGTTGAATAACTATTACAAAAATAATTAATGATTACTCCCCTTTGATTAGCTTTTATTATTTATATTTAAAATATAAGCAAAAACGGTACATAAGAAACTTTTATATTTTGGCTCTAAGAGGTCAGATTGCGAAATGGACTTTTGATGTACACTGGGCAGGCCAAGACCTACAAAATGATATATACATCATGGGTCTAGGACTTATGGTTGCTGAGATATATTGCGCTCGATTGTTAATATAGCTTATATAGTAAAAAACGGTACTTTATAAGCCCCCTTTTACGGCCCTCAGAGGTCCTGTCGCGAAATGCACTTTTGATGCACACATGGCAGGCCAAAACCTACAAAATAATATATACATCATGGGTCTAGGACTTATGGTTGCTGAGATCTAGGGCGCTCCATTGTTAATATAGCATATATAGTAAAAAACGGTACATTATAAGCCCCCTTTTACGGCCCTTATAGGTCAGATCGCGAAATGAACTTTTGCTGCACAAATGGCAGGCCAAGACCTACAAAATGATAAATATATCATGGGTCTAGGACTTATGGTTGTTGAGATCTAGGGTGATGACGGACAGACAGACAGACAAAACGAAAAAAAATGCTCTAAAAAAACAACCAATAGACATGGAAAGTATCATTACATCAGAAGACAAATTATATTTGATACGTATATTTTGCTTTTTATAAGGATATAACTTTAATACTGAAAAGAAATAAAACATCTTCATGTCGAGAATAAATTAAATACAATATAGCCTACACATGGGCCTAAACGATTGCTCGTTAATATCACGGTCGTAATTGTGTAACTGCCAATCTAAATAATTAAAAAAAAAATAACAATAAAAATCGGTCTTGGTAGAACGGACTCCACTCCTTGCCACACACACTCCACATCGTGCAACACACACTCCACGTCGCTGTTGGTTTCATTCAGTTGCTTCAATATTGAGCGATATGTTCAAAAGTTGCCGCGAACTAGCCCAGGTATGAAATCCGTGTTTTGAGAAGTCAATTGAGGAATTTCCGATTTCTGTACTGTATTTCTTGGAAACAGATATGTGGGCGTACATTTTACCGTTATCATTATCTTGCCATAGTAAACTTTTTTTAAAAATTTAGTATTACTTTTATTACCCATCAGGTCCATAATGTTAATTTAATGAAACACAGACTTTTTTTTTATAAAGTGTCTTTTGTAATGCGACCCCCCCCCCCTAAATATTTGCGTTGATGCAAAAAGGGGTTTAGATTAGCAAGGATTGGATTCAGACATTATATATATATATATATATATATATATATATATATATATATATATATATATATACAGTCGATTCCACTTAATTGGGACACATCGGGACCGAGGCTTTTTGTCCCAATTAAGCGGCTGTCCCAATTAAACATACGAATTTACTATTGGCTTCTTGGTTTGGTTTCTTTGAAAATTGTCCCAAATAAGCGGCTGTCCCAATTAAGCGGAATCCACTGTATATATATATATATATATATATATACATATATGTCACATTTTAAGGAGGGAAATCACTTGTTTCAGAAACACTGTCCTTTTTGCAGGTAAAGATGTTTAACACCCAGGAAACCATGTTATTTCGGGACTACCCTATTGTGGTGTTGACGTAAGAAATTTGTATTGGTTATCGATTAGTGCAGTAATTGGATTCCCCCAGGGAATCGAGGAAGTGATCTGGTTAATATCCGTGTGTTGAACAAAAATAAGTGGCTCTCGAGTTGGGATAATAATGAGATGACAGACAAAGATGTCTGGGTTCACTTAGAGCGGTCTTCCAAAAAACCGTCCCTTGCTGTGGGCTTTGGAAAGTTAAAAAAAGCACTTACATTATTGTTTCGCATCGGGCATTGTCCGATTGATGCGCACATTGAGGGCCCAATGTTGATATATAACCGTGTCCAGATAAGACAAATTGATGAGAAATTTCGAAATTTTCTTCCACTTATAAACTTTGTGCGTTATTGTGTGTGTGTGTGTGTACATAATATAAGACAAAGACACGCCTCCATTGGTTGCGGGTGGGGTAAAGTTTAAATTAGTGCCCCTCCTCCCCACCCCAATGACGACCCTGAATCAGGCCCGTAGCCTGCGGGGGGCCGGGAGGGGGCCGCCCCCGCGTTTTGTCTGGCCCCCTCTGCTTATTTGTTCTACTTAGTATAATGTATTACTGCCCCCCCCCGCTATTGCATGGCCCCTGATGTAGAATGCATGGCCCCTGATGTAGAATTTTCACGCTACGGGGCTGCCCTAAATTCCGATCTATCAAAAATAAAAGTTAAAAAAAAAAAAAAAAACATTAAAAATAGAAACGTTTCTTTATTAAAAGAAAATATAAAATACAGGTATAGTCTAACATGATAACAAAATTATACACAAGGTAAAAGTCAATAGGTTGCAAGGCCTAATGGTTTTTATAATGGTACGACTTAGTCAAATACTATTTTACAATTTGAACACCTTTCTTTCTTTGTCGGTCTCTGTCTCGGGTGACTGTTTTGTATCCAGAGTAGAGGCGGATTTTAATGTCGGGCGAGCGCCTTTGGTCCCAGTGCCGAACCTAGGGATTTGGGGGCCGGGGTGGGGGGCTTGGCCTCTTTGGGGGCCTCTGCATTTCGACATTCGACACCATGACATGAGATAATGTACTTAATATTTAATGTAAAAAAAAATTGTTAGGGTCCCACCTCAAGCTGGGGGCCCGAGGGGACTTTCGAATTTGTGCCCCCTCCCCCCACCCTAGGTACGCCTCTGCTTGGCCCCGATTTTCAAAGACCCCCCCTTCCCCTAGAAAAACTCCATATTTACACCTGCATCCTTATTTTCAGTCTCTGTCTGTATTGAATATATTAAAGAAGTGTTCAATATTGTCTATGCTTCCGGCCCGGACCGAATTAAATCCGCGTCTGTCCCATGTATATATATGATGTGTTTGCCCCTAAACATTTCCGTAACTCCAAAAATAACTCAAATTCATACATTCCATCACCTACTTCCTGCTTCATACAGTGTGGAAATAAATATTTACAACATGTAAATAGATGTAAAAACTTTCGTACATTTTTTTAAAGCCTCAACAGTGAAGTTTTACTTCTGTTTAAATAGAGATAAATGTCTACTTTTAAAGTAAATTTTACTCTCTGAACATTTAAAATACTGTATACTCTCCACTATTTGGGTCGGATTATGCAGCATCCGTATTTCCCTCTTCCCACATTATATATATAGTATATGTGACCTAAGATTGTTAAATAATAATTAACCATAAGAAATGTTGCTCTTTTTGGTAAGGGGTATTTTTTTTTTATTAATTCATATAATTACGTCAACAGTTTAGACTAGTTTAGAGAGAGAGGGGGTGGGGAAGAGAGAGGGAGAGAGAGAGAGGGAGAGAGAGAGGGAGAAAGAGAGGGAGAGAGGGAGAGAGAGAGAGAGAGAGGGTCTAAAATGTTTGGCATTTGTTGACATGAAGGGGGATTTACTATTGTTTGACATCTAAAATATATTTTTTTGGAATTGAGCTCTTCTGATATAGTTTAAATAAATTTAATGTGATTATGTAATAATGTGGAGTTTAAATGTAATTTTCAGATCAATGAAATGAATCCGTGGTGTCTACAACATTGATATGGCGTATTTTATAAACATTTTAGTATATAGTGTACTAGTATAAATAGATTTACTCCCCTAGAATTATAATATATTTTTTAACAATTAGAGTTTTGAATGAAAAAGAAATAAAATTTTGAAACAGCCTAATGTGTCTATCGGTCTGCGTATTCTATCAGATCCACATTTCGAGAGAGTAATCATTCAGCAATAAAAAAAACTGTACAATATGTTTTAAGATGTGAAATGTCACAACCGTTTATTGTGGACTAAGAAAGAATGATATTATCTAGCAAAGCAATTCACTTTGATAACCTTGGGCAGCACATTTCTTAAATTAATCCTATTGTTGCCTTTTTATGTAGGCTATGATACATTTCTAGATATAACAATATATTTGAAATTTTATTGGAAAGGTGCTGAAGACTTTTGATTATACGGCCTAATATTTGCGCAATAACATTCGGACAAAATCTGCTTAGCTCGTAGAACATTTTATAACATTTAACTGTCGAACATATGCTTATAAAATAAAAACCCTTTTTATAAATGAAATTGTATTTTAAAGCAAGTTTTTAGATTTAAAAAAAAAAATTACATTATTACTAAAAACTATAAGAAATTATTTTATTGCAAAGTTCTTTGCTATGCCGCAGAGTGTGTTGGAAAGATAATTGCAAGAGGGAAAAGTAAAACCTGTACAAAAATTGAAACAAAAAAAAAACACGTCATTAAAGAACCTCATACTGTTAATAAAATACTAGTTGCAAGTACCCGGCTTTGCCCGGGTTTAAAATAAGGTTTTCTGTTTTCCTTCTGTTTTCTCCCTACCCCCTCTCTCCCTTCTTCTCTCTCTCCCTCCATCCCTACCCCTCTCTCCCTTTCCCTCCCTCCCTCTCCCTCCCTCTCTCCCATCTCTCTCCCATCTCCCTCTCTCCCCTCTCCCCCTGCTTCTCTCCCAACGTCCATACTCCCTCTCTCCTTATGGCTTCACACTTCTTCTAAAATCCTTCTTCATTCCTTTATCTTTCTCAAACTGTACAAATCAGGGAGCATGAAAAAACAACAACAATTCTTTGCATCTCAAAGGCACAATACAGCACCAGCGCGCAAGTTCTATTCGAATCGGGAAATGACGTCACAGAGGAATTTTATTTATGGCGCCGTCGAGATTACTTTAATATAGTAAAATACTAAAATAAAAAAAAAAAATTACAATTTAACTACCCATCGAGATGAAACGAAACCTGTCCTATAACCTTCCCCATGTAATTATGTGTATGTGTAACAAATTTCACATTATTTGGTTATCTGGATCTTGAGTTATAAGGGAACAGACAGACAGACAGACAGACAGACAGCAAATGCCTCTTATAGGTATAGAGATTTAAGAGTTGTGTGTTCCATTTTATGTTAATATTAATTTAAGGGAAGGAAACTCGTTGATTTTGATACATTAGTCAAAGAAGATTTCAATGATTACAATGGGGGGGGGTGGAGTTTGAAATTTATTATTTAACATTTTATTTGGGAGGTGGGGATTTTGTGCATACTTTGTAATATTTCTTTTATATGTTTGTAATTTGATAGAGGGGAGGGGTAAAAATTGACGTAATTCTACTGGGGGTGGGGGGGTGGAGTTACCGAAAGTTTGATACTTATTGACCGGGGGGGGGGCGCTAGAAATTGCTAAAATTTGTTGACGAAATTAATGGACGAGTTCATACTCTGGCATGTCCTGCAACGTAAAAATAGCCTACCTGCCACACTTTGGATATTTACTTTAATACAACAATCTACAATCTACACACAATCTACTTTAATAAAAAAATATAATAAGAGTGTATACACTTTAAGTGTATGTAGAATAATACTCGTACACTCTAGCCTAATTAAAAGTTGGCTTTATACTATTTGTAAGGAGACACACACACACACACACACACACACACACAAAGACAACTAGAAAACTAATGATCTAAATGATCTAAGTATAAGGCCTTATTCCATTACTTCCAAAAGAACTCGAGTTAGCGGAAATCAAAGGTTTTGTTTCTAACGTCTGGACCTTCTGGTGACGAAGGTTGACGGCTTTGTAATGCTTGACCACTACATACACCGGCACCACCCTCAGTGGGCTTTCGTCGTTTTTGAGAATCTCGTATCCGAACGTTAAATAGCAGAAATCTTTGGGCACAGGTTTGCTCGGGTCATTGTGAAGCTCGTTTAGCTCCGGGATGAACTTCTCTTTGAAGTCGAAGATCTTCGTTTCCACGGGAGGTCGGTTTTTTTTGCTCCTGGGCAGCACATCGCTCTGGGAGACGCCGTCCGTGACGAAGACCTTCGTCAGGCACCGCCTCTCCGCCCAGATGTCGTCATCGGTGTATGTCAGTATGACCTCCCCACCCTCGACTTCAAATAAGGCCTTGTTGATCCTGTCCTTGACTTTGTCATCCAGCCAGTCCAGCTCTTCAAAGTTTGGCATCTGAATCTCCGTCCGCTGCTCGCCGCTGTCTGCTCTCGCCGTCCCGCTGTTGGGCGATCCGAAGAAGAGCCGGCAGCGAGTGGTTTTCACGAAGCAGCTGTTGACCACCCTCCCTGGAATGCCGTATAAGACCTGCACGTGAAAGAAACACTCGTTCAAACTGACTTTATTACTATCCTCAGAATGTACGCGAATCTCTTCTGTGGGTCTCGGAGAGACACTCTCGCTCGCGCATGAATTAACGTTTTCCATTTTACTCACGTTCATTAGATCATCAGATGTCACAGACAACAGATCGGAGGGTAGTCCACCGGGGCCTACCCCATAGTTATAATAATTACTCCCCTCAGGGAGATTTTCACCAAAGGCCTCGAGACCATTCTGAAAATTTCTATGACAGTCAGGTGGGCCCTCAAATGTCAGCTTGGACAACTGGTTCTGGGCAGTGTCCATTGTCTCGGCCATGTGGTTGTCCTCAGAAGTGTCCATGTTCTCATAGACTACCGTGGGCAAGGTGAAACCAAGTGAGCCCTGTTGTGCGAGCTCCACCATCATGACCACACCGCCGGAAAAGTGACGGTTATGGCTATACACTGCCGGACTCTCTGTCTCAATAAACTGAGTCTTGTCTTGTATACCATTCAGGGGAAGTAAATCATCGGACACCGTTGACGTGGGGGACAACCTGTTGTGGTCTTTCCTTGACCTAGAAGGCGAGGTGGGCAAAAACCGGTACACTTTATACGGGCTGGCCGAGTCGCGCTTGTGCAAGTGGGTGATCTCCTCAATCTCCCGGTTCTTGTTTATGGCCGTCCTGATGCGCGTCTTCCAGGTGGGGAAGTCCATGGGGTCCCCCTCTTTGTACCGGCCCGTATGCTTGGCCCATTCGATGTAGATCTGGCAGTCCTCCTGCCGCCAGTCGCGTGACTTCTGGTGAGGCCAAGGGAGGCGGAACAGCATCTCCTCCTGGTTCTCCCACTCCAGCCCCGGGCACTTCCGCTTCCTGACCATCGTCTCGAGCCACCGCCTCAAGTCTGGCCTCTTGTTGTCTCCCATGACATTCAGATTGAGCGGAGCGCCCAGTTTTGGACAATATCTGTTAATAAAATAAAAAGAAAGACATTTTTAATCATCAATTACTTCCCTTCATAGCCCTTCTTATGGATAGGTCAACAAGGAGACTGAATAGATTGTCAAAATGAGCTCTTTCATGAATCAATTACAATTACATGTATTTTCACCTGTCCCCTATATATATATAAAAGGACTGAAAAAATGTCATATAATAGGGGGGCATTTGCTTCCCCCCCCCCTACATTAAAAAAAATGTCATAAAGTGTGTTTGCCCCCCCCCCCCCCTAAATGAGGCCTTCCACACACACACCTGGGGGGGGGATGAGGAGCGAGAAGCACGTACGTCTTTGTTAATGTGTACACATTATTGTTGCAATGTTCACGGCTACCCCCCCCCCCCCCCCCACCATAGCCTATTTGTTTTTTTTTAAACAACAAAGAAGCAGAAACATGTTTGTATTTGCATCCAATCATCCAATGCTCCGATGTTGTTGCATGCAGGGGCAGGGACGAGGCGTGTGTGTGTTGCCAGTCATAACTCTTACAGAAAAATGTATCGATGTTTTCATGCTATATACAAAGCATACACGATCATGGATTTATATATTTCTATACATTATTATACTAACAACATGTACAATTGATATATAAATGAATATTATATGTATTTAAACTTGTAGCTATTTTATTATGAATGATTATGCTAACTATATTTAATAAACACAATACGGGTACTAATTCCAATGAGCCCATACCCCAACAAAATCTCCCAAATTCGCTGTCAACGGTCCCCGATAAACCAAGGAATGGCTGTGGTTCTAATTGCAAAGTTATAAAACAGTGGTAGGTTCTAAAGGAATGTAAAGAATGCTGTAATGTTGTCTGTTATTCAGACAATCCTGTAAAAACAATTGATTGTGTAATCATTTCGAAAACCTGGAGCCCACATCTCAACAAAAACTTGTCGGAATAGGACTAGGTATATTTATTTTAATTACATGTTTCTCTGATTCTAATCAATTACGTTCAAAAAGTGGAGGTATAGAGATATCAGGATAATAATATACAAGCCTTTAAGAAAAATGAATTCGATATGATATCATCCCTTATCTCTGGATATTCCAATTGTATCCAACGTATCAAATTTAGACGTAGGTCTAATCACTGACCCACATTTATAAAAAAAAGTTATTATTTTTGTTCGACATGCTACACAATTTTTCTTTCGAACAAAATGATAAGCAGATAATGAAATAATAATCTTAGTGATTATTAAATAATAATTTTACAATCAAATGTGCTTTTTGTCCGAGGTTCGGGCATGATGAAAAGATTGTGAAGTTGTATGTTTTAATATGCATCGCAGCGCCATAGTGTTACTCTTGTGTACAACCATTATTAATTTTATGAGTTACATGTCTGAATATTAAAACTGGATTGAATGACAAACTCTGTTAATGATATGATGCAAGTATGCCTGCAATTAGTTAACTTACCGTGGCTTGAAATTATTTATTTTGCACAACCATCTCCTTTATAAACAGACCGAAGAAAGTATTTCTCTGGACAAAAAATAATTTTCTGTTCAGGAAATTTTCTAATTTCTAAATTTTTTTTTAATTTCTTGTGCTTATACTTATAGAAAAACAAAGCGATACCGTGAGATGAGATGCAGAGTGATACCGTAACCTAAGGTTGAACCACAGGCGCTTACACCAGTGGCAATACAGAAACTGAAACCTAGCACAGTGTAAAGAATGGTCTATACCTGACCTAGTTTGCTTGTTCATGGCGTTTACGTGGTACTAAAAATAGTTTTGCCAGAAATTTCCGTTCATTTAGGGAAAAAACGCAGTAATGGCTGGTGGTTTTTGTTGACATCTGGCCGGATCGCATTCCGTTTTATGTCGCGGTTTCATTTTGACGCATTTTCTGAAATAAAATGTGTACGTAGATTAACTTATGATTAATCATACTATTTACATGGTATTAAACAAAATTTGGTCGAACCATGTGATTCTCTTTTTTTTTTTTTGTGAAATGCGTTTGACTTTTTTGTCATCTTTCTAAAAGATTATTAAGGAAATAACAGAACAAGTGGCTCGCGCTAAGATATCGTCACTCATAGAAACCACGATACATAGAAACGTAAATAAATATTTGTTCAGTGTGATAATTATGCGTTGCTTTTTATAAAAACCCGATTAAGACCAGAATATTTAAGGCTTTTCAAATAATTACACTGTGCTACACATTTTTAAATCTTGTTTTGTCTTTGTTTTAATAATGTTATTTTCTGATTATTTAGATATGAAAGGAATATGAAAAACTATGTTTAAATCGTAACAATTGCTTTGGTTTTTTTTTAAATAAGTGATGAATTTATCAAGACATGAACCAAGAAAAATTGAATGGGAATGTTGGTCAAAATGTGTGAAGCCTATAACAGTATAACACATACCTCAGAGTAGATCTACATGACTAACTCTGGATACCTCAACTCACTACAGGTGTGAAGACTGTAAAAAGAACACTTGAGGGGGTGGTTCTGAGGTGAAATAAGAGCCATAACATTTGTTATTCCAAGAGAGCCTTCTGACCTCTCCACAAACTGCAAGTTCTGCATGGCCGATCCCTCCAAACGTCAAAATAGCAACAACGCTCCTCCTGTGTCGTATCCTGATCTCCCATCATCCATTGCTCCAATCAGAGGCGTACCTAGGGTGGGGGGAGGGGTTCAAAATTTAAAGTCCCCCGGCCCCAGCTTGAGGTGGGGGGCCCAAAATTTTTTTTACATAAAGTATTAATTACGTTATCTCATGTCATGGTGTCGAATGTCAAAATACAGGGCCCCCAAAGAGGCCAAGCCCACCGGCACTGGCTTCAGTACCATACTGAAATGAGCTCCCAATACCTGGACCGTCCTGAAGTAAAGTAGTCATCCCCAGAAGACTTTGACACATCAGATATTGAACAAGAGAAAAAAAATGTATCAGATCCAGTGTATAGTGTCAGTGGGTGGAGGGGGGGGGGGAAGGGACACACATGGAGAAATACTACCACAATCAAAAGTAACTCAACGACTCGATAAGAGCTATGGGACTCACATAGTCAATTGTTCAGCCTTTCAAATCTAGACAGAAGAAAAGGGAATCTTCTAACCAAAAGTATTAAAGTTTTCGAACCAGCGAAAACGACATGGGACATTTTATTCAGCTAGTCACAGAGAGAAAACAGGCTTGGCACATTTTTTCTTGAAGTTATGCGACGTTTCCTTGGTAACCACAAGGCAGACAATCACGTAGTACTGACCCAAAAACTCGTGTGCGCATGTACCACGAAATAGGGTACCGGATGTGCCTTTAAGAGTTATATGCTTGATGCTCACCTAGAAATGTTTAAGGTTATTCAGTGGCGTCACTAGGGGGGGTGCGGGGGGTGCGGACCGCACCGGGTGACACCCTCACAAGGGATGACACCAAAATGCAAAATATCTAGTTTTAGGCCTATATTCTTATTTTGTAATTTAAAATAATTCAAAGCCGTATTTAATTTTTAAAAATAAATAAAAATATCTCCGATTATTATCAGCAAATGACTTTATAAGGCTTCGAAAAAAATTAATGCCAAATATAAAAATATCTCCGATTTTTAACATACACTGCGTACTTTTTATTATTAATTATTTTAATGAAATTATTGGTATACTTGCACTGACCTATAGATATCAATTATCGCTAAAATCCTGACCCCGGAAACGGAAAAAAAAAATAATAACGTCGCGCATGCGCACATTTATACGGTCTCTGGAAAAAAAAATGGAGACCGGGGTGTCATGAGAGGGGTGACACCATGAGTTACCGCACCGGGTGACACCAACCCTAGTGACGCCACTCAGGTTATTGAGGGGTGGGGAAGTGTAGAAAGGGGAGAAACACTTTCATCAAGATATACTGCAGTTAGAGCCTCGCTACCGAGAACAGCAGTGGGGACGGATGGTCGTGTGGAAAAGCACTCGACTGTCGACCTGAGGGTACTTGGTTCGATCTCCGGTGAGGATCTAGGGAAATTTTTCAGGCCATGGCTTAAGTCCCCGTTATATCTCCCGTGGTGCCTCCATGGCCATTGCACTATCGGGCTATGGTGGGGATGAAAGAAGGGCACCATAAAAAACTGCCCCATTAGTGGTTTATATGATCTAAGAGATTTCATCTCATCCTTACAGGGACTTCACACACACACACACACACACACACACACCGAGAACAGCGGTGCAAACAAACTTTTAAGTTTCATATCTTGTACCAGGACATTTTGTTACCTAATATAAAGCTAAACTGAATTTTGTCATTTTTTTTTACAATATGAGACATTTTGATAGTTTTCAATGCCTTGATTATAAAGGGGGGAGTTGTTTTCCGAATGCAATTAGTCATCATCATCATATAAAGTAAAATAGCCCCTATGCAAATAATTGACATCGTATTCGTCTGAGTAGTTGTGGTTGGAGCGCCATCGCATTGTTTTGTCCGCTGAGCCCCCTTTTTTCACGTTAAGACCGCCTTTCAGTTAGGACACTAGCGGGCAACCAATTCATAGTTTCCACTGTGTGACTCTCATCCAATCGTAATATATAATCGTCTAACGTAGTAGACCGTACGGGCGGTAGACCGACCGTGTGGATCCCTTTCTCATGTACTTTTCTTACCGGTGTATTGGATGTTACAATACACGGCACCGCACGAAATGAAAAGTACATACTTAGTTCGGCTAAAAATAGTCTGGGAAATTCCAGAACTGGAAATTTTCGGATCAGTCAGTCTCCCTCAGGCTAATGGTCCGTACACTAAAAATATGCTGTATTTTGTTCATGGCAACAAAAGATACATGTTCTTTTCTATTGCAGTATTTCGTACATTCTCTTTATTATTTCTTTTCATATCGTATTTTGGTCATGGCAATAAAAGCCAAATGTTATTTTCTATTACAGTATTTCATACATTTCTTTGTTATTTCTGTTTATAAAACTGGACATTTTCGCATCCGTCAATCTAGCAGCTAGCTTCAGCAGGCTTTTCAACTAGTATCTAACTAAATTCTCCAAACGGATTTATAAAAAAAAAATTGTTATCTGGTAACTGAAACGAGAAAGTCTATCTTCTGAGAAATATACGTGGTGATATTGACACGTCATACAGGATAAATTCGTGTTGTCTCAATGTGGGTATTACATCAGCGTGATAACTATTCGTGTCACATGACTTACGCGTGTGGGGAAAAAAACAACAGAATTCTGTTCTAACTAGTGTTGATTTTTTTGTATTTCTACTTCATCTCTCAAACATTGCATTAACCAAAAGGCTGTGTGTCTGTACTTTACTGTACACAACGTTTTATTTACTAAAACACGTTTAATAACATTGAGATTGACAACCATCTTGAACAACTTTGCTAAACTTTTAGAATTATTCTCTAGATTAGCGGTTCTCAAATAATGCGTCTCGAACTTAAGTGGGTCACACAAAAAAATTACAATAATTACTTAAGCGAGAACATATACAGTGCCGAACCAAGGGATTTGGAGGCCCGTGGGGAAGGGAGGGAGCCTCTATGGCCTGCATTTTGACAGTCGACACCATGACATGTGATAATATTTAATGTAAAAAAAAAATAATAATTTTGGGGGGGGGGGGGCTCCCCTTAAGCTGGGGCTCGGAAGGGGGGGGGGAGGACTATTTTTTCTTTCATAATGTTTTTGTTTCTTTGATCAGTTGAATCTCTGCACACCGAGTATACTGCGTCCATAGATTATATTTTTTTTTAAAACTACATAAGAAACTGGAATAAGTTTATCATCTACCTCATAAGCGTCCACCGGCGGCGGAACGAAATATTTTAAGGGGGGCAAGCCAAAATTCAAGGGGGGCGCCGCCCCCCCCCTTGAAAATTTAAGGAGGGGCAAGACAAAATATGACCGAAAGACAAATGTTACCCCCTTAATTCTATAATAGAATATAGTAATTCTGTAGCAAGTATTTAATCGATATTATTAAAAAATAATATATTAAAAAAAATAAAAACGAACATTGAGAACTTCTGTCATCAACTGATTCGTAATGTCAGTTTGTTTACAAATTTAATAGTAAAATTAGATCAGAAAATTACTGATAATTATCATGAATGATGATGAATATGAAACCGGAAACGGGAAACTCAATAAACAAAAAGTAATTTATGAAAAGATAATAAATAATTGTATTTTCTTTAAAAATTACATTTGCCGTCATTCGGTGGATGGCAATACTTCTCTATACTTATAAGACGCATTTGCTATCTGTTTGTCTGTTCCCTTAAAACTCAAGATCCAGACAACCAAATAACGTGAAATTTGATACACGCAGTGGCGCAACCGAGGGGGGGGGGGCAAAGGGGCTTGAACCCCCCCCCCCCAGGCCAAATCATCAATACATAATTTACGTTATAAAGTTACAAAAAAGACTGTCCAACTGTCTTTTTTCAACATGTGAGCCCACCCCCCCCCCAGCATTTTTTGCTGGTTGCGCCACTGGGTACACGTACACAAAATTACAAGGGGAATGTTCTTAAACAGGTTTCGTTCCATCTCAATGGGTACTTTAATTGTAATTAATTATTTTGGATATCAAAGACATGAAAATTGGCAAACTTTTACCCCGATTTCAGGTTTTACGAGCTTCTCTCCCACATAGCTAACTTATTATAAATATGATTGGTACGGGGAACCAAATATCACATTACTTACTACATTATTACATTCCATTCCTTCATCCATAGGAATTGTCATCTTTTGATACAGTCATGCCTAAGAGAGATAGAGAGGGAGGGAAAGAGGGAGGGAAAGAGGGAGGGAGGGAAAGAGGGAGGGGAGAGAGAGGGAGGAGAGAGAGGGAGGGAGGGGAGGGAGAGAGAGAGGAACTGCCAAAAATAATGTGTATCACTTTGCTTTAAGATAATTGTACCCTTTTATTGCGATTTGCATGCAAATAAACCCTTTTTTACGCGTCTTATTTTAAATCTTAATTAAATGTCAAATTACGCTTCTTAAATAAACAGAAAACATTATTTTAAACCCGGACAAAGCCGGGTACTTGCAACTAATTTAAAAATATGCCACAACAACTCTCAATAATGTGATTACTGTAAAATGTCAATTAATTATAATTTCTTTCAAATATTTAATTTAAGAAATAAATTAAATGAATTATGAAAATGAAAATGATACATATAAACTAAAATGAATTACAAAGTTAAAAAAGTTAAAATTGTAGGGGGGGCAGACTGGAAATTCAGGGGGGGCGCCGCCCCCCTTAAAGGAGGGGGGCCGCTTGCCCCCCTGCCCCCCCCTGCTCCGCCGCCAGTGTAAGCGTCTTCTACTTTGCATAGAAAAAAAAACTTAAAAGTTTTGCAAAAATAAAACTATCACTATAACGACAGTGTTGCCAGATGTCGTTAACAAAAAACACTCGAAACTCAATTGTAATACTGCAAGATTGAGGTAACAGTATGAACATATATTAACTGGCGGGAAATTTGGCAACACTTGTAGACAAATTATCAACTTCTGGGAGAAGTTATATCTCAAAAACTGAACAAAAGTCAAAACACCTTTTTTTTTTACATGCAAATATGAGTTTTATAGTGTAAGTGTAACGAATGTAACTATACCATAACAGTAAGCTTTTTCATTTGCACAGAACATGTTATTTTTTCCTTGCCTGTTTAATGGTAAATGATTGAATTGATTCTGATTGTATTAGTCAACATCTCTGTGCTGTTACACGTTGTCCTCCAAGCTGCGGGACTGTTTTTTTTTCTGCTGCACTCAGCTAATTTATCACTTTCGGTTTCTGTGTGTTGAAATAGCAGTGACCCAGAAAGCTTTAAAAAAAAATATGGCGGAGAAAGATCCAGTGCTCATAATTATTTTAAATGAATGATTATGTAAGAAGAGATAGAGAGACAGACAGACAGACAGACATGCAGATAGATAGATAGATAGATAGATAGATAGATAGATAGATAGATAGATAGATAGATAGATAGATAGATAGATAGATAGATAGATAGATAGATAGATAGATAGATAGATAGATAGATAGATAGATAGATAGATAGATAGATAGATAGATAGATAGATAGATAGATAGATAGATAGATAGGTAGCGAGAGGGATAGACAGACCGACAGATAAATTGTTAGCGAGCGAGAAGGAGAGAGGGGCAGTCAGACAGACAGATGGCGAGAGAAAGAGAGAAATGCAGACAGATAGAAAGCAAGAAAAACAGAGAGAATGATAAAGGGAGAGAGAAAGACAGACTGCGCGCGCGAGAGAGAGAGAGAGAGAGTGAGAGAGAGAGAGAGAGAGAGAAAGAGAGAGAGAGAAGGCGAGAGAGAAAAAGATCACATTTTTTTAAAATTTCTATTTGACATTTAAATGGGGCATACATTCCGCTGTATAAAAAATGGCTTACTTTTTATTTAATTAAAATGTTCATTTTGAAAGCATTAAGCCCTTAACAAGAGTCTTTCTTAAGTTTAAAGGGGGCCTAATCAAAGGCACACATACACTCACAAACTTTGCCGTTGGGAAAAAAAATTAAAAAGTGGGGTCCCACTCTTAACGACCCCCCTCCCTACAATTGTTAAAACATTTTAGCCTGATTCCACTGAGTGGTGCTCAGTTCCAAGGGGCGGATAACATTTAAAAAAAAAACGAAAGGGGGTCCCCCACCCCCCTTAAAGCAGCGGGGCTGCCACGCACTCCCAGTTTGCCTACCCACGGCCCTGATTCAATCTAAGTTGCTGAATATATTCCACCTTCACACTACCGGCCCAAACTTAAAAGTCAACAACAACAACCAAAATAAAAAAAAAAAGTTCCAATGATTTATGCGAAATATGAAATATTCAAGGAAAAATGAAGGCGATAAATTTATTAATAGATAGTGATGTTGTTTAAAATTCCATTTCCTAGAAATGTTACTTATCTATCAGTTAATAAATATGTTCGATTTTGTTAATAAGTGGGGGAAAAAAGTTGTTGATTATCGTTCTTTCAGCCATAAAGTGAAATGTTTTTAAGTAATAACCAAGTCATCAGATACAAATAATGCATTTTAATCTCACAGATAGTTCACAACATCCATTTGTCTGTGTTGTATTCGACCAATGAAACACTGAACTGATCTTCTGATTCAAGCTCTAGGTCCGAATCGTGACCTGTTCAACTGTCAAATTTACGGGCAAATGGAAAGAAAGAAAGAGAGAGAGAGAGAGAGAGAGAGAGTGGAAAGGAGGGGGGGGGGTCGTATATGTGCAGCGGGGCTGACCAATAGACGTAAATGACAGCCATATTGTCAAACTCGCTCATTACATTTCTCATACAGCTAATAAAATTCTCTTAACTAGCAAGACGGTTCTATAAAGTTTGTACATTTAAAAAAAAAAAATTAAAAAAAAGATTAAACTTGAAATTTTTATTGGGCTGCGGGAAAATAAAAGTTTCGGTAGGGGCCCCCTTTACCAGGGCCGGCCTTACTAATTGCGGGGGACCAATTGAACGGATTCTTGCGAGGCCCCCCCTCTTCTAGCCTGTGACAAGAGCCATGACTGATATTGATATGCTAATTGTAAATTGCGGGGCCCCTGCCAGACGCGGGGCCCAATTCGGAGCAATGGCCTAAGTCCGACCCTGCCCTTAACTGTGTATTTTTGTTTTACCATTTAGTTATTCCATTTAACGGTATTGCTGAACTTCTTTTTTTTTTCTAACTAGGCCCAAAAATATAAAGTGCATGGGTTTTATGTGTAGCATTAATCATCTATAGAGGATATTTTGATTTTTTTTTTTAAATCACAACTAAAAGAAGTACATGTATAAACAAACGCATATACATTTGTTGAGATCGGACCCCCCCCCCCTCCCTCCACCACAGTACCCCATATTACGTTCCTTTTCATCCTCACCCTTAAGCACAGTTTAAAGCGACCGAAATCAAAGCCCTATAGTCAGGCTTTGATGTCCGTAACGCCCTCCCCCTATTCTTCTCCCGAGATCAAAGCCCTACTGGACTCAGGCCGAAACGCCCCTCCCCCCCCCATCCCCACCCACCAGATCGGGGACCAGAAGTTTTAAGTTTAGTTTTAGCCAGTTTTAAATTGGACAGAGATGTAGTTTTATAGATTCAGTGTTGTATTAGAGTTGGTATGAGATAGTCGTGCAGTCACGAGTAGTTTAAATAAAGTTCAGTTATTTTTATACTACATTAATAAGTGTTGACTCATCTGTTGGCTTATCTGTTTATGTGAAGGTGTTCTGGAAACCTAGCAATAATTAAGGAATATACTAAAAGAACCCGTAACAACATTTTCTTTAAAACGAAACAGGGGAAATAAATTTGACGAGTAGAAAGTGGGGTAGTCAATTCAGGGTAATTGTTAATATTAAGTATTATAAAAAGAAAGTTTATTGAATTTTAATAAAAAATTGATTAATGAACCGATGCATTAGAATTGATAGTTTGATCAACCGTCATACTGCTGCTCCATTGCAGAGTCGTAAAGAGCACGTCACTTCGTTCTTTTCTGAAATAACACCATTTTGAGGGATGTAATCTATTTGGTTCTTCATATCTGGAACTAAAGAATGGACGAAAACGAACAAGGATCATCAATAAGAGAGGGGGAAAACAAAGGGAGACAATTCTAAAAATCTTTACTTCACTTGTTGAGAGTTTGGTTGTCGTCCTTATACTTATGTAAACAACATTATTTCTCAGTCAGTAGCTAGTAGCTGAGAAAGTTGTTAATTCCAACTTCAGAACTATAGTTAACACTATTTTATAAGTTCAATAATTTAACCCAATGAATAACGTTAACATCCATAAGTTGTAAATAACTGGTTTTTGTACAAACAAAAAAAAAACAAGGTTTCATTTGGATGATTTAGCCACAACCATATATTATGTGTCTGTTTGTTGTTAGTTGTTGGGGTGAGGGTTTAGGAAGGCAACGTATATTTGGGGATTCAAAAAAAGTACATTTAATGGCCCTAAGCAAAATTACATATGGGGTGGGTGTGGAGAGAGGGTAGCTTGCAGATCTTGGGTCCCTAATAATCTTTGATAACTGGGGCTCTTCTAAACACTCCCCCCCCCCCAACTATTAAATCTTTTTAGGCCCTGGTGTTTTACTGTAACTTTGTAATGTGCCTTGGGTGGGGAGAGGGGAAAAAGAGAATGTTTGGAACAAAGCCAACAGTTTCAACGACCCCGTTGGGTGGAATCGACTGCACACCATCTTCCCATTTCCTAGGTTGGTATTGGATGACTAAAGAGATGGTTCAACTCCGCCAAGGACGGTCCCAAGCCCGGCTGAAAAAGGAGGAGGGTTGGGCGTGGGGCTAGCAACCCCATCCTGTAAAAACGCCCTTTGCTACAAAAACACGAACAACAGAAAAATCAGAAAATTTTGTCCTGGGAGAAGAAGGTTCTTCAGCACGAAGACCTATGAAGCTTAGTTGTGGTGAAAGCCGAAAGGAAGCCACAAAGCCGGCTACCCTTCTGACAACCAGGAAAATCACCATCGGTACATGGAATGTCAGGACCATGTTTGAGGCAGGAAAGATGGCACAGGTAGCATCAGAGATGAGGAAAAACAACCTGATCATCTTAGGCATCAGCGAGACAAGGTGGACACAAGCTGGACAGAGACGACTTACATCAGGAGAGCTGTTGCTGTACTCTGGACATGAAGAGGATGACGCACCCCACTCACAGGGAGTGGGACTTATGCTGTCCAAACAGGCACAGGGGTCACTGATTGGGTGGGAAGCACACGGCCCCAGGATCATAACTGCTTCCTTCCGTACAAAGAAGAAAAAGATCAAAACGAATATAATTCAGTGTTATGCGCCAACAAACGACGGCGACGAAGAGGAAAAAGATCAGTTCTACAGCAGACTCCAAAAGATTCTGGAGAATTTCCCAAACAAGGATCTCACTATCCTCATGGGAGACCTCAATGCCAAGATAGGGACTGACAACGCTGGATATGAACAAGTCATGGGCACTCATGCTCTTGGGGTGATGAATGAAAATACTAAACAATATGGTCATCGGAGGTAGCATCTTTCCTCATAAAAGGATACACAAGAGTACATGGATATCTCCAGACAACACAACTGAGAACCAGATCGATCATATCTGCATCAACAAAAAATTTAGAAGGTCATTACAAGATGTAAGAGTGAAAAGAGGGGCAGACGTAGCATCAGACCACCACCTGGTGGTAGCAAGAGTGAAGCTGAAATTAAAGAGAATTCTCAACAGCATATCAGACAAAAGAGTCAAATACAACATTAGCCTGCTGAAAGACCCTAAAACTAAAGAGCAGTTCAACTTAGTGCTGAAGAATAAATATGAAGTGCTTCAAGAATTGGTGGAAGAAGAAAATAGTGTACTCAATATGTGGCAGAAAGTGAAAGAAACCTTAAGATCGTCATGCCAAGAGACAGTGGGTCCAAAGAAGCATCACCAGAAGGAGTGGATCACAATAGAAACTCTGAACAAGATAGAAGACAGGAAGAAAAAGAAGGCAGCGGTCAATAACAGTAAAACCAGGGCAACAAAGGGTAAGGCTCAAGAAGAATATGCAGAAGCACACAGGGTAGTGAAGAGGAGTATTCGGAACGACAAGAAAAACTATGTGAAGGGGTTGGCAGCGGAGGCAGAACAGGCAGCATATAGCGGGGACATAAAAATGCTATACAACATAACCAAGAGACTCTCAGGGAAGATGAACAAGCCAGAAAGACCTGTCAAAGACAAGCAGGGAAAAACTATAAACAGCCTAGATCAACAGTTAAACAGATGGGCTGAACACTTTGAAGAACTCCTTAATAGACCAGCACCTCTGAACCCCCAGACATTGAGCCAGCCAAAGTGGATCTCCCGATCTGCTGTGAAAAGCCCACAAGAGAAGAGATCAGGAAAGCCATCACCCTGATGAAAAATGGAAAATCAACTGGACCAGATGACATTCCAGCAGAAGCACTAAAGGCAGATTTGAATACATCAGTAGAGATGCTATACCCTCTCTTTGGGAGGATCTGGGATGAAGAAGACATACCAGCAGACTGGAAGGAAGGTTACCTTGTCAAGCTTCCAAAAAAAGGTGACCTCAGCAACTGCAGCAACTATAGGGGTATCACATTACTATCTGTACCAGGCAAGGTTTTTAACAGGATTCTATTGGAGAGAATGAAAGATATAGTAGACCCACAGCTGCGAGATGAGCAGGCAGGCTTTCGAAAAAACAGATCGTGCACAGATCAGATTGCAACACTTCGCATTATAGTAGAGCAGTCCCTAGAGTGGAACTCACCATTGTATGTCAACTTTGTGGACTTTGAAAAGGCGTTTGACAGTATAGATAGAGAGACCCTCTGGAAGCTCCTTCAACACTACGGAATCCCACCAAAGATAGTTAACATCATAAAGAATTCGTACAGGGGTATGTCATGCAGAGTAATCCACGGAGGACAGCTCACAAAAAGCTTCCAGGTGCGAACTGGAGTCAGACAAGGATGCTTGTTGTCACCATTCCTTTTCCCTCTTGCAATTGACTGGATCATGAAAAAATCCACCAGAGAACGAAGAAATGGAATCCAGTGGACATTATTGAGCCAGCTTGACGACCTAGACTTCGCAGACGATCTTGCGCTCCTTTCCCACAGACACCAACAGATGCAGGAGAAGACAGATAAAGTCTCAGCCGCAGCGCTCGAGGTTGGCCTCAATATAAACCAAGACAAAACCAAGATCTTAAAAATAAACTCCACCAGCACAAATCCCGTCACCCTACAAGGAAGACAGCTGGAAGAGGTACATACCTTCATTTACTTGGGGAGTGTTATAGATCAGCAGGGTGGCACAGAGGCAGATGTCAAATCGAGAATTGGTAAAGCCCGAGCCGCCTTCATGCAGCTAAAGAATGTCTGGTCCTCCAGAGAGTTGTCCTTAGACATCAAGATTAGACTCTATAACACCAATGTGAAATCAGTCCTGCTGTATGGACCAGAAACGTGGAAGATGTCTAAGACTACACTAAGGAAAGTCCAAACATTTACAAACAGCTGCCTCAGAAGAATCCTCCAAATTCGCTGGCCAGACACCATCAGCAATGTCAGCCTTTTGGAAAAGACCTGCCAACTCTCAGCTGAAGAAGAGATCAGAAAGAGGCGATTGGGCTGGATAGGACACACCTTACGCAAACCAGCAGCCAGTATCACAAGGCAGGCACTGAGGTGGAACTCCCAAGGTAAACGGAAGAGAGGTCGCCCAAGAAATACCTGGCGTCGAAACCTGGAAGCGGACACCATCAAGATGGGACACAACTGGAACCAGCTGGAGAAGATAGCAAAGGACAGAGGACTCTGGATAACTGTTGTTGGTGGCCTATACCCTGCCATGGGTGAAGGGCAATGATGATGATGATGATGAAAGAGATGGTTCAATTCACGGAATCGCTTTTCATGAAGGTGATATCTTTACCAGAACTTTGAAATGAGAACGTCTCGGCAGGGCTATTGTGGCGCCTTTAGTGAGTTACGTTTCATGGCACCCTGCTCCCAATCTGAAAAATGCAAAAAAATATTTAACATCTTTTTTTTTCGGCGCCCTATTCCTAGTTTCGTGCCCTGTGCGGCCGTACAACCCGCAACACCCTTCCTACGCCACAGTATATCGTGGTACACAATACCATCTGTTTAGGTTGGCGAAGACGTTCCAATTAACTTCTCAAATGTGACAATGATAACAGTGGCGCTACTGGTATATGTTAGTGGCGCCCTTAAACGGAATCTAAAAAAGAAAAGCCCCATTCATGTTCTAAAATGTACTTAAATGCCTCCCTTGCTAGTGTCGATATAAGTGCCCCCTCCCTCAGGGGCTGACACCCCCCCACCTCCTACTTACAACTCTGAATCAATCTATTATATCAACATTGACGTAATAGAAATTTCTATTACGTTCTCCGAAGGATTCGATACACACGCTGTACGGTGTACACTATCCGTATAATTCCACTAAAACTTACTGAAAAGGTATTGTTAATTGTTGTATATGTATATAATAGCGTTGTAAATCGACAGTTTTCTCTTTATGCCTCATGTATTACATTAAATGACCAGACCCAATTCCTCTGAAAGACATTGATTAGTACAACCTGTTCGGCTGGTTTATAGATCTTTTATGTGTATACTTTCTCGTGTTCATGTTCTGAATACTGTTATACACACACACACTCACACACACACACATATGTATATATATGTATAATTTATTGACAGAGTTCAGTGTATAAATAGTTACAACTGTATCTCCCTGAGTCGCAGCAACAACAAAACAGTTTTCATAGCGCTTAGCGAAGCTTAAAAGTTTAAGAACCTTTGGGGCGGAAGTTGACAGAATGCATATCCAGTGGCGCAACCAGCGTCAGTGGCGCCCGAGACAGACTGAAAAAAAAAATGCCATGCCCATTTTTCGGATATAAAAAAAAAAGAACTAACATACGACAGTTGCCGCCCCTGGCTCGCGCCAAAGTAAGTGCTGCTGAATAATTCCCCCCCCCTCCTTTCAGCCCAAATCTAATTACGCCGCTGGAGTTAACACGGTTCAAGACGTTTTAGACATGAAGGTCAAGATGTCAACTTTCATTAAGAAGTTGGAGATTGAAACTAAATAATTAAACTGAAAATAAAATAAAAAGATTTATCATAGAACATTTTAGCAGACGAGAATGTTTGTTTTTTACATAATGTCACCCTCACATCCCTGGATGTGCAGACATGTTCAGGCTATCGTTAGATGTGTGTTTCAAGGAAATACTTTTTTTTTCTATTGACCGAAAATGCCTATGTAAAACACTAAATTTTATAATTCAGTATCCGTGTACAGAAGTCTCAGTGGCCCTAGAGAGAAACGTGATCGGTCGCATCCAAGTTATATGTATGACTTGTGCACGTGTATTTGATTTAAAGCTATAAGATAAATAGACGAACATTTTCTGTGTACAGACCCAAGCGCATAAAGCAATACATGGTTGGTTCTCAAACTTTGGTGACTTTGTTGACTTACTAAAAAAACATGTTTCACGTCCAAAATGTAAAGCGAAAACAGCCAAAATATTGGTTTATAAACCAAATAGATAATGAATAATTATCTAATATGTACAGGGATTTGAATATTGAATGTAAATCAAATTCCACAGCACAAAATCGCTTTATTGCTTAGTGCTATGTTCGTTTTGGTTTTTATTTGAAATGAATTTTTTTTTGTACAATAGTATCATGAACGAAGTTTTAGCCATTTGAACTTCTTATCGTTATGCTAAAATTTGTTTTTTTCTTACAAGGCAATGTGTGTCATTAATTTAAATTTCACCAACATTTTAAGAGAACGTGAAATATTTGTTTCTCGGTTGTACCAATTGTTTCAACTCGAAATGGAATATAATGTCAGATCAGAGCACAGACATACACATTTCAAGTATTTAGTATTATTATCAGTGGAATAAACAGACAGTGTTTTATGGGGCTATCCGCAACGGGAGACAGTTACTAAGTACTTAAGGCACAGTAATGGGGCAGGCACTCAGTACTTTAGGCACAGTGATGGGGCAGGCACTAAGTACTTAAGGCACAGTGATGGGGCAGGCACTAAGTACTTAAGGCACAGTAATGGGGCAGGCACTCAGTACTTTAGGTACAGTAATGGGACATGCAGAAGTACTTTAGGCACAGTGATGGGGCAGGCACTAAGTACTTTAGGCACAGTAATGGGGCAGGCACTAAGTATTTAAGGCACAGTAATGGGGCAGGCACTAAGTACTTTAGGTCAGTAATGGGGCAGGCACTAAGTACTTTAGGCACAGTAATGGGGCAGGCACTAAGTACTTAAGGCACAGTGATGGGGCAGGCACTAAGTAATTTAGGCACAGTAATGGGGCAGGCAGTTTTAGATTTAAAAAAAAATCTCATACAGAAACAATTACTGGTGACCTGAAGCAATGACAATAGTACAAAAATTACACTGTTATAGTCTACAGGCTGACCTATATAGCAAGTGATAGTAGTGCACAAGTTACACTCAAACAACCTTCGGTGTAATGACAACTACTGTATCAAACTCAAAAGAAGCGCTTCACTCGAGGGTGGATGGTTCAGATTAGGACATATCCATTCACTGAGGTGGATAATACCATAGTATGTCACTGACCAACACACGTGTACTGAGAGACAAATTTAAGGACGGACGTACATGGCATTCGCCCGGGGCCCCGACTTTAGAAGACCCCAATTGTACATAGTTTTTGTTTTTTTTTCTTATGAAAAACTTTCGTCAGGTCCACACCAAAAATAATTGAGGACAATTAATTTTACTCCAGACCAAGCCAGTCACGCACCACTCCTTAAAAAAGTATGGAACACAGTTGTGCCAAATATGAACTTTTAAATAACCATTACAGTAGGCTAAATTCTATATTTTTTTCGATGCTAAGCACGACACTAGTCGGTTAAAAGCTTAGATCTATCACTGCAGGCCCGTAGCGTGCGGGGGGGGCAGGGGGCCGGCCCCCCGCGTTTTGTCTGGCCCCCTTGCTTATTTTTTCTACTTAGTAAAATGTATTACCTGCCCCCCCCCCTGCTATTGCCTGGCCTCTCCTGTAGAATTTTCACGCTACGGGCTGTATCACTGATGGCTTAAGAGAGTTGCAGCGCTTACAGATTTTTTTGTCATCTAAATGTTACAAATTAAACGTTTATTACTTGTCAATAGTCAAAAGACTTGGGCATTTTAGAAGTATGTCATTTGTGTTGTTGGTTTACTTAGGCTAAAGACGATGTATTCATCCTAAACAGCTACTTCAAACTGAGACTGTGCACTTTTTTCAAGGGCAAACGTTACTCAAGCAGTGTGGTATTTATTTATTGCCACAGCTGTCTTCAGACCTATTGCGCCCCCAATCTGGCTCAGTGCACAAGAATGATACTCTTTAGGCTACATTTTTTTAAAAAATTGGCACTTGTGTGACAAGTACACACAACAACACTTTGTAATAAACGCTTACGTTCTGGAGGCCATAGCCGAAAATACTGCCAAGGTCACTACTCTTTACTGAGATCATGAATAATTTATTTCTATTGATTCATGACTAAATCTTGTGTAATTGATTAGAGGGTCGAGTCTTTATAACATTTTTTACGATATAAAAAAACAACAACTGTAATATGGCTTGCATATATATATATATATATATATATATATATATATATATATATATATATATACTTTATAAGTGAATGACCCCCTTCTTTTTTAGGGGGCCCATATTTTCTTCTTCATTGTGGCCCCCGGTAGACGTAAAACCGCCACTGAGTGTACTCTCAGGTGCGTGAACTGAAAAACGAGCAGTATCTCCTTAGCGTTAGAAATGTGTGCAGCTGGACACAAGAACGAGTCTAGGAGCACAGTTAGTTTTTGAAAGTTAGTTAAGGAGAGTATATCAGTATTCAATTGACATTTTGTTAGATTAAATATTTTAATATCGCTGTAGTAAATTTAATAAAACTTTCTGAGTCATGGATCGAACAACAAAAATGACATTTCTTTTTGATGATAATTTTCATGCTCCAAATCTTTGAATGTTTTTTTTTGAATAAAAAAACTAAATTGGCAACACTGGCGAATATGATGGTAAAATTATAAAAACGGAAGTAGTAGGAGAGTGGTCTTTTCATTCTGTATAAACAAGTTATTTTTACTTTTGAGATGACGTCGGCACGAAAGTGGTCACATGACTAAGGGAATCCTTGTCTTTTAAGTTTTTAACAACACTGATGGAAACACGGAGTAATCACTAGTGCGTTAAATTGTTAATAAATAGTTACTAGATTAATAAACAACGAGGTAAGTGAATCGAATTTTGCTAACATTTTTGAATTAATGAAATATTTTCTAAAATGTTCTACCTTTACATTTTTCAACAGTCAATATTAATAAACAATATGAATCATGCCATCTTGTGATTTGTCTGATTTGATCATTTTTTGTCGAACTCAAAGTCTCAAGTAGCGTGTGTGTTGTTTTTTATTGTGCTATCCAGTGTTTTCTAGTAACTTAGTCACCATTGTTGGGTTACTGTGATATCATTTATCAGTAGTTCAATTGTGATTTAATATACCACTCAGACATGTCAAAAGATGTAAGTAACATTCAGGTAATTCTTTGAATTAAAGTAATTTAAAGAGATTTTTTTTTTTTAATATTGAAGACATTTATTAATTTACGTGATATATGAGTTATAAGTATGGTATTTAACTGTAACTATCAGGACTCTATGCCTATGGTTTATATGATAATGATCATAGTCATAGAAGTACGACTATTTATTTTTAAATAGATTAATCAACATTATTTCAATAATATTGTCAATATTATTAAATTCTATTTACTATTAATTATTATAAAATATTGACATTTGATTTCATTTTAATTAATGTAAATGTTAAACCTTAGAAATCTTAGATTCTTAAGACTTCCGTAAACCACCTATGTGTGCACTTTTGGTGTGCTTCATTACGTCATTAAACTTAAGCTCTTGGTCTTGGCTGTTGCCTGCCTAAACATTTGTTGACATAATAGATGGGGAGGGGGGTGTGTGATCTATGTATGATGATTCTTAAGTTAATCTATGAGAACAGAACAGCTATACATGTTAGAGAAATAAAAAAAATTATTTTGGGATGAGTTTCAGAGAAATAAAAAAAATTATTTTGGGATGAGTTTCAGTTTAAAACTAATTAATAATAATAAATGAAGTGTGAGTACGGTTGGTCTACCTGTAAGATGTGTAACTGATGCTAATAACAAACATTATCAACTAAATAAGCTTAATTTAATTGAAGTCTTTAATTTGCTTACTAATTTGCTCCATCTTATTTAATCATTTGTGTTATCATTACTGTTACTCTTAATAATGATTTAATTTAGGGACCTGTGAAATAGTTTCATGAACAAAGTTAAGATTGCTCTTAAATAGGCATCTTTTGTATGATTATTACTGTTGTTTGGGTTTTTAAATTGAGGAGAATACGGATTGATACATTTTTATTGTCGTTTTGTTAAGTCTGTTTTTATGCAGATTTTTATTTTTATGGGCATTGGCATTTTAATTTGAGAAAGAAAAAATTTGGTGATAAATAATTTTTTAGGGTATAATGGAAAGAGAGACAAAAAATATTTTCAATTTTACATTGCCAAGTGTCTAGAATAAATTGCATTGCTGGTTTCGTTTATCCCTCGCGTAAAAAAGACCTTATGCTACGTATAACTTGAATATTTATGAAAATATAGCAATAGCTAGTACAGTTTAAAATCTCTTTTTATTATTCACTTCATCCTATTCTCTAGACTGATTAAATATTTTCTTAGCGATGAGGGGAAAAAAATTGCTGCAGAGTTGTTTGAACAAGTCGCACATTGCTTGCCTAACTGCAAGTCTGTGTTATTCACTGTCAGATTTTTTTTTCACTGAAAGAATTATTAATTATTATTTCAGTTATCCTTTATATGGTTGATTCAAAATGAAAATTATTTTTGGATTTGAGATTATGGCGGCTGTCTCATTAATTTTAGAAAGCATCTTCATCATGTTTTTTTTCCCACCATTCTCATAATCACTTGCTAGATAAGTTACATATAAGCTATTGAAATGAACTGTCATGGTGAATTCTTTCATATATACTGACTGAGGTTGACAAGCCCCCGAAGCGACTGACAATTATTTCATTTCTCATGCAGATGTAAGTTTGACAGAAACTGCTTCTATGAGCAGTAATTATACCACATGTACATTACATTTATAAGGAAGTGTTTTATCTTCCCTGTTTTTCTTTTTTAAAACAAACAAAAAAAAAAGGATTGCAAATTTTTTTCAAAAATTGCATGCGTTTTCACTTCACTCTTAATTGCACAGGAGCCGCCTCGAGATGGAATCTTTATCCACTTGTGATACACAGCCAACATGGGCTGCCTTAGTGCAGATCAGTTTCTGCCATCCTCTTGAGGAGCACTTTTATTAATCAGTTAATTTTTAAATTAAATGCTGTTTGGCAGAAGTGCTGATTAGTTCTCCTTGAATGACAAGTGCAGGCAGGCAAAACCTTTAGAGCTTCACAGGGCACAGCTTGATAACCATTGATAAAGATGATTTTAGCAGTCATATATAGAACTTAAAATAAAAATAATACAGTTAAAGCTGGTAAATTAAATACAGCCATTAATTGACAGCTATAATTTATAAAAGAAGTCCTGAATCTTTTTACTTTTTGTGACCTAAAAAACTGTTCAGATTTCATGATTCAGGTTTAAGGGAGGAAACTAAAGCTTATACTCTGCATATTGTAAGAATGTGTTAGAGTTTCCGTATTTGTGACTACAGTAAATTAACAATACACATGCACATAGCTAGGAATTTATGTTGATTGGATAATAAAATTAATTAGTTTTTGTTGTGCACTCATCAAATCTTGCTTGAAATTATTAGCCATCCACATCCAATCTATTCGTGACCCACCAGTGGGAGCATCTTCCATGCATTTTTAGAATACCACTTGTTTGATGAACTATAATTTTGTTCTTGCTAAGAATCTTCTTCCTCTTCCTTTGGCTCTACAGCCCATTTAGGGCCCTGTCCTGCCATACTACTCTTCTCAACTTTTCCAGATCCACGGTCTTCTTCCTCCACTCTCTCACTCTTATGGCTTTAAGGTCTGTCTCCACCTCCTCTAACCATCTGCTTCTCGGCAAGAATGCATAACATAATATGCCTTTCTTAATAATTTATTCCTTCTATGGTTTAATATGGCACAAATATAGGTCAGTGAATGAAGATTTGCTGTGCTTAGAAAATGTCCTCGGTTTAATTTGTAAAATTGTTATGCTCCTCAATGAATTCATATTATAAAAGTTAATGTCCTCCCTTATATAATAATGATAACACTGGTAAACAGTGAATTCATTGCCAGTGATATTTGAATCATTTTATACAAAGTCAACGATGCTGATTTAGAATATGTAAGTGCTTTTGCTAGATTGGCTCTGTTTTACGAGATAATTAAAATTAATTAAATAATGTATGTACCGTGTTTGGAATTTGTCAAGAATTGCATGAAGTATAATAGTATACTAACAAATAGTAGTGAAAATGTTAATAGTCACTCAGAAATTTGTTCAAAAATATGTGTAATAATGTTATAGAAGAAAACATTTTCATTTGAAAAACTAATTATGTCTCATTAATTAATTAATTAATATGTTAATTGTCTATGGTAATGCATTAGCTAATCGCTGTTTGCTCGACTTCCTTTTGTATGTGTCGTTGGTGCAATTGCGTTGGAGGCTCCAACGGTAGTCAGCCATCATATGTATGTCCCATCTTCCTTGATATCTCTCCTCCATCACCCTCATATCCTGATGGAACCTCTCGCCTTGTTCCTCACTGAAGTCCCCAAGGTTACCTGGAAATTTGTCTAAATGACTGTGCAGGTAATGTACCTTGATGCTCACATTTGTTCCACTGTTTCTGAAGTTAGCGAGCATATCTTGCACCAGTTCTTCATAACTCTCTGCTCTGTTATTACCTAAGAAGTTCCTGACAACTGAAACAAAACTGTTCCATGAAGAAGCTTCAATGTGATCCATGAAATTAGTAAAATTTCGATCATTGATGAGTTTTCGAATCTGAGGACCGTAAAAAATCCCAGCTTTCAGCTTCTCCATGCTCAGTCCGGGGAATGATCTGCAAATATACCTGAAGCAATTGCCAGATTTGTCCAAAACCTTAACAAATTATTTCATTAAACCTCATTTGATATGAAGCGGTGAGAGAATGATCTTATTTTCTTTACCTGCAGGCCATGTCACTCTTGTCCAAAGATCTTGCCTTGCCCTGCTATCCCAAAGGCACATGACGCATGGGTATTTTGTGTATCCTGACTGCTGTCCAAGCAAGAAGTTTACTATTTTTAGATCAACAAAAATTGACCACTGATGCTCATAATAACGGACTTTCTGCAATACTCTTTTGATATTCTCATACTCTTCCTTAAGTGTTGTTGAGTGAGCAATGGGAAGAGATGCATAACGGTTACCATTGTGTAACAGAAACTGTCTATAAAAAGACGCCAGTCTTCGGAATGGTAGTCTTGTAATCCCATTTGGAGCAGAAGTCCAGGGATGTCATTATAGTAAACAAGATCCTCCTCTTGGCTGAAATATGGAAGAAGATAAAATGTTATTTTAACTTCTGGTTTGAGAAAATTTCTTTCATTGAGCCTGGACGCTAAAAGCTCAGATGCTTGCTTGGACAGATTTAGGTCTCGTATTAGGTCATTGGGTTCTTCTTGGCTGAATGGTTGAGGTGTTGAAGAACTTCCTTCATAATCGCTTCCACTGTTTTCACCTGCCAAAAACTCCAGATCTTGCCCTTCGTCAGAGTCTGATGGTAAAAGCTCTAATAATCCAGTAAACACTGGTATAGGAACTTCACTGCTATGTGGAATTGGTCTCCTTGCAGATTCAAGATCAGGATAATCCCACTTAGATTTCTTGTGGCGTTTGAAGCCTTTAACATTCACAATACAAAAATAAAAATCACCAAAATGGTCTTTCGGCTCTCGCCATACCTTTGGTACACCCAAACTTAGACTTTTCTTCTCATCATTTGTCCACTGCTGTAGGCTCTCCACACAGTTTTTGCAGACCTTATGGGGAGCCCAAGACTTGTCTTGGTCTTTCAGCTTCACACCGAAATAAGCCAAATATGCCTGCTGCACAAAGTCGGTTATATTTCTTCTTTGCTTTTCAATCAAGTATTCTCCACAGATGTAACAGAATACATTCGGATTATTTTTGCAGCATCTTCGTGATGAACTCATTATGTCTTTAGAAAGCAGCAATAAAAGAGAAAAAAAAGTTATAACTTGGTATATTTAAATTAAACAACAGACACCAAACTTATTGCATTTGTTTTACACAATAGGTACAATCATATTTTTAAGGGTGTCCAATATCTCAGAAACTAGAGCCAATTCAGCAAAAGCAATGGCAGTTTTGAAATCAGCACTCATGAATTGCTATAAATTCATTCAAACATTCTTGGCAATTCGCAAAAATTTTTTTTTTGTTGAGCTGTGTAATTTTTATATTATAACACTATTAAATAACTTCATTTTTCTTTTGAGTAAACTGGATCACTATTTCTAAGTACTTTGTCATTAGAAACAATCATATTACTTATGGTTTTTCAAAGTTTAATAACTTGTGTTGTTAACTCTTTTTTTTTTTCTTCAGTTTGACATGAGTTCAGTGCACCCGAGTAATCCAGCAACTGCTCCACCCCCCTACGATAGTGCATATCCACCACCTCAAGGTTTTGGGCCCAGTGCGCCATACCCACCACCTCAGGGCTACGGGGCTCCGCCTGCACCAGGATATGGCCCTCCCCCGCCAGGGTATGGCCCACCCCCTCCTCAGGGTTACAGTGGACCCCCACCACAGGGATATGGTGTGTATGGGCAGCAGCCCTACGGCTATGGTCAGCCAGGAGTCTACCAGCAAAACCCACCTCAGCAAGTGTAAGTGGAAAGTAATCTCATGTGTATGATGAGTAAAATTAGTATGATCATGTGTATTATTCAGCAACAGTGGACTTTCTGTGTTATTTTTGAAGCACAATTACTAAAATTAAATACCAAAGTATTATCTGCTTCATATTTACTAAATAGCACCTTACTTTCTTTTTAAATTCTTAATAATATGATACAAATATCAACAAAAAAAAGGTCATAATATTTTGAGGATTACTATATGATGAAACATTTTGTAAGTTAAAATAAATAAATATTTTTTTTTTAATCTTCCACAGAGTCTACGTCCGAGAGGAAAGAAGAAAGAGTGATGATAATACAGCAGAGACTTGCTGCATATTGGCTTTATGTAGTGCTTTGTTATGTTGCTGTTTCTGGGACTAATCAATAATACTTCAGAGTCTCTTGAAATCCTTGTGTGGACGTTCTGAAATGTATTCAGATCTGTTTTATGTTTCCACTCTGCAATATATTAATCCGTAAATAATTATTTCTTCTTCTTGAGCTTTTATAAGTTTTTTTTTTCCCTCCTGTATAAAATGAGATTTTTGATTTTCATTAAATGAGACAAACGCAATTTTAAATAATAACAATTAAGAAAAAGAGTTACTTTCAACCCTGTTATCCCTTTCGACTTCCATTTATTGAATAACAGACATTCTTTGGTGTAATTAGATGTATTTATATGTATTTTTTTTCCTTAAGATTTACAATAAATTTCAGCAAAAAATGAAATTTAGAAAAATATTCAGAAATTTTCTTGTTTTGTATTTTTTATCATCAAAAGTCACATTGTTGTTAACTTTTTCTCCCATATATTTTATGTCTTGGTATTGCAGCTTTATTTCTAGAAAAAAACGTAAACCATATTTGGTTAGAAGTAATTCTATAATCAATCAAACGGACAGTTTATTTGAATAATCTTACTTTAATTTTTTTTTTCCTATTTGTTTTCTTTATTTGTGACCTTTAATCAAAAATATTTTTATTTATGTTCCTTTGTAAATATGTAATGTCATAATGCTTACATACCAGAAAGAGGAAAAAAAAAGATATATCTCAGAGGATTGCCTTATGCACATGAATATGTTGTTGTCCAATGATGTGAGGAAAGTTTTTATTATCTCACTATTCATATTTTTTATACTTTTGTTGTTAATTAGGATCAGTTGATTAAATATTCATTTTTTTCTAAATCTAATACATGTATTTTCTATATTCAACTGTTTTTTTAAGGGTGAGGAACAGTGTTTAATAATATATATATTTTTTTATTTATACTATGTCTTTTTTTTATTTTTAATGTTATTTAGGCTATTCTGTAAAATAAGAGTGTGTAAAAAAGCTCTGAAAACTTCTGTAAATAAGAGACATTGAAGAAAAATGGAGTATTTATTTTTAAACTTACAAATTGTAGTCATTAACTGTCTTGTGTCATGGCCGATCCATACAAAAGCCGAGCATTTTTTTTTTTTAATATTTAATTTTTTTTTCTTCACATTTTGTGACTGGTAAAGTGAAATTTTCTCATTTATAAATCTTGCTTGCATGTACATTATCAATTTACACTTGTTCAGATATTTAAACCAGAGACATTCCATTTTTTTTTTTTGGGGTTATGACTTTAACTATTCCACAAAAACTGTTATTTGTTTATATATCGCTGTATATCCTGACCTATTTAATAAGCAAACTTTCAATGACCAGGAAAACTCCAACCATACAGTTTAAAGAGTTAAGAAATTCCTTCTATATATATTGATTAATATATGTGTGCCTAGTAAAGTAAGGAATGTAAAATAACGTTCCCATGGTAGTGTAGTTGGCAATCTCGTGTGAGGTCCCATGTATACATTAAGCTCATTCAGTTTTAAATTTATTGAAAACTGTAAATTGCTGGCTACGATTATAACATGCACTTTTGATTTTTAATTCGGAAATCAAATTCTTCTCTTTAATTGAACATTCATTAAAGAGTTTAAAAAATGTATATTTCTAGCCTGTGTGTTTGATTGTTGACCGGGGCACGTGTCAACAATATGCTGAAAAAAAAAAAATTTACTTTATATTTCAAACGATCTGTATTTAAATGACACTTTTTTTATTTATTAGGTGGTAGAAGCTCATTTATATTACAGCTCGAGATCAGATTATGTGCATATTTTGTGTTTATTTTCCCCACTGTTTAAATCACAGTATTTGACTGTTAGATCTCCTGTACTCATTTAATTTTTTTTTTTTTAATGTTTTCCATATTTGTTTTACTATAATTTAATAGGCCTACTTAATATATAGTTAATAGTATCGAAGATGATTGTCTTCAATGGCTGAAGATATGAGCAGCAAGCCTTTTTGAGATCCTTTGTTGTTTATTTGTTTGAAAAAATACCAAATCATTTCACTGTATCTGAAATGTAGACTTACCTGTTGTTGTAATTTTGTATGTACATGAACCAAATCTTCAACCGCTTGCAATTTGTTTGGGGGCCTTGGAATAATATATTCAGCTCAATTCTTACAATTTGGAGAAAAGTAAAAAAAAAAAAAAATATATACTCTCACGTTTTATTTGTATATTATTGAAAAAATATAATTAAAATGTTAAATAAAATTGATGACTTTTGATATTCATTGAAATGCATGCAAATTATTTTCTTATTATGAGGAATTATTTCATGACTTATCCAATACAACAAGTCTCGATAAAGACTGTTTTCTAAAATATTATTTTTTAAAATTTTGCAATAACTTTAAATTTGATCATGTTTAAATAGCAGAAGTTACGGTGCAATGAAATTCGTAATTATGTCAGATCAATCGGCGAGTTTCCGTTCCCTATTACCGGCAATTTAATGTATGAAAGCTGAAAACGCTTATTTGTGGTTATCAATGCAGGGGAAGTAACCCATTTTTTAGTTCCGTTTGTCATAGTTGAACACTGTTTGTTCCCTTGGTTAGTATAATGAAGAAAACGGTATGGAAAACTCAAAATCCTTATTGTCATATCGGCCAATATAGGGTATCAGACATGCTTTCCCATTACATGACGCTATATAGTCTTGGTTCTTAAGCTTTTGAGATTTTCAGTCCATTAACAAATGTGTTAATTTTTTTACGGAAAGAAAATCTGTGAAAATCTAGAATCAGTTGAATTCACACTTCGGTAATTACTAAAAATTTTGCCGGGCAGTTCAATGTGGCTTGCTCAAAAGTATTATTTATATTGTTTTTAGTCTCTTTTCTTCCCTCTATGTTATTTCTGTTTTTCTATTAATTATTGTCACACTAAAGCATGATTCACCTAATCACTTTGCTGTGCCCTCAATTGACAGTTACACAACAAAATATACAACCTTCCATTGACAGTTACACAACAAAATATACAACCTTCCATTGACAGTTACACAACAAAATATACAACCTTCCATTTACATGCAGAGCACAATCAATGTGGAGAACACACAATAATAACATATTTCACTCCTACCCTTCAGTTCCCGATTTTCCAAATTCCTCCACCCCCAAATTTATTCCTAATTTCTAGTACCCGAGCCTAGCACAGCCTGACTCAGTCCCTAAACCTAAGAATCATTTGCCGTGTGGTCGGACCGCGAGTCACCTTTTTTTTTTTACAGTAAAGTAGCAAAAAAAAAAATAAATAAAAGCGCGCTACCCGAGAAATAATTGTTTGTTGTGCGGTTCTTAAAAAAAGTAGCTATATCGCGGAAAGTAGCGCAGCCTGACAACACTTTATTTCATCTGTTCATGTTAACACGACATAATAACACCCAGCCGCCCATGTAAAGTTAGGTACCTTCAATCAACTTTTGGGCTCGTCTATTAATGACGTCAAAAACTTTGGTTGTTGACATGCGGGAGAGGGGGGGGGGGTGAGTGTGGTTGTGAGGATTTCCTCGCTGGTCGCAATAACTATCAGAACTTAAAAGGCCACGGCTCTCAAACCTGTGGTATGTGTACCCGGAGGGTTACGGGGAAAGGTTTTGTTATGTAAGGGTACGCAGTGATTTACACTTTTTTTGTTTTAATCAACCACAGAGTCTGTGGGCTGGTCGACACTTTACTCCGTGACTCATCACCAGACCACGTGACCCAGTATCTCATTAGAAAGGGTGAGCACGTTCCATTATAAAAAAAAATAACAAACATTTCTTCGCGTAGCCTGGGGGGGTACACTCGCGATGATGACCGAGAACCGCTGACTTGAGGCATACTTCCTGTACTAGCACAATGGTTAATCTGGCCCTGCGCCAACCAAGCCTAGACCCTACCCATAATTGTAGTGCGTAGGACACACAGTATGTTGACAGTGTATTTTAATGTAACTGTGCAGGTGACCTACACCGGAACTTATACTGAACGGGAAAACTACCGGAATATCCGTGCTAACTTTAACTTACATATTTTGTTACTTAGTTGTTCCTAGAAAAAAATCGAGTCATGTAGTTCGGGCTATATTAATAGATCCATGGGTTGGGGGAGACCAGGACACAAAAGCCAAGATGGCTCTTCACGGATGATGGGACACACTAGTATAAAAGAGATGTCGGAGGCCGACTAAAAAAAGCGCATCGGTCGCTACAGTTAGTACTCAGTTCAGGGTGAACCTGTTAAAGTGACATAGGGGAAAGATTTATTTATTGCTTACATATAAATTGAACACTAATTTGCAGGTAAGAATTAATCTTTACAATTTTAAAATCAAAATCGGGATAATAAAATCTGTAAGATCACTTCTTTAATTTTAATTACTGAATAACGTATGCTTATGGAAAGGTAGTTTGTTCTATATGTTGTTTAATTTTAATTTTTGCCGGTCATGATTATAAAGTAGTTAGGTTTGGCTTATATGTTTGTTAAGGGGGGGGGGGATTACAATATAAAGTAAAATCTGATAAGAAATATTTTTTTTTTTTGTTTAGACCCAATTTAAATAAATTTAATATTCTCGTATAAAAGTACATATATTTAATAGCTCTAAATATTATTTTAAAATAACAATGTAACTCCTGCATGCTATTCGACTTTCTGTGTATAACGTAACGGGTTTTTTCTATATACTGGGTCACAAATTCAACACCCGTATTCCTCCTTTAGAAATATTAAAATTAAAGTTCGGGGCAGATGAAGTGTAGAATTCATCTGTTTCAGAAACGTCGGCATATGAAGGGATTGTGTGGTTAGCACATCGCCCAGCCGCCTTTACTCCCCCAATTTAAAGTCGGGTAACCTATTTAAAGCTGGGTGGACTTGAGGGAGTACACCAGAACCTGAAAAAAACCCAAGGTATGCCATAACACATGAGCGAACCATGTCGTCTTACGTCGCTTGATTGTTGTCATAATTGTTTCCTGATGGCCCGTGATTGAAGACGTTCTTTCCCAGACAATCTCACTGGTCTTATGTTCTATGTACACATGTTTGAAGTATGTACACATGATTGAAGTATGTACACCAGAGGTGTGCGGATCTTGAAATTTAGCGTCCGCGTCCGTCCGCGGATTTCTATCAATGATCCGCGTCCGCAGAATCTTACAACATTGGTCCGCAGTCAGTCCGCGCGTCCGCATATCTGAAATTTAGCTGTTTAAATGACTTGAAATTTTTTATGGTAACGCTAAAGAAGATCCGCGTCAGTCCGCGAGTCCGCAACTTAACTATACAAAGCGTCCGCTGTCAGTCCGCGGATTCGGAAAAGTCTGCGGATCTGCGTCCGCAAGCGGACGCGTCCGCTGTCCGCTCATCTCTGATGTACACATATTTGAAGTAAGTACACATGTTTGAAGTATGTACACATGTTCGAAGTATGTACACATGTTTCAAGTATTTTCCCTCATGCATTTTTTTTTCGAATGCCTGCATCTTGCTTGATGTGGCTGCCGGAAGTGTCACAAGCTCACAACCATTCAGGGCAATGGTTTTAACTAGAGCTCTGTAAAGTCTGAATTTAGTAGGTAATGTTTTTTGCTGGACTTGATTATGTATATTAATTTAGCCATCTCTGACAAAATATAATATTTTTTTTAAACTACACATTCCATGTTAAAGTAATGTGTAAGATCACTCCCTTCATCTTTATTTACGTAGTTTCCCATCATGTCTTTATCGTTGCTAGGAATAGGTCTAGAAAATCCATCTTTTTACATTGTCTATAGCCCTTGATATGATTTCACCACTTATAAACTTCAGAGCATCTTCGAAAGTTAATTTTTGACAAGTGGGAGAGGGGTTGGGTGGTCTAAAATGTGATAAAATTTGTTGACGTTATTAATGGACACACCAATAATACGATAAATTAATAAAAGAAACATTCAAATTTGTAACATTGTGTCTTACTATACTTATATGACTATTAATTTTTATAATTTCAAAAGAGTATTCTCCATTGAATTATTATCTTTTGTCCATCTATCATCAACTGAAAATACACTGGACAGCAGCGTTACTAGCAAGTAAGAGAGGGGAGGGGGGGGGCTCACGAATGTCCGAGAGGGGACACTACATAAAATGATAATTCCCAATTGATGGATCCAACCCCGACCCCCATTCCAACACCAAAAGTCTGAGTTGACTTCAGGCCCACCAACAGAAATTTCGGGCCTCTGGGCATGGCTGTCACGCCCCCCCCCCCCCCGTGTTGATAATAATATTTTCAAAAGTTGATTAGCCAGCTCAGTCCAGGCCCCTAAAACTCGCTGGGCCCCTGGGCAATTGCCCGCCCCCCCTCGGCGGTACTGGTTGGCATTAATTTTCAATTTTTCTTCTTCATACCTATTGTTCATTTCTATATTTTTCAGTGACACATGGAGTCATTAGATTCAGCAGAATCTCCCCCTAAGCATCAATCACATGAAGCTCCGCCCATTCATATAGTTTCAACAACACCTCCACCACATTATGATGAATGTACTCAACAAAGTTACCCCCCTTCTGATCCTTACTCCTTTCAAGGTCATCAGGCGAGTTATTACACAGAACAAGAGTATTGTGAATACCACCCAGAGTATCAAAGACAGCCGGGACATAAAGTATATCAGGAACAGCCGGAACATGAAGTATATCAGGAACAGCAGGGACATGAAGCATATCAGGAACAGCTGGGACATGTAATGTGAGAAGCTGACCATAGTTTTAAGAAATTAAGATCCTACGTCTGTGAAATAAACAAAATCATAAGTGATATTGATACCAACATTTGGATATTTTAAAATAACTTGCATGAGTTTAAACGCCCCAACGCACGGTGACCAGAAGTTTTTTTTTTAAGGAAAGGTATTCCTCCCCACCCCCTACCTCCCCTCCCCGACGCCAAAAATTGATGAATGAATACTTATTGAACAGCACACTTAATTGAGGATTTTCTTTTTTTTTTACAATTTCTGTCATTTGCTAAACAGAAGAAAAAAAGAATTCGATAGAAAGACCGGGGGGAGGGGGGGAAGGGGGTATTATCCTGTATGTACAAGAAATTAGTGACACCCATCCTCCCTCTCCTTTTCCAATCAAACTGTATCAATTTTTTTTTTGTCTCGCGGAAAATTAAAAATGAGCTCCAATTACTAACACACCCTAAAACTATACACTATAATACTCACATCCAATCAGCCAGAAACCTTTAGAACAGTGGTGTGTCAAACTGACTTTGGTTCTAAACAGTGGTGTGTCAAACTGACTTTGGTTCTAAACAATGGTGTGTCAAACTGATTTTGGTTCTAAACAGTGGTGTGTCAAACTGACTTTGGTTCTAAACAGTGGTGTGTCAAACTGACTTTGGTTCTAAACAGTGGTGTGTCAAACTGACTTTGGTTCTAAACAGTGGTGTGTCAAACTGACTTTGGTTCTAAACAGTGGTGTGTCAAACTGACTTTGGTTCTAAACAGTGGTGTGTCAAACTGACTTTGGTTCTAAACAGTGGTGTGTCAAACTGACTTTGGTTCTAAACAGTGGTGTGTCAAACTGACTTTGGTTCTAAACAGTGGTGTGTCAAACTGACTTTGGTTCTAAACAGTGGTGTGTCAAACTGACTTTGGTTCTAAACAGTGGTGTGTCAAACTGACTTTGGTTCTAAACAGTGGTGTGTCAAACTGACTTTGGTTCTAAACAGTGGTGTGTCAAACTGACTTTGGTTCTAAACAGTGGTGTGTCAAACTGACTTTGGTTCTACACAGTGGTGTGTCAAACTGACTTTGGTTCTAAACAGTGGTGTGTCAAACTGACTTTGGTTCTAAACAGTGGTGTGTCAAACTGACTTTGGTTCTACACAGTGGTGTGTCAAACTGACTTTGGTTCTAAACAGTGGTGTGTCAAGCTGACTTTGGTTCTAAACAGTGGTGTGTCAAGCTGACTTTGGTTCTACACAGTGGTGTGTCAAACTGACTTTGGTTCTAAACAGTGGTGTGTCAAACTGACTTTGGTTCTAAACAGTGGTGTGTCAAACTGACTTTGGTTCTACACAGTGGTGTGTCAAACTGACTTTGGTTCTAAACAGTGGTGTGTCAAACTGACTTTGGTTCTAAATAATGGTGTGTCAAGCTGACTTTGGTTCTAAACAGTGGTGTGTCAAACTGACTTTGATTCTAAACAGTGATGTGTCAAACTGACTTTGGTTCTAAACAGTGGTGTGTCAAACTGACTTTGGTTCTAAACAGTGGTGTGTCAAACTGACTTTGATTCTAAACAGTGATGTGACAAACTGACTTTGGTTCTACAAGTCCGACCCTACCAAAAAAAAAAGATACATAAGTTTTGGAAACGATTTTTGTATTTTCTTCCTATTATAGAAATTGATTTGACTTTGAACTTTCTAAACACTTGATTACTATTTTTCTGGTCAAACTAATGACTATTGTCAATCTCTTACCTTATTTTAATTACAATGTTTGTTTTGGTGTGTAAGCTTTTTGTGTGTGTGTGGGGGGGGGGGAGGGCAGTTCCCTTTAGACTAGTTTGACCTAATTAAACACTGAGGTATTACAGTGACTGTGTTAATGCTGTCATTAATTTAGCGAAGAAGAGTACTAGGGTTTATACAAACAAGCAATTAAGCCTGTTCCATTCTGGACACAGGACGTGTTAGCGCATTTTCGTGTTATGTATCAGTACGTTTGTTAGCTTTCAGTAAATATTTGTAAATTTTGGAAATGTTTATAAATTCAATTGTGTAATGCATATATCTGTAAAAAAAAATTATAAAGACGGTTCTTTATATTTGAAAAAAAATTATTGTCTCTTAAATCTAACTACAAGTGGTTTGTGGTTACTGAAATAGGACTCATAATTGAAAACATTCGAAATTATAGTCATTTAATCGTCCGAAAACTCCGTCAATTGTTGCATAGCTCTGATACTTTCAATTAAACTCAGAACACAAGCTTACTATTTCATTTGATGAGTTTCTTAATAAATCTTTGTGAAACTACGTGCTGCAGTATTTCGCACCAAATGAATGGGTTATTGAACGTACAAGGTGTATATATAATATATAAGCCCCTTAGGAGCACTGAAGCCCGGCCCTCAGAGGTCCTATTGCGAAATAGACTATTGATGTACATTTGGCAGGCCAAGACCTACAAAATGATTTATACATCATGGGTCTAGGAATTATAGTTGCTAAGATATAGGCGCTCCTTTATTAAAATAGCTTATATAGTAACAAACGGTACTAAGCCCCCTTTTACGGCCCTCAGAGGTCAGATCGCGAAATGAACTTTTGCTGCACACATGGCAGGCCAAGACCTACAAAATGATATATACATCATGGGTCTAGGACTTATGGTTGTTGAGATCTAGGGTGATGACAGACAGACAGACAGACAGACAGACAGACAGACAGACAAAACGGGGACAATAGAGCATTTTTTTTCGAAAATGCTCTAAAAACCGACTTTAAAAAAAAAACGGTTGTCAATAAAAAACCGGTTTTTCGCCGCCCGTTTAAAAAAAAAACCGACAATCCCTATAGAGTACTAACTATGGGTTGGGCTACCGCACAGGCGCGCGCACAACAAGAAAGGGCCGCCGAAAGAGGGCTGTTGAATGTTTTTTTTTTGCACTTGTCAGATTGGGAGGAGGACGCCACATTAGCCTAGCTAGGGCTCAGCATATTGGGGCTCAGCATATTGGGGCTCAGCATATAGGGGCTCTGCATATTGGGGCTCTGCATGTTGGGGCTCTGCATATTGGGGCTCAGCATATTGGGGCTCTGCATATTGGGGCTCAGCATATTGGGGCTCAGCATATTGGGGCTCTGCATATTGGGGCTCAGAATATTGGGTCTAGTAATCTGCCATTGAACGTCTTAATTTCAGTGGGACTCTAGTAGGTGCAGGTTGTCATGAATCCAAGTTTAGTTGGCATCATCCACAGTACGTTACTGTTTACAAATCTTTCTATATATTTTTATGTTTACTATTTCGGTACATTTTTTTTTCATGCACTTTTCCGCTAAACCCACTGTATGCACATTTTCTAAGTTTAGGAGGTTACGACAAATCTACGATACGTTTACTAAATAATTTCTGTCAGGGCCGGATTTAGACTTGATAAGGCCCCAAGCTATTTGAGATATGGGGTCGTTTTTAAGTCCATATATTATATGTCAGTGTCAAATATTTTAGTATATAGTATGTTTGGCAATCGCTCACTTGGACAATTTTTTAGGGCCCCCCCCAAAAAAAATGGGGGCCCTAAGCTATAGCTTGTGTAGCTAATACGTGAATCCTGCACAGATTTCTGTTATGTGTCTGTTTGCGGCCCTGGTAAGAACACAACGTCACGCGCGCGGTCCATTGAGGGAGTCTGGAGTTTATCATGCCTGCTTTAGAGGACGATACATTTCAGAGATAATTCTCACAACCCCCACGAATCCCCCCACAGGCCATAGTTTGACAACCACTGGTTTAGTTCAGGATAGTAAAGTATTTCTTTTTTTTTTAACACCAATTCTGAACTTTGGCATTTGTTTTTCAGTATAACTCAACCTGTAAGCAGCCATATTGATCCCAACATCGATGAGGAGTCTTGCTGTAACAAGTGTTGCTGTGCGAAATGCTGTTCCAAATGTACAACAGCTTTTTGTAATGCACTGGAAGCTTGCTGCCGGTGCCTCGAGTGTTGTGGCCGGTGCCTCGAGTGTTGTAATAGTTGTCTTGTGATTCTCGATGACTTCGACGACGAATGAAACAAAAAATAATTAACAATTCTATGTCGTTTGATGTTTTTTTAATAGTTTATTTTCTAAATGAAGAGAGGAGATGCATTACCTTACATATAGCCTATGGCAGTGATTGGGGAATGCATGGCCTTACATATAGCCTATGGCAGTGATTGGGGAATGCATGACCTTACATATAGCCTATGGCAGTGATTGGGGAATGCATGGCCTTACATATAGCCTATGGCAGTGATTGGGGAATGCATGGCCTTACATATAGCCTATGGCAGGTAAGGGGGTGGGGGCGTGACCTTACATGTAGCCTATGGCAGGGTCTCCCCTTGAGGGGAATCAACCCGATCCTGAGGGACGGGCGGGGAGGGGACGAGGGGAGGGCTACCTTCGCTAGTTATTTTTATCTTGCTACAACAAATCTGGATCTTTTTTTTATGGGGTAGGGGTGAGGGCAGGGGGTCGGAAGTCTCTTGTAATTGTATGTTTTTCCCGGTGTCATCTCCAATGATATTATTTTTTTTTTATATTTGTATTTTTGTGTATATCCATTGATATCTTCTATGTATAGTGTGTATATTTTACACAATGATGTCTTGTAAATAAGATTCTCCAAATAAAACTGAAGGCGAATAGCATTCACTTGACTCATTAACTTTTTTTGCAGAGCCGTTGTGTCATCTGTTTTTATATATAGGCTGTGTTATCTCATGTTTTTATATGGGTTGTGTCGTCTTTTGTGTTTATATGGGTTGTGTCGTCTCATGTGCTTATATGGGCTGTATCGTCTCATGTGTTTATATGGGTTGTGTGATCTCATGTGTTGATATGGGTTGTGTCACCTCATCTGTTTATATAGGTTGTGTCATCTCATCTGTTTATATTGTGTGTCATCTCATTTGTCTATATAGGTTGTGTTACAAATAATGAATAAACTATTTTTTCGATTAAATTTGCGATAATTTTTTTTAATTGTGCGTTAATTTCGATTTATTTTTTTAATTGAACAGCAGTTCTAATCTATCTATCTATCTATCTATCTATCTATCTATCTATCTATCTATCTATCTATCTATCTATCTATCTACCTACCTACCTACCTACCTACCTATCTAAGAAGCTGGGGGGGCCTTTAAGAAACTGGGGGGGGGGCCTTTAAGAAACTGGGGAGCCCAAAGCTATAGCTTGTGTAGCTGATACGTAAATCCTGAACTGATTATTAAATCTCCGTAGTGAGCCCGTAGGTCACATGATGCTTACATTTACCTCTACAATTAAAGTACACCTGAACTTCTTTTTTTTTTCTTCTTTTCGATCGGTTGAATACACCACAGGAGATTACGTGCTGGCATTTGTTTACACATATTACTTAGTTGTCGTCCCCCCCCCCCCAAATAGGTGAAATGCGGCTGAAGTAAACTTAATATTGTTAGGGATAGTCCTATATTATTTATAGGTCACTAGGCAGACCCGGACACATCGGACGAGTGGGATCGTTACGGGTAATGGCACACACACACTGAGCGTTGATCTAGTTATGTATAAGAGATGTTGCAGGTCGACTATAAAGTGCATGAGGCGTTACTGTCAGTATTCAGTTCAGAGCGAAGCGGTTAAAGTGACAGGGAAATTAGTTTTTATTTTTATATCTGAAGTATAAATTGATCACTTTTTTTTCAGGTAAGAATTGATTCGTACAATTTTAAGAACTAGGTTAATCAAATCCACAGACATTTAATAAAATTTTAAATTACTGCATAACTTATGCTTGTAAAATAGTAGTTTGTCCTGTGTCTCTGCTCATTTTAATTTTCGCCGAACTTACTTTAAAAAAAAAACGTTGTAAAATAAGTATGGTTTGACCAATTAGCTTTGTTAATGGGTTAGTAAACTTGAATAAAGTAAAATATTTTAACAAATTCGATTTTTTTTTGTTTAGATCAAAACTTAAATAACTTTATAGTTCTTATAAATAAATACAAACATTTTATAGATTAAATACTGTTTTTTTTTTAAAGTTAAAAACAATACTTTTGAATTAGATATCGTCTAATTGTTGGCAGCGGGGGGGGGGGGGGTATTTCCGATTCGGCTGTTTTTATAGGGTAAAAGTAAAAAATGATGCATACAATGTACGCTGGCTGTTGTGTTGTTTTTTTTCCCGCCTACACTGCTAATATAACAGGGTGTTGTGTGTCCGCCACAGCAGCTTTATTAACAGCACGGATGCCTGCCTGTCATGGCTACAGAACGGCGTGGTGAATGTGTTAGCTGCATCTACCGGCATTACAGAATAAAAAGGAATTTAGCACTTGTCCAGGCTGGATAAACCAGCAGGATGCGTATACAAGCTGATCGGTCAGAATGGCAATGCAAGGGTTTCTCCTGCCTCTATGGACGGGGGGGGGGGGTGTATGCAGTGTGTTTTAACCTTTCTGCCAGAAACGGCAGGTTGCAAGGTGGTTTATCTTTACCTGGCCAGGATACCCCCCCCCCACCCAATGATCTCCCTCCACAGATCACGGGACGTCTCTTAGATCAAGTAATGCACTTCCAACTCTTAACTATATGATTTAGGAAATGGATTTTTACTTGCCTGCCTGGTTTTGGTCATGTTTACCAATGGTGCCTCAATTGTCGTCGTTTTAAAACACCTAATAACACTTGCACATTAAGACAAACGTGGTAAACATACATTGGAATATCATTACCCATTTATGTACTTTATTTTTTAAAAAATGAGACAAATGTGTTTGATTACAAAGGATTATTTCAACAATCCGCTTAAACAAGGGTTCTTTATGAACAAACCGATAGATTTTAGACTACTTGTAGCAAATAAATAAAAATAATTGTACCCACCCCCTACCCCTTATCTCTACTAATAATACACATTTAGTACATGACCTCTGTCACCCCCTACCCCTTATCTCTACTAATGACACACATTTAGTACATGACATCTGTCACCCCCTACCCCTTATCTCTACTAATGATACACATTTAGTACATGACCTCTGTCACCCCCTACCCCTTATCTCTACTAATGATACACATTTAGTACATGACATCTGTCACCCCCTACCCCTTATCTCTACTAATGATACACATTTAGTACATGACCTCTGTCACCCCCTACCCCTTATCTCTACTAATGACACACATTTAGTACATGACATCTGTCACCCCCTACCCCTTATCTCTACTAATGACACACATTTAGTACATGACATCTGTCACCCCCTACCCCTTATCTCTACTAATGACACACATTTAGTACATGACCTCTGTCACCCCCTACCCCTTATATCTACTAATGACACACATTTAGTACATGACCTCTGTCGCCCCCTACCCCTTATCTCTACTAATGACACACATTTAGTACATGACCTCTGTCACCCCCTACCCCTTATCTCTACTAATGACACACATTTAGTACATGACCTCTGTCACCCCTACCCCTTATCTCTACTAATGACACACATTTAGTACATGACATCTGTCACCTCCTACCCCTTATCTCTACTAATGATACACATTTAGTACATGACCTCTGTCACCCCCTACGCCTTATCTCTACTAATGACACACATTTAGAACATGACATCTGTCACCCCCTACCCCTTATCTCTACTAATGACACACATTTAGTACATGACCTCTGTCACCCCCTACCCCTTATCTCTACTAATGACACACATTTAGTACATGACCTCTTCCTCCTCTCTATCGCGTTCGCATTTAGCGTGTTTTATGGCCGTATTAACATCGACCCCCAAGCCTATGAAGTACTGTACGTACTCCTCCATAGACTTCATGGTTGGGGACGTTAATACGAGCCTAAGATGAGTACCGGTTAACCCAGATAAAGCTCGCCGTGCAGCTTAACACACCGGCCAGAGCACTCACAAATGATCACAATCAAAAGAGAAGTGTATTAAAATGGCTTACCTTGACGCTACTTCCCTCCTTTCAACAGAATACGAAATATCTTCCACCGTACACAATCTCACACACAATCATAAAGTCTAAAGTCTAAATGTTATTTATTCGCCGATAACCGTGCGGCCCTTTCTTTAACTGTCTTGATGACTTCGTCTGTACTTTCAGTCGGACTACGTGAGTACGCGTGGTGATTACTGCTCCCGTTTCAAAACGGTCGAGTCCGGTATGACTCCTGAAGACTGGGTGAGTCCGGTATGACTCCTGAAGACTGGGTGAGTCCGGTATGACTCCTGAAGACTGGGTGAGTCCGGTATGACTCCTGAAGACTGGGTGAGTCCGGTATGACTCCTGAAGGCTGGGTGAGTCCGGTATGACTCCTGAAGGCTGGGTGAGTCCGGTATGACTCCTGAAGGCTGGGTGAGTCCGGTATGACTCCTGAAGACTGGGTGAGTCCGGTATGACTCCTGAAGACTTATGGCAGATATTGAGCCCTCCGAGTCTATGTTGAATCAGCTTTCGGCCCCGTCTGGTTATTGCAGAATGCTACTTCAGGTGAAGGTTCGATCCCGAAACGAGCCTCTCAGATTGTTTAAGGCCCCTGGAACGAGACCCCAGATGTTGAGGATCCCGAGAAGGGTACCCTTGGCTTGTGTCTAAGTGTATGAGGGCTGACTCAAGAGTTGACTCGTATTTTATTTGTATCCCTGCCACACACACAGTCTCCACAACGATTAAAGGTAAAACAGGTGACGAGGACCAACTCAACAAGTGTCGTGTGACAACAATCAACTATTTATTATACACAGAGGCACCAGTCCGTATCAGGGATCTGGTGGCCTTTCAAATAAATCCAAGATATAATCCAAAAAGATACAGCAACGAGGTAATCCAATATAAAATTATGAATAAAGTGAGGGACGTGTTCACTCTAGATCTCTCTCTATATATATTTCTCTCTCTCTCTATGTCTCTCTTTCTCTCACTCAGAGACTATTCACTAATCGACTCGACAAGACGCCACTCACCGGCCGACTGACCACGAATCTCCCTCTTGCATTTCCCACCTCACCTTTCACACGTGACCATTAACCAATCAAATATGATAGCTGCTTCATTCAAACTTTCAAATTAGGGGGTGGAGCCTAAGGGGGTGGGGGGGGAGAGGTAGTACGCCATGCAGACAACGACAATAGTAACTGGACATCCAGCGGGTCTCTTTGAAGACGCCGACCGGAGTACGTACAGCGGTCAGGTGGTCAGAGATTTCCCCGCGGAATATAACATGTTACTGTTAACAGCTACTTTGGTTCGTCGGCGGAGATTCTGCCGAACACCTGGTCTTGTGACGCAATTACGGGGGTGGGGTGGAAACGGGGGGGGGGGGAACTGAGGAGTGGGAACGTAGATTGTAATGTATAGTTTAATCTACATATTAACGTTATTACTATTATTAGGTTAAGGGTTGGAGTAAGGGGATAGTTTCGACAGATTAGTCACAACCTGTGACAACCTCTGCCACTACCATAACTCATTGTCAAACTAATTTTGATTTAATACCGCGAACAATAATTTACTATGCTCTGTACAAAAGAATGCGAGTTTTCGTGGTTTATTTATTTCTTATATTGGTACTTTGGGCCGCAAATGACCCCCGCCCCCCCCCCCATCCCCACCCCACCGGATTCAAAGGTAAACAAAAAGTCTAACGCCTTTTATTATTATAACAGTACTGTTCATTCATTGTTAGCCCCTGTCCTTTCTTTTATATTGTCAAACCAACATTCTCTCTGGCGGCCTCTGCCACGGTTTACTTCTACAGTCCCTTGGAGAATCGTTTTTGGCAGGCTATCATGCCTTGCCACATGACCGAACCATTCCATCTTGGGTCGCTTGATTGCTGCCAGAATTGTTCCAGGTTGGAGATTAGAATGAGTTTCCCCATTTTGCCCATTACGTAAGAAGTTTCCCCTCACGTCCTTCTCTTCTCTAGGCATAGGTCTAGATCATCCATCTTTTAATATTGTCTGTAACCTTTCACATGGTTTCATTACAGCATTTTGCATAGTCTGAATCGCCAATTAAAGACTTCCAAGCATCTTTCGAAAGTTAGCAAGTTGTTGACAACAGGAAGATGGAGTGGGGACTAAAATGTGATACAATGTGTTGACGTAATTAATGGAAAAACCCTTAATACGATAAATTAATAAAAGGAAACATTCTAATTTATAGCATCTTAGCTTACATTATAGTTATGATTATATGACTATTAATTGTTATAATCTCAAAGAGTATTCACTTTTATCAATCTATCATCAACTGAAAATACAATGGACAGCAGAAATCTAACTAAAAGAGGGAAGGGGGAGAAGGCTCACGAATGTCCGAGAGGGGACACATCCTAAATGATGGAGCCCCCCTCCACCCCCACCCCCAACCGGTCATGTATCGACAGAGTTGACTTTAATTTTCAACATTTTATTTCGCGTGTACACCTATTGTTCAATTTTTATATTTTTCAGCAACACATGGAGTCATTAGACTCACCAGAACCGCCTCCTAAGTATCAATCACATGAAGCTCCGCCCATTCATATAGTATCATTAACACCTCCACCACAATATGATGAATGTATTCAACAAAGTTACCCCCCTTCTGATCCATACTCTTTTCAAGGTCATCAGGCGAGTTATTACACAGAGCGAGAATATTGTGAATACTACCCAGAGTATCAAAGACAGCAGGGACATGAAGTATATCAGGAACAGCCGGGACATGAAGTATATCAGGAACAGCCGGGACATAAAGTACATCAGAAACAGCCGGGACATGAAGTATATCAGGAACAGCCGGGACATGAAGTATATCAGAAACAGCCGGGACATGAAGTATATTATGAACAGCAGAGACATGAAATGTAAGAAAGTTGACCATAGTTTCAGGAAATTAAGATTACGTCTGTCAAATAAACATTTTCCAAAATCATAAGTCTAAAATTTCGATATTATTAAATAACTTGCACAGATTTAACCTTGAACCTTTTAACTCTCAACTCACGGTTTTACCAGAGGGAAAAGTTTTTATTTTTCATGGGACAACCTTTGGGAAAGGTATTCCTCCTCACCCCCCCCCCCTCCGAGGCCAAAATTGATAAATGAATACTTATTGAGCGGCAGACTTTCTTGAAGATTACAGCATACATTCATCAGTGTACACATGGCAGTAGTGTGTATGATGCATTGTCCATTGTGGCCGTATCAGAACCATACGCTGTGTTAATTAAGGTAAACTTTGTTGCTTAATGCATCGGCGTCACACGTCCGGAGAATTCCGGACATTTTCGCACACGTCTTGACGAGTGTTGTAAAAACTGGGACGTTTTGTGAGACTTAAATTTCCCGTACCTTGCGGAGAATAAATCTATTAAAAAATATGTCTGTTGTAGATCGAAAGTAAGAATACTGTTTCCTGTCTAAATATTGATAACATGTTCCGATAAATGACATCAGGGGCATCCCGATACTTGACCTCAGGGATATTCCAATACTTGACATCAGGGATATTCCAATACTTGACATCAGGGATATTCCAATACTTGGCATAAGGGATATTCCACTACTGGACATAAGGGATATTCCAATACTGGACATCAAGGATATTCCAATACTTGACATAAGGGATATTCCACTACTGGACATAAGGGATATTCCAATACTTGACATCAGGGATATTCCAATACTTGACATAAGGGATATTCCACTACTGGACATAAGGGATATTCCAATACTTGACATCAGGAGTATTCCAATACTTGACCTCATGGCTATTCTAATATTTGAAATCAGTGGTATTCCAATACTTGACATCAGTTGTATTCCAATATTTGACATCAAGGGTATTCCAATACTTGACATCAGTGGTATTCCAATACTTGACATCAGTGGTATTCCAATACTTGACATCAGTGGTATTTCAATATTTGACATCAGGGCACATCAATACTGATATCAGGGGTATTCCAATACTTCCAAGTTTAAGAGGTTAAAACACATCTGCAATAAGTTCACTAAATAATTTCTGTTATGTGTCTATTAGCGGCCCTCGTAAGAACACCATGTCGCCCGCGCAGCCCATTGAGGGAGTCTGGAGTTTATCATGCCTGCTTTAGAGGACGATACATTTCAGAGATAATTATTCTCACAGCCCCACGAATCCCTCACTGTCTATAGTTTGATAACCACTGGTTTAATCTAGGCTAGTACAGTATTTCGTTTTTAACATGTAGCCTAACACTAATTCTGAACTTTGACATTTGTCTTTCAGTAGAACTCAACCTGTAAGCAGCTGTATTGATCAGAACATCGATGAGAAGAAGTCTTGCTGCAACAAAAGTTGCTGTGCAGATTGCTGTTCAAATTGTGCAAAATCATTTTGTGTAGTATGTCATGCACTCGCCGTCTGTGCAGAGTGTTGTTATGTTTGTTTGGGGATCTTTTCGGCGTTTAACGGCTGAAAACAAAATTTTAACAATTTGTATTTTGTTGGGTTTTTTTTGTTAACAGTCTATTTTCTAAATGAGGAGAGGCATTACCATTAAGGTAGCATATGGCAAGAGGGGAAGCAACCAGAACATTTGTAGAGGGGGCCCCGATCCTTGGTGGCTAACTTCATTAGGTATTTTAAATCTTCCTGCAACAAATCTGGAACTTTTTTTTTTCAGCGGAGATCGGGAGAGAGAGTGTTGTGAGAGTATGTTATGGGCCTAAGGTTTTATACGGTGTCAGCTACAAGATATATTTATTTTGCTACTGGTATTTTTGTATATTCTGTATATATTGTATATATTTATATAAAATAATTTATTGTAAATAAGATTCATCAAATAAAATTGATGGCGAATTGTATTTAGTTGACTCAGTTAACTCGTTACTGAGCAGTTGTATCATCTCATTTGTTTAAATAGGTTGTATCATCATCTCATGTGTTTACATAGGTTGTATCATCATCTCATGTGTTTACATAAGTTGTATCATTATCTCATGTGTTTACATAGGTTGTATCATCATCTCATGTGTTTACATAGGTTGTATCACCATCTCATGTGGTTGTATCATCATCTCATGTGTTTACATAGGTTGTATCACCATCTCATGTGGTTGTATCATCATCTCATGTGTTTACATAGGTTGCATCACCATCTCATGTGTTTACATAGGTTGTATCATCATCTCATGTGTTTACATAGGCTGCATCACCATCTCATGTGTTTACATAGGTTGTATCATCATCTCATGTGTTTACATAGGTTGTATCATCATCTCATGTGTTTACATAGTTTACATCGTCTCACGTGATCACAAAATGAGACCTTCTCTCTCTTTTTCCCTTATCTGTTTTCTCAGATACTCTAACATTTATTTTTCAAACTAGTAAAATGTTTCTGTATTATTGGCTACTTTCTAATTCCAATAAATGGACGAAAGAAGCACATTTGAGTAGTGCTATATTGTACGACTGACTGTCTTGACATGTGAAGGGATATGTACTACTTTTCTTCTAATTTATTTGTAAAAAAAATTGTAAATTTGTTATAAAACTATTGACGATCTTTCTACTTATGGCAGGTAAATGGGCCTTGAACTATTATTTTGAGGGTAAATTCTTTTTTTTTAATTTCCTAAACCTTTTTTTTTTTAAATTTAAATCCTTTTTTGAAATAGTGATTATCATTTGATATGGCTGGTAAAAATATTTTCTGAGTTGTTTCCCTTGCATTAAAAATTTGGGGCAGCACAACAAGTTTAGCACACAACTCTTGTGGATAGGCCCACCGACAGAAATTTTGGGACCCTGGGCAGGGCTGTCACGGGCCCCCCGTGCTGATAATAATATTTTCAAAAGTTGATTTGCCAGCTCAGTCCGGGCCCCTAAAACTCGCCGGGCCCCTGGGCATTTGACCCCCCCCCTCGGCGGGTCTGCCTGTAGATAAAGTTTTGGATTTATTTAATCTTTGATTTCCGTTAAATATCAGACATCGACTCACACCACCCCTCCCCCACCCCAGGGATTCAAGAGATCCCCCCGACCCCCCGACCCCCATTCCTAGCATACTTTAATGAGTTATATAACTCACGGGGACGGATGGTCGTGTGGTAAAGCGCTCGACTGTCGACCTGAAGTTACCTGGTTCGATCTCCGGTGAGGACCAAAGAAATGGCTTAAGTCCCCGCTATGCCTCCATGGCCATTACACTCCCGGCTGTGGTGGGGATGAAAGGAGGGCACTACAAAACCTAAAAAACTGTCCCAATTCGGTGGGCGATTTTTTTTAACGGATGGTCGTGCAGTAAAGCGCTCGACTATCGACCTGAGGGTCACTGGTTCGATCTTCGGTGAGGACCAGTAGATATTTCAGGTCATGGCTTAAGTCCCCGCTATGTCTCCCGTGGTGTCTCCATGGCCATTGCACTATCGGCTATGGTGGGGGATGAAAGAAGGGCACCATAAAAACCGTCCCATTAGTGGTTTATAGGATCTAAGAGATTCCATCTCATCCTTACAGGGACATCACACGCACCATGACTTACGGTACTGATGATACCTATCCTATCTTGACTCCAAACTAAAAAAAAAACTGGTCATGACAATCGATTTGAGGACATTCTTTGGTAGGAAGCAGATAATGAAATTCCTTAGTGTATATTATTATATGACCTACGATATGTTATGATGACTTATTTAAACCTTATATTTGTGTGACTCATAAATCGAGGGAGATAAAAAGTACATAGTACGTCATGTGTTTTCTCAGTCATATATCAATTAATTGCAAGTTTGAAATTGATAAGAAGCGTCGGGGAAAATTTCCAGGACAAATTACGGTAAATCAATTTTTAGTTTTACAGTCAAATGAATGAACTTTCTAATTCAGTAAATGTCAACCTCTTTGTGCTAGAACCCACTTAAGCCTTTCTTAAAATCTCCTGGTCTCCCCCTTCCCTACCCCCCCCCCCAAGACACACAACTTTAAATACTGATGCAATTTCGTTCAGAGACAAGCCACGTTCAAGAATTAAATGTCATTAAATAGTTGAACGTAAAATAAAAAAAATGTCTATTATGTAAACAAACACCTATGGTCCAACATACACCTGTGTCGATGGTCCAACATACACCTGTGTCGATGGTCCAACATACACCTGTGTCGATGGTCCAACATACACCTGTGTCGATGGTCCAACATGCACCTGTGTCGATGGTCCAACATACACCTGTGTCGATGGTCCAACATACACCTGTGTCGATGGTCAACATACACCTGTGTCGATGGTCCAACATACACCTGTGTCGATGGTCAACATACACCTGTGTCGATGGTCCAACATACACCTGTGTGAATAAGTTCAACATTTTCTTATAATTACACCCTCCCCCCAAACCCTCCCATCCTTTTCGTGGCAAGGGCTCCATGTTTGTAAAGACCAATGTGCGACAAGATAAAAACCAATACAGTTAAAATAATGAAACAAGTTATCATAAGCTAATTAATTGGTTAGGCTGCACGGGAGGAAGCTGTTTTTTTAGAACATTTTCGAAAAAAATGCTCTATTGTCCCCGTTTTGTCTGTCTGTCCGTTATCACTCTAGATCTCAACAACCATAAGTCCTAGACCCATGATGTATATATCATTTTGTAGGTCTTGGCCTGCCATGTGTGCATCAAAAGTTTATTTCGCGATCTGACCTCTGAGGGCCGAAAAAGGGGGCTTATTAAGTACCGTTTTTACTATATAAGCTATATTAACAAAGGAGCGCCCTAAATCTCAGCAACCATAAGTCCTAGACCCATGATGTATATATCATTTTGTAGGTCTTGGCCTGCCAAATGTACATCAAAGGTCTATTTCGCGATCTGACCTCTCAGGGCCGAGATTTTTAAGAACCGTTTTTGTTTATATTTTAAATATAAATAATAAAAGCTAATCAAAGGGGCGTAATCATTATTTATTTTTGTAACAGTTATTCAACATGATTACTTCCCTTTCTATTTATCAAAACCCATACGTAGCCACTGCGTACACGAAAATGCTCTAAAATGTCCTTTGTCCGAAACGGAAAAGACTTAAATTGCTTGTTTGTATTTTCAAATGTTGAAATAGTTTGATTACATTACATTATCTTAATATATCTTTGTTATCATTAGACAGATACGGACCAGCAATGGTATAACACATTGTATCAGAACCAGTTTGTCATTTGATTAAAGGACGCATTACATGTATTTGAGTATGAACCAGGACACAATTACCGGGACTGTGAGTTCAAGTTTCTCTATCGGAAAATCCCACTCGAGTTGGTCAACTTATGTCACGTCACGTGGTACTGCTGTTACTGTTGCCCATTAGGACTTGCTATTTTTCTGTTTGGTGGAAAGCAGAAAGGAAAACAAAGTGGTTGAAAGTAAACAAACTTCGTAAACCAACCTCTCTCGAGGTAAGGATTGATTAGCCATAGGACTATTTCTTAATTACTTTGTTCGCATGCACAATTTAATGCAAAATAACTAGTGATAAGCTCGCTATACAGGACGATGGTTGTGTGATGTAGAACGGACGAAGTTCTGGTAAATTTACGGCGTCAGTGGCGTAATTTGCTTAAATGGCGTAACTTTTGGCTATTATGCTAAGATAGATAGATAGATGGATGGATGGATATATAAATAGATGGGTATATAAATAGATGGATAGAAAGATAGAAGGATAGATAGATAGTATACTTTGTATTGTTTTTTTAAATGGTAATTTTTATTATTTTGTTTAGAATGTAGGCCCAAAAGTAATACAATTTCTTTAGCCCATTAAGCTGTTGACATCTCATGATTAATATAACTTTTCAGGCTCTGGTCTAAAGGTTATTTTAATATCAAAATTGACGACTTTCAAATTTTCTAAGTTTCAGTTGTTAGTATACTTTGTTAGTTGACACTTAGGAATTGATGTCATTTTCATGTACACATTTTTTTAAATAGCAAATGGAATCAGGGATCTCAATTTATCTGCCTCATAATTATTCAACACACGAAGCTCCAGCAGTTCTGGCTCCACCTCCTCCTCCTCTTCCATCTGGAAACTCCTCTGACCATGAAGTACTTCAGACACAGCCGGGAAGTGAAATGTAATAATTAGTTTATCTCAGTGGCGCAAAATAAATAACTTGTACATGGGCAACAATAAGTTGTTGAAACTTCTTTGCTCCTAATAGAGCGAGAAAAGGCATCACACTCAAGAAAGGCCCCAAGCACCAAGACAGAGGCGACGCGCAAGAAAGGGCCCACGCCCAAGAAACATGTGGTACAAAAGATCAGTTTCTGAACGGGCAGTGTACCTGCTATATAGACATACAGAAAGACATATACATGTATATATATATATATATATATATATATAAAGACAGATAGATAGATTAGATAGATAGATAGATAGAGAGATAGTAGGTAGGTAGGTAGGTAGGTAGACAGATAGATAGATAATAGATAGATAGATAGATAGATAGATAGATAGATAGATAGATAGATAGATAGATAGATAGATAGATAGATAGATAGATAGATAGATAGATGGATGGATGGATGGATGGATGGATGGATGGATGGATGGATGGATAGATAGATAGATAGATAGATAGATAGATAGATAGATAGATAGATAGATAGATAGATAGATAGATAGATAGATAGATAGATATATGGGTAGATAGTTGGGTGGACCGATAGATAGAAAGATGGGTAGAGAGATAGATAGATAGATAGATAGATAAATAGATAGATAGACAGACAGACAGACAGACAGATATATAGATATATAGATAGATAGATAGATAATTGATAGATAGATAGAAGGAAATTTATAAATACAGCTCATTTATAAATATTTAAAGACTTGGATCAAATAATAATAAATTTAATGTATGTTTGGGGATGTCATTAACACAGAATATAATTATATAAATAAATAAATAAATATAAATATATATATTATATATATATATATCAAACATAAAGCGCATCTCTTTTTAAAAAGTCCCCAACCATTGACCAAATAAATGTCGCCATTATTGTTATTGGCTTTGTACAAGTATAGCACCGAACTATATCATGTATAATAACAGCTGCATTAAAACGAAGACCTTACGACATGCGGTGCTGAAAAAATTTTTTTTTTCCTTCATCTAAAATCTAAATTAATACCAAATTAAAAACTGATGAATAGAATGCTAATTAAAATAGCTTAGTCGGCCTTAGGACAAATTACATTTTATTCTACTTCAGTGACATTACCGATTGAGTAAATATGAGATGCTCGGTAAACAAAAGATGCAGTGATGCGTGACAAGAAATTGTTAGAAATTAAAAAAAAAATTTGTCTGTGATCGGTAATAGTGGTCCGAAATGTCCGAAATGCTTTTTGGGCATAATTTCCATTCTGTGGTCATTTGGTTTAGAGCGGATTGTTAATGTACTTAACTCTGGTCCATTTACTGTGGATTTATCAGCGATAATCTGTATTCCAGGGTCACCACCAAGATGGGGCAACCCAAATTACTGTCGGGGGGGGGGGTTTCAAGCATTAAGGGATCCCGGTCGTTTCAATCAATAGGGCCCATTTTAGTAGCGGGAGTGTTGGGGGAGGGGAATGGGCTTGAATCAGTTTGAGAAACAATGATCTAGTTTAAGCTAGCTAAAATGCAACTATTGTATTTGTTTATTTATTACTGATACTATGCACTAATCGTCTATTAGTACAGACGTGATAGCAGACACGGAAACTGGTCCACATGACGGTCAAACATCTTGCTGCACGGAGTGGTGCTGCGAAAGAAATTCTCAAGAAGAGGACAACTGGTGTTTGTGTTGCATCGCCTGTCTCGAGATATCTGTTGGATGTCTAGACATTTTTTCGGCCTGTGATGGTCAATAGTAAATAAAATATACATTAAAAAGCAATTTGTTTCTTTTGATCGCGATTATATATAACTAGCTGTACCCTGCAAAACCTTTGCATATCCCCTTAGGCTTGATCGGTAGGCTAGGTTATTTATTTGGTTTCGGGCAGATCCGATTTTTTCGTGATTGTACTTTAAACTGGAATACTGTTGTATTAATTTTTTACTTTCGATTTATATTTATTATTTTAAATGAACAATTTAACCAAGCCATTTTCATGTGATTTGATGAAGCTGTTTAGTTGACTTGTAATTTTCATGAATACATTGGTCAGCTAATGCCTGCTACGGGTTCGGTTCTCAGCCGTTGATACGGGTACTCCAAGGGGTGCGAGAAAAGTTATGCAGGGGTGCGTAGCGACGTATAAATTTTCTTTTAAAGCAACCCAGTGGGTCTCCAGTTTTTCGCTGTGTGGGGTGACTCATCACAAAACCGCGTGCCCAAGAATCACATTAGAGAGGTAAACACGTTCTATTTTTGAGAATAAGTTGGCCTACATGTAGAGAGCTATTCGTGAACTTAAGTGTGAGTGGTACCCGCGGACATATTTTCAGAACCTCTGGGGTGACAGTCGCCGAAAAATGTTGAGAATCGGTGATCTAATGCTTGTGGGATTTTGGACAACCTGCTTTTTTGATTGTAGATCAGGGCTCGATTTACCGCCGGGGATGCCGGGGATATCCTGTCATCCCCGGCTCTGCTTTTGCTAATATATATATCCCAGCCGGGGATGAAACCATAGACATTTATTCCCCGGCTCTGCAGAAAATTTGTTTCATCCCCGGCACTGGTTTTTTTCTTAGATCCAGCACTGTGTGTTTGTGTGTGTGTGTGTGATGATGGGATGAGTGAATAGAAGACGATGAATGAATGTATGTGCGTGTGTGTGTGTGTGTTTTATGTGTGTGTGTGTGTGTGGTAGGATGAGCAGAAAGAAGTGTTACGATATTTGGGTATGTATGTGTGATTGTGTGTGTGTGTGTGTTTGGTATAATGAGAGTTATGGATTAGAAGGGGATCTGAGTTAACAATAAATAAGTTGTATTTTTTAAAGCTATGTATACGTAAATGTATTAAAATTACATTATTCGCACCATTTTTTGTATGCATATGTTTAAACATTATTTCGTGATTCGGCAATATTTTAGACATATAAGTCAACATAAAGTTTTTATGAAACGTATGCTATATCTTCTGAGCAAATCCCAACATACAACAACATACAACAACATACGACATACACCATACAACATACAATATACAACATACAAGAACAACATACAACATTATAAACATACAACAACAACATACAACTACATGAACAACATACAACAACAACATACAACATACAAGAAGAACGTTTATTTGTTTGCAACTAATGGGACATACAGAGCCGTTTTTAGGTATTGGCGACCAATTAGACCCCCCTCCCCCACACTACATAAGCCTAGGGCCCTTTCAAATATTGAAACATATTGAATCAGATTTATAAAATGTCCTAAAGGTACTTCACCCTAACCATTCCACCCCCGCCACCCTCTCAACTTCCCAAAATAAAAAAAAATAAAAAAACCATTCCATGCATCTTATAAACATAATATAATCGGAATATAATCGGAATATAATCGGAATATAAAAGGAATATAAAAGTAATATAATCGGAATATAATCGGAATAAAAATAGGAATATAAAAGTAATATAATCGGAATATAATCGGAATAAAAATAGGAATATAAAAGTAATATAATCGGAATATATCGGAATATAAAAGGAATATAAAAGTAATATAATCGGAATATAATCGGAATAAAAATAGGAATATAAAAGTAATATAATCGGAATATAATCGGAATAAAAATAGGAATATAAAAGTAATATAATCGGAATATAATCGGAATAAAAATAGGAATATAAAAGTAATATAATCGGAATATAATCGGAATAAAAATAGGAATATAAAAGTAATATAATCGGAATATAATCGGAATAAAAATAGGAATATAAAAGTAATATAATCGGAATATAATCGGAATATAAAAGGAATATAAAAGTAATATAATCGGAATATAATCGGAATATAAAAGGAATATAAAAGTAATATAATCGGAATATAAAAGGAATATAATCGGAATATAATCGGAATATAAAAGGAATATAAAAGTAATATAACCGGGATATAATCGGAATATAAAAGGAATATAACAGCACCCGTTTATAAAAAACACAGCAAGTAAATATATATGCAGTTAACTCTATTTTTTTTTTCATATAGTAATCATTGATTGAACTTGCAGACTTTAAAAAAAAAATAATTTGTATCTTAGTATCTAAAGTGTTTAATCATTTATTTCTTTTAGTTCAGACTTTACTACAAACAAAGAAATCTAAATTGGGTTGAAAAGAAATTAGACAACGTGTTTCAGCGAAAAATATTTAAAACATGTGTACATGACGAACTATCTTGAATTGTGTACAGGTGTGTACTAGTCCTATGTACTATGTACTATGTTAAATATTGTGCATATGTGTACAAGTCCTGCTATGTTAGATATTGTGCATATGTATACAAGTCCTACTATGTTAAATATTGTGCATATGTGTACTAGTCCTACTATGTTAAATAGTGTACAGGTGTGTACAAGTCCTGCTATGTTGAAGAGTGTAAGGTGTGTACAGACTTGTGTGTGTGTGTGTGAGTGCGTGTTTGTATACCTTGCTCTGGTTTCGCTCACACGGGGGGGGGGGGGAGTCTAGACATGGCACACCTCAGGTCAGAGCCGTGATGTTTCTGGTGCTGCTGACCCGACCATGAAAGTAGTGCTAACGCTGGTTGTGACGTCACACCCGCCGTCTATTGACACATTATCATTTACTACTGTAACACATCTCTTTCACTCACCCCCCACCCCAACCCCACAAAGGTAATTATGCTGGAGGGTGGGGGGGGGAGTCACGGAGTCGGTCTACCTGTTGTATGTATAATTGACGATTTGCGGTAAAATGATTTTTCTGATGAATATTGAACTAGGTCGAGTTAACACTCCTAGACCGTGCCAAATGAAATTATTTCAAATATCATACAATTTGTTCTACAGTTCGTGATGCATAATTATTCTTCAAACTTGTTCTTCCTGTATTAACGTATAATTACACAGAATATAAATTATACAGAATGCGCATGGTCGCCATTAACTGATTTTTTACGAAAGCCGCCATATTTGTGTACGATGCTGTATATTTTAATGCCACACTGATAAAAAGGAACATATTACAAATGACATCATTTTTTTTTAAATCAAAGGTACAGGACATTTTTTTAAAATAGAGATGCGCATTCTGTATAATTTATACTTTGTGTACAGTAATAAGAAACATCTATTCAGGGGCGTAACGTGGCAGGGGGCGATCTATCCTCCTTCGAGGGACGCCATTTCTAACACTAGCTGCGTACTGCTATAATAATAATAAAAACATGTTCTGTATTCTAAGGGATCTGAGAATATGATGAAGAATATTAAAACGGGGTGGGGTGGGAAGGGCTGGAAGTAGAGGTATAATGAACCCCAGACAACACACTCCCCACTCCCACCCACCCCCACCCCCCACTTATGTAATTATGCACTCATTGTCCACGGCCGCTCCCAGCACTAGCTCTGGGAAAAAAATAATACTCCAATCCTTGTCTGCTGTACGTAAAAAATAATGGCATAAAACACTCCCACTCTCCGCAAAAGTCTATTTCCCCAAAATGTAGGCGAATATAATAATAATAATAGTATATATTATACACACACACATACACACACAACATAAACGAAGTCTTCTTGAACAGGACACAAACAAAATAATGAATGCAACAAACAACGGAGAAGATTAAAAAACAAAAACAAAAAAATCGCCAGGTTGGCAACATCTAATTTAATTATCCTACAGGATGAGGTGGTACATTAAATGCATGAGGGAATTTTTTTTTTCCGGAAAGTAAAAAAAAAGTCCATGAACTGTAAGCCCATCTATATAAATATAAATATATATATAAATATAAATATATATATATATATATATATATATATATATATATATATAAAGAATATCGATGTTTGCCCGTAATCCATAGCAAGTTGCCGCACCGAGTTCCCACCGCTCTGGTGTAACGCACCCGTTTGACCCCCCCCCCCCACCTCGTAGGATGGCGTAACTGTAAATATAAACTTTTTTTTTTATGCTAGTATCTCAGATGTCTTGTCCTATGAACTGTCAGGAGAGTTTGAAATTAACGACAACATGGCAATGATTAGTTTAATGACTGCTGCCTTTATAATTATCAGGGGTGTGTGTGTGTGTGTCATTCCCCCCCCCCCTCCTCTCTCTATCTCTCTATCCTCACGAAGAAGCAGTCGTCAGGGCTGATGGGATGGGGGGGGGGCATATGCAATGCAAAGCTGCCAACTATTTTCTTGAAGAATTATCCATAAGGTATACGAGGAATATCTAAATATTATAAAGAGAATTATAAAAATTGTATATCTAAATGACAAAATAAAATTATCCAGATGTATTATTTGATACTGAGGATGTTTTCTTCAGTGTATAGTTTTATGGACTCAGCCAAGAGGCCTCAAAGACATAAGCATGTGGACGAAATGACCACTGCAAGTACTTTAACATCATTTATTGTACTTCCATTAAATATTGTACTTACATCAATTATTGTACTTTCAATTATTGCACTTCCTATTGTTGTATTTCCAATTATTGTACTTCCTATTATTGTATTTCCAAATATTTACTTCCTATTATGGTGTTTCCAATTATTGTACTTCCTATTATTGTGTTTCCAATTATTGTGTTTCCAATTATTGTTCTTCCTGTTATTGTACTTACATCAATTATTGTACTTACATCAATTATTGTACTTCTATCATGTATTATACTCCTATCATTTACATGTACTGTAAATATAACTTGGCTACCATTTACACACCGGGGAAACAACAACAACCTTAAGACACATAAAAACAACAACCTTAAGACACATAAAAACAACAACCTTAAGACACATAAAAACAACAACCTTAAGACACAAAAAAACAACAACCTTAAGACACATAAAAACATTTCAGATTTCTGTATAGCATTCTTTAACATTGCTTCCATATGGACACACTTACACACACATTTGACTTACATTTTAACTTAACTCACTTTGACACGTGCTTGACCTCAAACCGAACTGTTCAACGAGGGGGAAATTCCGATTCTATTATTAGACTGATTAACTACATGCCTGGGTATTAGAGATGCAAACTGTGAGTCGTTACTGAAGACGAACTACATACAATTGTTATTTACTTATTTATTTGGGGAGAAATTGAAGATGCATAGTTGTCAACCCTAGTAAGTAAAGTAAAGTTCCCTTAACCCTAACGGGCCATCGGGGCAAATGAAGTGTAGAATTCATCTGTTTCTATAACCTCGGCATATGAAGGGGTTGTGTGGTTAGCACAACGCCCAGCCGCCTTTACTCCCCCAACTTAAAGTCAGGTACCCATTTAAAGCTGGGTGGACTTGGGGACTTTCACCAGGACCTGAAAAAATGCCAAGGTTCTCATTGAGATTCGAACCCGGGACCTTCCGGTCGACAGTCGAGCGCTCTACACCGCACGACCACCCTAATATATATAAATAATAAATACGTGAAAAGGCTGTTAAATTTACTTTATTTCTTTGATAAAGATAAAAAAGAATCATTATAATTATACATGTTTACTTTTTTTCATACCTAAAAAGTATTATCTTTGTAGAGATTCCTACCTTAGAGGTGGATGGTTTACGAATATAACCTCTAACCTTAACCTGTTTGTAAAATAAATAAAACATGAATGAAAAAAAATTACGTGTCATTTAAGGTTCTTTGATATGTGTTTTAAAAATATTTATTTTACAATACAGTATTTTTACACTTGCTAACATTTATTTTAAAGTCCTAATACCCAACGAAATTGTCTCTACAAATTTCCTTTTTTATCTCTTTGCATCGACTGACTCACAAAAACCAGTCTTTGAAACTGTGTTATCACCGAAAAGTCCTATATCAAGCTTATCTGCCGCCAGGTGTAACTTTTTTTTAGAAATAAATGGTATTTCAAAATTCAAGTATTATGGTACATTATGCAACATATTTGCTATGCATAGAAAAATATCAAAAGCTGCATCAAAGTCAAACAGAACACAATACATAAAACAGTGCCACACTTAACAAAAAGAATAAAGCTGTATCGTACAATACATGAACCTGCGCAGGGCAGCATCCTGGAATTATGGGTTCCCGAGTGTTTTGCACCTCTATGCACCCACCACAGGACGTCCCGGCCATGACTACATTTATTTACTGTAGAAACCCCAAAACTCGGAATTTTACCAGGCGAATAGTTATATATTTATTTAACACTATATCATGATGGAAATTTACTCACAGTCAAATCAGTGATAGGTATGTCCACTTCTCAAATTAACGGCTGTTAACTGTAACAAAAAATGTGTTCTACTTAGTTCTACTATATTAACATTTCTCCTTCTTATTTCCGTCTGAAAGGTTTTTAAATGAATCTCTTTTTTTTTTTTTTTTAAATATCTTTCATTTAAAAAAAATTCTTACAGTGCGTTATTATAATATAATCCAACATGTATCTTTTTTTTTTTTTAATTTTCATTAGGAGAGGAATCCAATTTCAATATTTTTTTATTGTTGTTGTTGTTGTTGTTATTAATCATTGTTTCCCACCTTCCATTTTGCTCCAGTTCCAGATCGTAAAACGTAAATATGAGCACACAAACAACAAACACAACAACAACTGTCTAAGGAATGAAAGCTGGATAGACATTTCCAATATCAGGAGTTGACACTAACAAAATGTGTTCATAAAAAAGAGATTCGATTTTCAGAAAGTGTTTACTAGAATCATTTAATAAACAATGTTAGAAGATTTAAAATAAAATAAAGTTGTATGATTTTCAAAACAAAGTAGATTGATATCATTGAAACAGTTTCTTGAATTATTTTTTTTTTCTTCTTTTTTTTAAAAATACTAAACAAATGGTGCACTAAAAGTTTACAATTCTGTTTCTATATGTATTTATTTCATACCTAAGTTAATTATATAAGTAATAGCGGTCTCAATATCGAAAGTAGAAATCAAGAATTCAAAATGGCGTCTTGCCGGCGTCTCGAATGGATAAATGTTTTTTCTTTCAATCTACAGTTTGAAAAGTTTCTGTGAAATAATTACATTTAAATATTTGTTTGTTTGTTTTGAATTTCTACAACATATTTCATCTTTAAATTGTAATAAAATCATGAAAAAATCGGATCTGTCGGAAACCAAAAATAACATAGTCTACGGATCAAACCTAAGGTTTTGCAGTGTACAGCCAGTATAAATATCTCTATACTTATAAGACGCATTTGTTGTCTGTCTGTTCCCTTATAACTCAAGATCCAGAAAACCAAATAACGTGAAATTTGTTACACATACACATAATTACATGGGGAAGGTTATAGGACATGTTTCGTTTCATCTCGATGGGTAGTTTAATTGTAATTATTTTTTTTTATTTTAGTATTTTACTATATTAAAGTAATCTCGACGGCGCCATAAATAAAATTCCTCTGTGACGTCATTTCCCGATGATCGAATAGAACTTGCGCGCTGGTGCTGTATTGTGTCTTTGTGCTGCAAAGAATTGTTGATGTTTTTTCATGCTTCCCTATTTGTACAGTTTGAGGAAGGTAAAGGAATGAAGAAGGATTTTAGAAGAAGTTTGAAGCCGTAATAATAAGTATATATATATATATAAAGAGAGAGAGAGAGAGAGGGAGGGAGGGAGGGAGAGAGATAAAGAGAGAGAGAGGGGGCAGGGGGGAGAGAGAGGAAAGGAGGGTAGGAGGTAGGGAGGGAGGGAGGGGGAGAGAGGGAGGGAGGGGATGGACAGGGGGAGAGAAGGAGGGGAGAGGGGGAGACAGGGAGAGGGAGGGAGAGAGGGGGAGAAAAAGGGAGGGAAGGAAAGAAAGGAAGGGAGGGAGAGAGGGGGTAGGGAGGGAGAGAGGGGAGGGAGGGAGAGAGAGAGGGTGGGAGAGAGGGAGGGAGAGAGATAAAGAGTGAGGGGGGCAGGGAGGGAGAGAGAGGGAATGAGGGAGGGAGGAAGAGGGAGAGAGGTGGTGAGGGGAGGGAGGGAGAAAGAATGGAGGGAGAGAGGGGTTAGGATGGGGGAGAGAGGGGAGGGAAGGAGAGAGGGAGAGAGAGGATGGGAGAAATGGGAGGAAGAGATAAAGAGAGAGGGGGCAGGGAGGGAGAGAGGGAAGGAGGAAGGGGGAGAGAGGGAGGGAGGGGGGTGGACAGGGGGGAGAGAAGGAGGGGGAGATGGGAGAGGGAGGGTGGGAGGGAGAGAGATGGGAGAGGGAGGGAGAGGGAGGGAGGGAGAAAGGGAGGGAGGGGAAGGGAGAGAGAGAGGGAGGGAGAGAGAGGAAGGGAGAGAGGGGGTAGGGAGAAAACAGAAGGTAAACAGAAAACCTTATTGTAAACCCGGGCAAAGCCGGGTACTTGCAACTAGTCTGTTATATGGGGAAGTTGGAGGGAGGGTAGTCGATAACGGCTGAAATCAAAATGAATGGATTGAGGTGGGTAGGGCAGATAGAAAGAATGGGAAAACAACAGAGGTCCAAAAGCA
>JAGDYQ010000319.1:0-240000 GCA_021962125.1 Bulinus truncatus | reverse complement strand
AAATTATGTACTGTTTTGAATATTTATTTATTAGATTATTCTATCTCAGATGTTTTACTGGTGTTTGTCAACCAGCATTGAATATTTCACAGTTTTTAGTACACCCGTCTTTGAGGTTGTGTTTTAAAAAGCTAAAAACAAGTACAGTAGGGTATTTAAAAAAATGACTTTTTTTTTTTTAGATTCCCACTATTTTAGGAATAAGTGGATGGTCTGGCTTAGGAAGTGGCCGGATGGCATAATCCATTGAAGGCCACTATTATAGGCCACCATTGAAGGTCATTATGATAGGCCACCATTGATTGCCACTATTGAATGCCACTATTGATGGCCACCACATAAGGTTACTAATGATGTCCACTTATGATGGCTATTATTGTAGGCCACCATTGAAGGCCATTAATATAGGCCACCCTTGAAGGTCATTATTTTAGGCCACTATTGATGGCCACTATTGATATCCACTTATGATGGTCGCTATTGAAAGCCATTATTGATGGCCACCACTAAAGGCCACTATTGATGTCCACTTATGATGGCCACTAGTGAAGGCCACTATTGAAGGCTACTATTGAAGTCTACTTAAGATGGCAACTATTCATACTAAACTGTACCTTGCCATAAAAGATTACCGAAAATATAAATAAATAAAAAAAACTTGCGAGTGTGTGTACATGATAAGAAATGTGCCATCATGTACACATGTGCTCACTTTGGAATGAAACTATGTTTCCTCCTCATTATATCTGTGCAATTTAAAATGTATACGCGAATTAGTTTAACTTGACCGGAAGGTCCAAAGTTAGATAAATACTTAAATTTAAAAATCTATCTCTAAACATAAACCTAAGTCGCTGCTACTTTCCGCCCCCCTCCCCCCCACTGCTTTGACTGTTAGTTTCTTTTTGTCTTCCTTACTTGTTTATATTTTCTGGTTATCGAATATCGATACATGAAACAAATATTACTTGTAGCAAACGCCTAGTAACGTTTTACACAAACACACACACAAACACACACACACATACACCCTCTTTAAAAAAAAAAAAACAATTGTAAAAAAAAAATTGACGAGTGTGTTTTATAGATTTGTATTCTCTAGTTGCCGTGGACACAATCTGCATTCTACTTTAAAAGAATGTCTAAAATATTGCTAACTAATTCTCGCGGAGTTTGGGGTAAGAGGTTGGGGGGGGGGGAGCGAGGTGGGGGGGTTAAAGGCTGAGGGGGGTGGGCGCACTACGCCTGACTTGTCCATCAACACAACAGCATTCAGCGGTCACCCACCATTCAGCATGTTATTCTTTTATTTCTATTTATTTTTTTCCAACAGCTCTGTCAACTCCCATTTACCAGAATGATGAGTAATTAACTGAGAGATTGTTTATATATATATATATATATATATATATATATATATAAATATATATATATATATATATATATATAGGCTATAACAATGGTGATGATAAATATGTTCATCAGATTATATCATTACTTTAAATTATCGTTGGCCGCATGCTCATAAAATATAGAGCGAGGGGAAAAAAAAAGTATTAAACAAAATATCAGCTGACAATTTTACTTTTTTTTATTTTTTTCCAAAACCACAGATTCCTTCTAGTTGTTAGTGAAATGTAGCAACTCCGTCATCGCGTCACTTAGATCACGCTTCACTTCAAACTCTTAAAAATCTGCTCACACACGCACACACACACACACACACACACACATATATCTTGGTATAAATTAGAGCTGTTTACTTTATGACTATTAAGTTCATTAAATTTTTTTTTCTGTCTGATCATTCAGTGTAGATACCAATTAAGTATAAGTTAAGTGCTTGAAAAAAAAATGAGTAATTTGGCAACAAGCACCTTCACAGAGGTCGCACTCTGACACCGCTCGTGCACTCTGCGCATGCCTAGATGCGTTCTATTTTTAGTTGCTTGAGCTATACGTAATAAAATGGTCTTTGCAAGACTTCACACGTTAAACCGAACATTTAGGTATGTTTATGTAGTTCTTTTTTAACATTTTACTTTAACATTTTTCAATAGGCGTATTTTAAACATCCTGAATATTTTGTCAACTACCTGTATAGAACCCCCCCCCCCCCCCCCAGAAAATACTGATTTTTTAATGTTTAAAAATGTTTGATTTTAAATACATATGGCTTTACTCTGTCTGTAGCAATAACTGCTGTAAATGGATGAAGTCGGAGTTATGAAGCCATCAAATATTTGTTTCGTTAAGATAACCTTAGATTGTGTTGATTTATGCCGCCATTTTACTGTGCACCCTGATACAGACAAGCCCCCTACCTCTCTCTATGTTGTCACGGCACGACATGGCCCTGTCTATATTGTCACAGCACGATATGGCCCTGTCTATATTGTCACAGCACAACATGGCCCTGTCTATGTTGTCACAGCACGACATGGCCCTGTCTATGTTGTCACAGCACGATATGACCCTGTCTATGTTGTCACAGCAGCACGATATGGCCCTGTCTATGTTGTCGCAGCACGACATGGCCCTGTCTATGTTCTCACAGCACGACATGGCCCTGTCTATGTTGTCACAGCACGACATGGCCCTGTCTATGTTGTCACAGCACGACATGGCCCTGTCTATGTTGTCACAGCACGATATGGCCCTGTCTATGTTGTCACAGCACGATATGGCCCTGTCTATGTTGTCACAGCACGATATGGCCCTGTCTATGTTGTCGCAGCACGACATGGCCCTGTCTATGTTGTCACAGCACGACATGGCCCTGTCTATATTGTCACAGCACGACATGGCCCTGTCTATGTTGTCATAGCACGACATGGCCCTGTCTATGTCGTCACAGCACGATATGGCCCTGTCTATGTTGTCACAGCACGATATGGCCCTGTCTATGTTGTCACAGCACGACATTGCACTGTCTATGTTCTCACAGCACGGGATGGGCCTGTCTATATTGTCACAGCAAGACATGGCCCTGTCTATGTTGTCACAGCACGACATGGCCCTGTCTATGTTCTCACAGCACGGGATGGGCCTGTCTATATTGTCACAGCACGACATGGCCCTGTCTATGTCGTCACAGCACGATATGGCCCTGTCTATGTTGTCACAGCACGAGATGGGCCTGTCTATGTTCTTACAGCACGACATGGCCCTGTCTATGTTGTCACAGCACGACATGGCCCTGTCTATGTTGTCACAGCACGACATGGCCTTGTCTATGTTGTCACAGCACGACATGGCCCTGTCTATGTAGTCACAGCACGACATGGCCCTGTCTATGTTGTCACAGCACGGCATGGCCATGTCTATGTTCTTACAGCACGGCATTGCCATGTCTATGTTCTCACAGCACGGGATGGCCCTGTCTATGTTGTCACAGCACGGCATGGCCCTGTCAATGTTCTCACAGCACGGCATGGCCATGTCTATGTTCTCACAGCACGACATGGCCTTTGCTTGAATTACTACACTTTCTATTTTTGCAGATGTCTAACAATTACTCAACAGAAACAATATTTGTAAACCCCCCCCCCCCATTTTTTAAAACTAATTTATCCTATGGGTACAGTGTCTTCATTCACGTTGATTTATATTTTACCATGGGCGTTCTTATAGATTGGCTAACAAGACAATCGTCTAGTCCCATAAACCCCTGCCGACTAAGTACAAAATCATATCAAATTGTATGCTAAAGGGGTCACAACAGTTACTTTTGCCCAGAACCTCAAAGTATCTCCGAGTCTTTCCCTAAGCCCCCTCCCCCCAACCAAGACAAGCTCCGCACTCAGTATTAAGTAAAATGTTTTCGAGATGTGTGTGAAGTCCCTGTAAGGCATAGAGATCATTTTTTTTTTACTTCATTGGTAGAGTCTTGTGTATTGATGTGAGACGAAAATTGTACTCGGAATTAATGCAGTGACATTCCAGCAGAATCTTGGTTTCCCCCCCCCCCTCCCATTTTATTATTATTATTATTTTAGTTGTTTAGCAGGCAGAGGCTAGAGGTATGGGAAAAAGAAAAACCCAGATTCAGCAATATTTTGACTTTTCTTCTCTCTCTCTCTCTCTCTCTCTCTCTATTTTTTTTTGTTTGTTTCTGTAGGTACACGTGAGTGATTAAGTGCACTGACTGCGGGTGAGGTACTCTGACTCGACATATTGCACGCATGTCATATTAGCATCAGGTGAATTTTTATGGCGTAATTTTGTATCAGCAATTGAAGGTTTCTAATGCTTAGCATGCTGTATTAGTTCAAGCTTGTTATTCAGATATAGTTGTAAATCTGTGTAACGCTGAAATGTTGTTTGTCATCGTTGTTGGCTGGTTTCCACTGTCACAGTCACTTTTTAAATGCATTTCTGTTCAATTAAACCTAAATATATGTTAAGTCTCCCTTAGTTACCGCTCAGATTTGTATCACAGTCCACTATCAGAGCTGGCCAGTGAGATGTCCAGTTAAATTTTCAAGCGGAGCCTCTTGTAGGGGTGAGGGGGAGGGAGGTTCTGAAGTGTTTAAGGCTCTTTCCGGCCCTTGTAACGATACCGAATCGACTTTTAATGGGGTATACTAGCATGAGCCTGTAACAAATTCCAAGTCCTTCTCAACTTCGTCGAAATACTTGAACAGACCAGCCAGAAATCATGACACCATTCGCTTGTTTAACCTATTTTGAGCTTTGAAATTAATGTTCATATATGTTTCTAAATAGCCTGTTGTAATACTGATAATGATACATATAGCTCTCTGAAAATTTCTTTTTTTTTTCAATTTATGTCTCCGCGTTTCATTTCTGGCTGTTTTTTTTTAAAAGTATTTCGACTATGAATCATAAATTACACATGCTAAGAAAGTAAAAACTTAAATCATGACTTGAGAAATTTCCATTTGTTCTCACCGAAGATCGAACCCGCTTTACAGCACGATCATGCGTCCTGTCCCCTCGCCAACCTATGTTATCTCTCTTATGATGTTTAAATTACTTTTAATGCTGTGTTATTGTTTAAGAGTGATTAAATACTGCTCAATGTCAGTATAAATTGGGTAATTTTACTATTTTTTTTGGGTATTATACTGGTCTTCTGTTATAACTTGGTTTCGAACATATATAAATAATTGCAATAAAAAGTATATAATTAGATTTTTCTGTAATTTACACTTTTCCATTTTTTACTTTAAGTAATAAGATATAATAGGAACTTTATCATTTTATGGCATTTTACGACAATAATTTATATTATTTTTCAAACACTAACATGAGCATGTAACTCATGTTGACAATCTTCAAATTTCGAACATGGAAATGCGTTCAAATTGCTCATTTTAATTAATTTTACTCATCTTGAGAAATACAGATTCATTACCAGTGCTTTTTTTCAGTGGGAACTCATGGGAGCTGAGTTCCCATACCTTTTTTGGCCAGAATAGATTTTTCCACATAAACTATATAGTCAGGTCGGTTTTTATTATAAATAAACTCTTTGAGTCTCTAATTTTCTTATAAAAACGTTTATTTCTTTAAATATCCATTACAATAAAATTTGTGTTCAGTGGAAAATTCAATTATAGACTATTATAGTATTTTCTCACATAAGTTAAAAAACAGATGTGAAATGAGTTCCCAAACATTTTTCGCTAAAAAAAGCACTGTTCATTACACACCATAGTAATATTGGTCATTACAGAGCATAGTAATATTTGGTCATTAGACAACATAGTAATATTTGGTCATTAGACAACATAGTAATATTTTTGGTCATTACAGAGCATAGTAAGATTTGCTCGTCAGACAACTTAGTAATAATTGGTCATTTCTGGCTATTAACTCCCAAGGTGAAACTATTTTTTTTGACGGACGATATCTGCATAACAAAACTCATCTTGAGGTATATTTGAGCCAGCTCCATTGTTGTCTATAAAGTAACAGATAATACAAGTTGTTTTTTTTTGCGTGAAACAAAAGTCAGCAGACACCTCCATTAAGTTTTTTTTCCCCCTCTTCCTCTGTGAACACCTGTAATCTCTGGCAGTTTTCTTTCGCTACCAGTTCTGTGGTTGTACTTTTAAAAAAAAGGTCTCTGTGCCCACCCCTGCACATGTTTCTAAATTGGTGCCCCGTCTAATTACCCAACCTGCCCCCCTCCCCCACCATCATCATCCTTCCACCTCCCCATTATCAAGCGTTTGTTGAACTCTGTAAACAACAATAATTATGAGCTGGGAATAGTCTAGAAGTATATATGTATATACATTCATTTTTTTTTCTTAAATACATGCACAGATGTGGATAATTGAGGTGTTTTTTTTTTTTATTTATCACAACGCTTTTTAATTTTTTTTTTTGTGAAAAGAATGATTGCAGCCTATAATATTTAAGCCATATTGGTTATTTAGACATATATATAGGCTAGTGATCCATTAGTGATCTTTACTTGAAAAACTTACTTTCTACTGTGGTTACAGTAATGAAGATGATGAGAAAAACCTGTTGAGTAGACTTTGCAGAGCTCGCGGTGGGTGGGTTATTTGTAAAAAAAAAAATTAAAGGAAAAAAAAAATTAAAAAGAAAAGAAAAAGTCGGACTAGAAAAAACTGCGACGTTCAAAAAAGAATGCACTGGATTTCATTTTGAGTTAAGCTTAACCAATTGCAAAAACATAATAAAATGGTGAGATTTTTTGGGTGCAAGCTGGCCTTGTGTTTACGAGGCTTGGTGATCATCCGCATCTGTAGATACAGTTCATTGCATGGAGTAAACACCCTTTAACGAGGTCAGTCCCGGGCCACATACACTGTTCCTTCGAGGCTATAAACATGATTAAAGTCTGCAGTGCTTGAAAATTGAGAATCAATGATTTATTTTGGTCAAATTTTTTGTATGATGTAATGTGTTTACTTAATCTAATGGAACAGTTTGGTTCCAATAGTAAAAAAAAAATTTTTTTTAAATGAATTGAAGTCTTTGGGCTTTATATTATAATAATAGGTCAATATGAGTCAAGTCCCATTAAGCCCCTGTGGCTCAATGGGGCAGATGAAGTGTACAATTCATCTCTTTCATTAGTCGCGGCATATTTCAAGGATTGTGTGGCTGAGCACAACGCCCAGTCGCCTTTACTCCCTAAACCTAAATTCAGGTACCCATTTAAAGCTGGGTGGACTTTAGGCTTTTCACCAGGACCTGAAAGAAATAACCTCTCAAAGTCTGAATGTGCTTGAGCCCATTTGAAGCCATGATACATTCGTTGTGTTTTCTCGTAAACAAAACACAATGAGACATCATAATACACGCATTTCTCTGTTATTATCTTTATAGACATTTAGCAGCAAGTGTAACCAGCGATAGCAAACATGTTGTAGTAACCATTGATGGTAGTAATTAGTGATAATAATCAGCGATAGTGACCAGAGATGGTAAAAAGTTATAGTAAGCAATGATAGTAACCAGGGATTGTAACCAGTGATAGTAACCAGCGATAGTAATCAAATGTAGTAACCAGTGATAATAACGAGCGATAGTAACCAAATATAGTAACCAGTGATAATAACGAGCGATAGTAACCCAATTTGTTGAGAGACACAGCAAGTCTGATCTCACGGGCTCTAAGAGCTAAGTCTCAGCCCGCAGATTACTGAGAGAGTTCAAAGAGAGATGGTAACCAAACCTTTAATAGCTGATTTTCTCTGTGAGCCTTGATTTCCTCTGTTTGTTTACATCAGGGGTGGGCAAACTACGGCCCGCGGGCCGCATGCGGCCCGTCTGAGTATATTGTGCGGCATGTATATGTTCGTATTTTAAAATGTAATATGCATGTGTAATAAAACGAGAACGTGAAATAAAATGACAAATGAAAGGTTATTATCTTTAATTCATATTTTCATAGGTTGTAAATTGTAATTGAAGTAGACAAAATATATATGCGGCCCGCCAAAAACAATCAAGTTTCCAATGTGGCCCTCCGTAGAAAAAGTTTGCCCACCCCTGGTTTACATCATGAATTTCACAATGTATATATGCCCTTATCTTTTTTTTTTTAAAGTGGTGTTTATAAAGTGCATTGTCCATCGGATACCTTTGGTAATATAAATGTGGCTCTCGGTGTGTACTAAAGAAAAGTTAATAATGTTTATGGAAGACATGCCAGGATGTTGTTTTTTTTTTTCTAAAATTCTTTTTTTTTTCTCTCGTTACCTTCACCTTCGTCTCGTCTGGAAATCATAACATTTACGTGGGGCAAATAGACCTGGGACATATAGACCTGGAGCTACACGTGTTTAAAGAACATTGTTCTATTTTAATTTTTACTCATTTTTAATGGTTTTTACACGTAGTCCTTTATTTTTTATTTTTCGTGAGTTGGCATCAGTCTATATATAGCTCTATATTATAATTCATCGAATTCAACTTTACTTTAGAATTCACTCTTTTCGTTATAATTTACCTCAAACCATTATAATGAACTTACTTCTGACTTTACGATATTGTTTTTGAAAAAAAAATAATTTATACACTAATTCTGAGGGAAAAAAATATCAGCCAACATTATGCGCATTATTAAAGTAAATAAGCAATTAAGAGACTTGACTCATTGATAGCCGTAAAGCTGGCTGGCCTGGTTCCAAAAGGTAAGAACCGAGAAACATAAATGAAAGATTTAGATAATAAAAAATAACATCCGAGCAGGTTATGATTAATGATAACAGAGCAGTAAACCTGTTCCACAATGACACCCGGTACAGGCTTGAAGTGTTGATACCATTAGCTCGGCCTTCGTCACCACACGATAACACAATGCGCATATTGTTTATTATTGTTATTGTGTCAGAGTAGTACTTTATATTGTAGAAGAAGATACGAAATAATATATTCAGTGCTTTTTTTTTTTGTTAAAAAAAATAGGTGCCGGTACTCAGTGATGGATTGCCTAACTTTTAACTACCAGTTCGCTGTTTCGCATTTTATATTTTAATTCTTATTGCACGCAATTTTAGAATAATTCAATTTTAACAAATGAAGAATATAAGAAATTGATAATAAACTTTAGAATACAAGAAAAGTGATATTTTTCCCCACACTGAAAAAGGTGCCGGTACGCCGTACCGGTGCGTACCGGCACACAAAAAAAAGCACTGAAAATATTAAGAAAGAAAAAACGTGCACCAAAAGCGAGATAAAAATGTATGTGCACTATTTGATGCTACACATACATGTATAATCCAGTTGTCTCCCCCGTTGTCTTAACTTGGCTCACTGTCAGGTTTTCCGGAATAAACCGTGTCGTAGTCCCAGACACTTATAATCCAGCACTGAGATTGTACATACATCCCGTTGCTTTACTCATCATGTTCCTTTTCACAAGGCGGTAATCCTCATATTTTTGATTTTTTTGGAGGGTAGATTCCCACATCAGATTTTCTCCGGCGATGGTCCTAATCCTCGACAATGGCTTCCTCTCCAAATTATTTATCAACTGGTCTAGTCAATCTCGCTGTGACTCACAGACTGATCCGCTGCGTGCAGGTCTCTGTTATGAGAGAATTTGATGACGTGACTTCTTTCTGAAGAAGAGTTATATAGTAAAAGAAAAGGCTGGAGTTGTAGCTATGCACACACATTGATATATATATATATATATATATATATATATAAATGATTAAAAAGTTTATAATGCATAATTACCTGAGAAAAGTCTTTGATTAAGTGTTTTCTCAATATTCTAGACAGTCGTATTGACCAAGCAAGTATGAATTTTTAGTCCTGTTTAAATCTACTGCTATTTGTTAATGCAATCTATGCGTACTTACGTACTACGTCATCATAGTTGCGAAGAATTTGCGAAAAATATATAGGTTGTAGTCAATGGATGCGCACTTTCCATATGACACTCTTACTTAGCCCGAAAGATATCTAGTCTTATATATCTATGTGTACAGCTTTGGCTGGCTTTGATATGTTAGAACCATGATTTAAACTCGAGTTGTTGTTTTCTTTATGTAAAGTGGATACTTAACAAATTATGATTTCGTTGAGAATCGACTCTATTCAACTCTCCTGGTGTCACTCTGGAGTCTCAACTCTACTGATGTCACTCTGGAGTCTCAACTCTACTGGTGTCGCTCTGGAGTCTCAACTCTACTGATGTCACTCTGGAGTCTCAACTCTACTGATGTCACTCTGGAGTCTCAACTCTACTGATGTCACTCTGGAGTCTCAACTCTACTGGTGTCGCTCTGGAGTCTCAATTCTCCTGATGTCGCTCTGGAGTCTCAACTCTACTGATGTCGCTCTGGAGTCTAAACTCTCATGATGTCGCTCTGGAGTCTCAACTCTACTGATGTCGCTCTGGAGTCTCAAATCTACTGATGTCGCTCTGGAGTCTCAACTCTCCTGATGTCGCTCTGGAGTCTCAACTCTCCTGGTGTCGCTCTGGAGTCTCAACTCTCATGATGTCGCTCTGGAGTCTCAACTCTCCTGGTGTCGCTCTGGAGTCTCAACTCTCCTGGTGTCGCTCTGCAGTCTCAACTCTCATGATGTCGCTCTGGAGTCTCAACTCTCCTGGTGTCGCTCTGGAGTCTCAACTCTACTGATGTCGCTCTGGAGTCTCAATTCTCCTGATGTCGCTCTGGAGTCTCAACTCAACTGATGTCGCTCTGGATTCTTAACTCTTCTGGTGTCGGTCTGGAGTGTCAACTCTCTATGAAACTCATTGATCATTAAAATCAGCTGTGGCTACACAAATTCGATGAGGGAAGCATTACACAGCTCAACAAAAAATTTTTTTTTCGAATTGCCAAGAATATTTGAATGAATTTATAGCAATTCATGGGTGCTGATTTCAAAACTGCCACTGCTTTTGCTGAATTGGCTCTAGTTTCTGAGATATTGGACAATCTTGAAAATATGATTGTACCCTTTGTGTAAAACAAATGCAATACGTTTGGTGTCTGTTGTTTTATTTAACTATACCAAGTTATAACTTGGTTTATTTTTTTCTCTTTTATAGCTGCTTTCTAAAGACATCATGAGTTCATCATGAAGATGCTGCAAAAATAATCCGAATGTATTCTGTTACCTCTGTGGAGAATGCATGATTGAAAAGCAAAGAAGAAATATAACTGACTTTGTGTAGCAGGCATATTTGGCTTATTTCGGAGTGAAGCTGGAAGACCAAGACAAGTCTTGGGTTCCCCATAAGGTCTGCAAAAACTGCGTGGAGAGCCTACGGCAGTGGACAAATAGTGAGAAGAAAAGTCTAAGTTTCGGTGTACAAATGATATGGCGAGAGCCGAAAGACCATTTTGGTGATTGTTATTTTTGTATTGTGAATGTTAAAGGCTTCAATCGCCACAAGAAATCTAAGTGGGGTTATCCTGATCTTGAATCTGCAATGAGACCAATTCCACATAGCAGTGAAGTTCCTATACCAGTGTTTACTGGATTATTAGAGCTTTCACCATCAGACTCCGACGAGGGGCAAGATCTGGAGTTTTTGGCAGGTGAAAACAGTGGAAGCGATTATGAAGGAAGTTCTTCAACACCTCAACCATTCAGCCAAGAAGAACTCAATAACCGGATTTCGTCCGGCGAAAATGCTCTAAAATGTCCTTTGTCCGAAACGGAAAAGACTTAAATTGCTTGTTTATTGTTACAACTCTTTCAGAAAATTATCTCAACCAAGAATGTTTTGCCAGAGCCCGATATACAACTGTTTATCAAAATGTAAATCTTGAAGACAGATAATTACGAATATTATTTACCAAATAAATAGTCTGTACTAATATTGTTAAGATATTGTTAGGTTAAATTATCTACATCTACTAACATTTCAGTGCGAATGTAAATGCTATCAAGACATGGCATGTGTATTATCCAACACCTCTAGTACATGCTGGTATCTTTGCCACACATTTTTAGTTGGCATCATGGTTCAGATTTACAGTGATTAGTTCAAAACAAAAAACAAGATGATATATTCCTTACCAACTTTTTAGGTTTTCGATGATTTATCTTCCCCGCTCTTCGTATAACGTAGTTCGAATTTCATTACAGGTTTATGAGTTTATATATATATATATATATATATATATATATATGCTTTTTTAAATTGATAACTGAGTAGTAAAGATATTTTTTGTTAACATTAGATTCAAATTTTAAAAGAAACAAAGTTTGGTGTAGCTCGACTAAAAGATAACACAAGCACGAGACATTGGCGGATTGATTTATTCATTTACGTCTCAAAAAAATATATTCTGAACACAAGTGACGCAGATACTTTGGAAATTGAGTATATTTGATTATTGTTAATAAATTGGTTTTTATGCCAAGAGCCATATTTTGATGTTGTTTCCGATTTAAAATGGGTTTTTATCCCTAGTGGCAGATTTTGATGTTGTTCCCTATTTAAAATGGGTTTTTATCAGTTTGCAAGGTTTTTTGTTGGTTGGTTGTATTTTTTTGACCGAAAGTTTAAAAACATTTATTTATTAATTTATTTTTAAGTATCATTAATATTGTTATTTATTTCTTCTATTAAATTAAATTCTTAACAGTTGGCTAAATCTTCCCAATGAAAAAAAATAATTCCGAGCTGCTGGCTATAAATTACTTCAGACGACTTATGAATGCTATGTAAAGTTGATAAATTTATAGTTTGCAGCATTTCACTGCTTTTTCCGGTCATTACCTGTATAGTAAGCTTGTGAAGTCCCTGTAAGGATGGGAGAAAACTCTTGCATGCTATAAACCACTGACGGCACTGCTGTTATGGTGCCCTTCTTTCATTTTAGTTTTAACCATTAGTTCAACGGTCATTGATCCTCACTGGAAATCGAACCAGTGGCCCTAATGTCCAGGTCATCTGTCGAGCGATTTATCACACGACCAACCACGTAGAAGTATCTTTATTTTTGTCTACTCTTTTTTTCTTAGGATACTAAATTTGTTTGTTTGTTTGTCTGGATGAAATTTTGTAATCAATTTTTAACCCACTTTCTATCTCTGGATTTTTTTTGAAATTTTTCAAACTTGCTTACATCCGATGACAATACAATATTCAATAATTAAGCGCAACTAATTTTGCTCCATCGCGCTTTAATTAGACTTTTTAGTTTTATGCACCCAGACAGAACCTCGCAATGATAAACTGTGACCTCGTTTCGGTGTACATTTTTTTTCAACCTAGAATCCTCAACAAACAAGTATTGTATATGTTCATGTGGGGGGGGGGGGGGGGGGAGCACTTTATCACCCCTGTACCAACCAATGGTAGCAGACGTTACAATACAGGATGATGCTGGCAGAATCGAACAACTATAATTTGGGAAATAAAATTAAAAAGAAAAAAAAAAGTAAAGATTAAAAAAAACACACACAAAAAGCTTTTTTTTTCAAAAATTAGTATCAAGTGAATTAAAAAGTAAAAAAATAACATGTTTGTCACTCGGAGAATAAATGTGTGGTTGATGCAGAGAGCGATTAATAAATGAGTTCACACCTACACTTCATTCTAAGAGGGATGAAAAACAAATAATTAACAAACACTTTTGGCCTCTAAACAAGGTCTATATTAAAATAAAAGTTCAATTCATAAAAAAAAAAACAAGCAATTTAAGCCTGTTCCATACTAGGCACAGGACGTGTTAGCGCATTTTCGTGTATGTATCAGTACGTTTGCTATATTTCAGTAAATATTTGTCAATTTTGGAAATGTTTATAAATTCAATTGTGTAATGCATATATCTGAAAAAAGATATTAAAAAGACGTTTCTTTATATTTGAAAAAAAAAATATATTCTCTTAAATCTAAATACAAGTGGTTTGTGGTCACTGAAATAGGACTCATAATTGAAACATTCTAAATTGTAGTTATTTTATCGTCCGAAAACTCCATCAATTGTTGTTTGATAAATTGTTGTTGTCAATCTTGTGAAAGTAGTTGAATGTTGAAGTTTGTTTCGAAGAAATTTTCAATTTCTGCCCCGGGCTCTTTGAAATCTTGATTGAAGTCCCAACAAACGATGACTTTTGGTTGATTGAGCTGTGCTGCAAAGTTGTCATTGATTATGGGTTTTATAAAAAGTAAGGGAAGTAAGTCATGTTGAATAACTGTTACAAAAATAAATAATGATTTCGCCCCTTTGTTTAGCTTATAATCTATATATAATATATAAGCCCCTTAGGAGCCCTGAAGCCCGGCCCTGAGAGGTCCTATCGCAAAATGAACTTTTGAGGTACACATGGCAGGCCAAGACCTACAAAATGATATATACATCATGGGTCTAGGACTTATGGTTGCTGAGATATAGGACGCTCTTTTATTAATATAGCTTATATAGTAAAAAAACGGTACTTTATAAGCCCCCTTTTACGGCCCTCAGAGGTCAGATCGCGAAATGGAGAAAAGTCATTTCTTAGCAGGCCAAGACCTACAAAATGATATATACATCATGGGTCTAGGACTTATGGTTATTGAGATCTAGAGTGATGACGGACAGACAGACAGACAGACAGACAAAACGGGGACAATAGAGCATTTTTTTTCGAAAATGCTCTAAAAATAGACAACACCACTCTCAAACACTAGGCTACAAATGAATAAATGCATTTGACAAGAATTAGTCGTTATAAATATAAAAACAAGCAAATTAAGTCTTTTCCGTTTCGGACAAAGGACATTTTATAGCATTTTCGTGTACACAGTGGCTACGGTTACGCCGGACGAAATCCGTATTTTTTTCAGGGTTACAGCCATAAATATTGCTCCATGCGTATGGATTTCGATAAATTTAGAGAGGGAAGTAATCATGTTGAATAACTATTACAAAAATAAATAATGATTACGCCTCTTTGATTAGCTTTTATTATTTATATTTATAAAATATAAGCAAAAACGGTTCATAATAAACTCTTATATTTTGGCCCTGAGAGGTCAGATCGCGAAATGAACTTTTGATGTACACATGGCAGGCCAGGACCTACAAAATAATATATACATCATGGGTCTAGGACTTATGGTTGCTGAGATCTAGGGTGCTCCTTTGTTAATATAACTTATATAGTAAAAAACGGTACTTTATAAGCCCCCTTTTACGGCCCTCATAGGTCAGATCGCGAAATGAACTTTTGCTGCACACATGGCAGGCCAAGACCTACAAAATGATAAATACATCATGGGTCTAGGACTTATGGTTGTTGAGATCTAGGGTGATGACGGACAGACAGACAGACAGCCAAAACGGGGTCAATAGAGCATTTTTTTTCGATAATGCTCTAAAAATAAATAAATACCAGTACCTTTGCCGTTAATAAATACATGCCGTTAAATGTTGCTTCTTTTCTGTCCCATAGTTACGTCTTCTTTATTAAGTGGATTACAAAAATAAAACATTTTTTTATTGTAGGTCTTGAAATGTAAAAAAAAAAAATTGAGTACCACTGAACTGAAGTATAGAAGAAAGGGAGATTACTACCGCCTGTCATTGCACAAAACTGGAGTTACCTCTCATTTATTGTGGCGGTCGGGGTGAGGGGTGGCGGTGGTGATGGTGCTGTAAAACGTTCGACTGTAGAACTGAGTGGGGGTTTGGGTTCGATCTTCGTATGAACCAAAGGAGTTTAACAGGTCAATATGAAGTGCCAGTGCACTATCAGGATGGTGGATTAACAGGATCTGAGAAATTAGCATCATATTCTTACTAGGACCTCACAGAACAGATCAGTGTTACTAATGTACCTCTCATCGTCTCGTCTGTTTCATGGTTCGCTTCATTTCTTCTATTAACCAAAAGTAGTTTCAATTACGTCATTACAATTATTATAATCCATTGCATTTTTGAAAGGATGTTTTTTTCCCCTCTCTACATATTTCTCTCACCAGATGGCGTACTCTATTATCAAGACCCTCTAGAATGTTTTGTTGACTACATTCTGCGATACAGACTTTAAGGCTAAATAAACCTTCTTGAGTTTCGGCAATACAAACTGGGCAGCCAGATAAAATAAATAAATAAATATCCGTGAACATCTATAGAAAAGGGAAAACACGTTTCTCATTTTGTTTGGAAATAACACCACGTTCACTGGTTTCTATCTTCTGCTGACACCATGCTGGTGAAATGGTTTGGTTAATATTTTATACTCCGTCCAATTTTCGCTGAGTTCCCACGCTTTTTTCACTAAAAGTCTTTGGTTGGCTGATTTCCCCCCAAACATCTGACAGACATTGCACTGCTTGAAATAATACTTTTTTTTTTTTAATTTTAATTTTATTTTTCTGCTTTACCCTTGACCTTTGACTTCCATCCATCCACCCTATCATTGAATGGTTGCATTCAACTCAAAGATAACATCAATATTTGTTTTAGTATAACAATTTTGTTTTTTAATTTTAGAACAGATTTAGTCTCAAGAATGTTGTACTATACTGACGGCTTGCACTTACCGTCTGCACCCCCCCCCCCCTTGTTCACTTGCATATTCAAACTCTCTTTAGTTACAGGTCAACATTTCTAGGACCAGGAAAATTAAATGTTTATTTTATTTAGTGTCATTTGAAATATTGCAATTGTTATTGTTATTTTTTTTATTTATTTGGGTTCTGTACTCCTCACCTGAAAAATAAATGTTGATAGTCTAGAATGACATTAATAATTGTGGATAGTCTAGAATGACAATAATAAATGTTCATAGTCTAGAATGACATTAATAAATGTTCATAGTCTAGATTGACATTATTAAATGTTCATAGTCTAGAATGACATTAATAAATGTTGATAGTCTAGAGTGACATTAATAAATGTTCATAGTCTAGAATGACATTAATAATTGTGGATAGTCTAGAATGACAATAATAAATGTTCATAGTCTAGAATGACATTAATAAATGTTGATAGTCTAGAGTGACATAAATAAATGTTCATAGTCTAGAATGACATTAATAATTGTGGAAAGTCTAGAATGACAATAATAAATGTTCATAGTCTAGACTAACATTAAAAAATGTTGATAGTCTAGAATGACATTAATAATTGTGGATAGTCTAGAATGACAATAATAAATGTTCATAGTCTAGAATGACATTAATAAATGTTCATAGTCTAGATTGACATTATTAAATGTTCATAGTCTAGAATGACATTAATAAATGTTGATAGTCTAGAGTGACATTAATAAATGTTCATAGTCTAGAATGACATTAATAATTGTGGAAAGTCTAGAATGACAATAATAAATGTTCATAGTCTAGACTAACATTAAAAAATGTTGATAATCTAGAATGACATTAATAATTGTGGATAGTCTAGAATGACAATAATAAATGTTCATAGTCTAGAATGACATTAATAAATGTTCATAGTCTAGATTGACATTATTAAATGTTCATAGTCTAGAATGACATATATAAATGTTGATAGTCTAGAGTGACATTAATAAATGTTCATAGTCTAGAATGACATTAATAATTGTGGAAAGTCTAGAATGACAATAATAAATGTTCATAGTCTAGACTAACATTAAAAAATGTTGATAGTCTAGAATGACATTAATAATTGTGGATAGTCTAGAATGACAATAATAAATGTTCATAGTCTAGAATGACATTAATAAATGTTCATAGTCTAGATTGACATTATTAAATGTTCATAGTCTAGAATGACATTAATAAATGTTGATAGTCTAGAGTGACATTAATAAATGTTCATAGTCTAGAATGACATTAATAATTGTGGAAAGTCTAGAATGACAATAATAAATGTTCATAGTCTAGACTAACATTAAAAAATGTTGATAGTCTAGAATGACATTAATAATTGCGGATAGTCTAGAATGACAATAATAAATGTTCATAGTCTAGAATGATATTAATAAATGTTCATAGTCTAGAATGACATTAATAAATGTTAATAGTCTAGAATGACATTAATAAATGTTCATAGTCTAGAATAACATTAATAAATGTTGATAGTCTAGTCTAGAATGATTAATAAATGTTGATAGTTTAGAATGACTTGATAATAAATGTTGATAGTCTTGTCTAGAATGATTAATAAATGTCGATAGCCTAGTCTAGAATGATTAATAAATGTTGAGTCTAGTCTAGAATGACATTAATAAATTTTGATAGTCTAGTCTAGAATGACATTAATAAATGTAGTCATTGTGGCCCGCGGCTCAAAAAGTTTGCCCACCCCTGAATTAGACTTTGTTCAAATTATGTTTAGTGTAATTTCATAATCGCAAATGTTACTCGATCATCAAAGTGGAATAATTATTTTTTTTTCCGCCGACCAGCAATAGATGTGCGAATGACGACTAAACGGACTCGGACTGCATATTATTGCATATTTTTCGTTTTCGGGGCTAGGGTTAGGTTTAGGGTTAGGGTTAGGAATAGGGTTAGGGTTAGGAATAGGGTTAGGCGCAATATCTATAGCTGCATCCCGGAAAAAAATAATACGGATTCAGTCTAGTCGCGCATGCGCAATATCTATAGACGGACCCCTAAAAAAAGTCGGGGGAAAAAAATTATTATTCCAGTTTGCTGGTCGAGTAACAACTGCGTTTCGTAATTCATTACTTTCTTACAGAACTGTAATTCTTTTTATTTATTTCTAGTTGATCACGTCTATGATTCAACTTCATTTTTTTTTACTACTCCGTGGGCAACATAATTATTGCGCAATCCTCGTATATCTAATGCCATCCTGTGTTTATATCAGAAATATTGTAAGCTTGGTAGGCACTGTAGGAGGTCTATGCCGACCGACCTGCAGGCATATGTGTAAGGAAGGTCTATTTATAGGCTAAAGCTCGCTGGTTTCTTATAATATAGACGTTTGAAAATCATCCCGCGGTAGTAAATTGTACTCAAGTTATTCTGTGACAGACCTAGCCTCTGTGACAGACATGTGCCTAGCCTCTGTGACGGACCTGTGCCTAGACTCTGTGACGGGTGGTCGGTCGTACGATGTACAGCGCTCCCCTGTCGGCATGAGTGGTCCCGGGTTCGTACCTTAGTAAGAACATTTGGGATTTTTTTCAGGTCCTGATGAAAGTCCCCCTGTCCACCCAGCTTTAAATGGGTACCTGACATTGAGTTGGGGAAGTAAAGGCGGCTGGGCGTTGTGCTAACCACACATTCCCTTCATATGCCGAGGTTATAGAAACAGATGAATTCTACACTTCATCTCCCTTGTGAACCCTTAGTGGCTTAATTAAGGGAACTTCAATTTTTTTCTTTTTATTCTGTAACAGACGTGTGTCTTGCCTCGGGGTGGACCTCGGGACACGCTGTGTTCTTAATTTTTCACAGAAAGGCCGGACCAAGAGCTGGAGTATTGGGGTGTTCATGGGAACTGAAATAAATTAAATGTAGACGTAACTGATGTGAACGGGGTGAGTGAGGTGACGCACGGGCCAAATCAAACAGCCTAACAAGCCGCACTTGGTCCTCGGGCCGTCGTTGGCCCATGTGTGATCAAACCGCTGCACCAAGCACCGGACCACCGAACTCTGAACATTGTGTATTTATACAATAATAATTCCATATCCCAGTCTCATTAGCCCTCGAAACTCGTTCAAATTCCATGTCAGTTTATTTTTCCGTAATAAATAATTTAGAATGAGTCCGAAAAACTCAATTTTTAAAATAAATGTTTTTTTATTTACAATGATGCCAACTGTAAAGTCAAAAAGTATAATGTTTGAATGGCGAGTAGTACAAGCTGTGATTTATATTTTTTTAATAATAGCACAAAACATGAATAAAAGTTTATTATTATCATTAGAAGAGAAAATGGGTAATTCACACGAGTGGCTTTCGCGTCTGATTCCCAGAGGTAAAAATGAAATATTAATGGTATTTAATATATTAACATACGGAGACATGACCGCTAAATACTTATTGTACACATTTGTAAATTATAATTTATAAATTGTTTCATATACTTTTGCGATTTAAATTTTGACAAAAAAATTGTATAGCACATACATTTAGTGTATGTGTGTGTATGTGCGTGTGTGTGTGTCTGTGAAACTTTGCGATTTTTAAAAATGTGTTTTCTCTACCTGTTTGCTGTTAGTATTTTGAAGAGGTGTCGAATACTTGTTTACTTGTCTAGCAGGCATTTTTTTCCTCTGGAAAGTTCCCTGCCCTGCTGTGTGTCCGTATGTTTGTCTTGTTGCTGTTTAGTAGCCCGGGCCCACTAGCCCCTTCTTTTAGATGGTAGTAAGAACAAAATCCTCACTAAACATTTAGGTCTCTTTTTTTTTACATATTTCAAACATCTTTTTTTTTGATTGATTGCAGAATTTTCAATAACTTTCAATAACAGTCCCAGGTCCTAAATTTAGAATCTCTTTGCCAGACTTCTCCGCAGATTCAGTTCTTATTTATTATACGTCACCTAGCAATATGTAATTCAACGTTTCAGTTTTCGATCATGTAATGAAGGGCTAAGTGTATAGTGGGGAGCTGATTGATAAAAACTTCTAATAAAATTGAGCTCATTTTGTTTATTCAATTTATATTGATCTCCGATGAACGATAGGGCTTTTCTTAGGTCCTGTGAATGATAGGACTTTTCTTATGTCCGTTGAATAATAGGACTTTTCTTAGGTCCTGTGAATGATAGGACTTTTCTTAGGTCCGTTGAATGATAGGACTTTTCTTAGGTCCTGTGAATGATAGGACTTTTCTTAGGTACGGTGAATGATAGGACTTCTCTTACGTCCTGTGAATGATAGGACTTTTCTTAGGTCCGATGAATGATAGGACTTTTCTTATGTCCGTTGAATAATAGGACTTTTCTTAGGTCCGGTGAATGATAAAACATTTTTAGGTCCGGTGAATGATAGGACTTTTTTAAGGTCCGGTGAATGATAGGACTTTTCTTAGGTCTGGTGAATGAAAGGACGTTTTTTAGGTCCGGTGAATGCGACTAAAGAAAAAATGTGAAATTCATCTTCATCTGAAATCGATGATATGTGGAGGTTTAATCAGGGTATTTTAAATTTTACAGTGATGTCGTGATGTGGTTTCCATGGATGTGGTACTAGCACCTGTACTAGTGTAAAATTTTATTAGTTGTTGTGGCACCTCTGGTACTTGTACTCGTACTTGCAACTTTAGAAACTTGGGCACTTATAATGGCACTTATAGCCTATATTCGTACAAGTTATTTACATGATCAGTGCTTGGGACTTCATTTTACTAGTTTCACACAAACTCACCAGATTTTTTCTTTACATGGGGATGGGGCAAATTGGACATTTCTTAACTGGATGTCACGTAGCAAAGTTGACAAAACACGGTTGGTGTCGTTCATTCTGTTTAGACAGATCTCCTAACATTGGCATCTTCGTTTGCTAACTGTTTAGGATCTCAATCAAACAATTGTCATAAAGTTATCAAGTCAACTAATCTATCATCTGGCCCATACACTTTTACAAGAAAACGACTACTCGGAAAAGCTGCAGAGTATAATATCGTTTCCTGGAATATCTCACTTGCTTTCCGGCATATCTCACTTGTTTCTCGGAATATCTCACTTGTTTCTAGGAATATCTCACTTGTTTCTAGGAATATCTCACTTGCTTTTCGGCATATCTCACTTGTTTCTCGGAACATCTCAATTGTTTCTCGGAATATCTCACTTGTTTCTAGGAATATCTCACTTGCTTATCGGAATATCTCACTTGTTTCTCGAGATATCTCACTTGTTTCTCGGAATATCTCACTTGCTTTTCGGCATATCTCACTTGTTTCTCGGAATATCTCACTTGTTTCTCGGCATATCTCACTTGTTTCTGGGAATATCTCACGTGCTTGTTTGTTTGAGTCCGAAAAAGAAGAACATTGCGTTTTTACCATAAAATACTGGTTCAGTAAAATGAGAATTATTTATGGTAGTCGTTTTTCGCTCTCTGAAACGAGCTTTTCTGGCGACTCAATAGACGCCTGTCACGCACCAGCCCTGTACTAGTCTGTACTCTTCATCGAGTTTGACGTACAGACATTCTGTAACAATGTACGGAGTGTCGTTCTAACCCCCCCCCCCCTTTGAGACTCTCAAAGATATTCAGGCCGTCGCCAATGAGATAGCGATGTTCTGTGTCAAAAACGTTTATTTTTTTTTTTTAAATCGAAAGTTATAATCAGCGGTTTGTGTTTTTTCTACGCTCTGTTAACTTCCTGTCCAATAGACATTAATGAAAACCGACTTGCTTGTTCGCTCAGTCTACCAGACTGAATGTAAAGTTAGCTCACTCTACCAGACTGAATGTAAAGAAATCTACATCGTATTGGCACTTTGCCTTAATGCATTTTAGATAGGTTCTTTTTGCCCTGGGTTTTCGCCATTATGTGTTTACATGAACTAGTCTTTAGCACAACATTTTTCTCGAGGCAGTATTTTTTTTTGTTATGTCGAAAAATTATTCCACGATGTCATTAAAAGACTCTAATACCAAACGCATTGAAATGTCCTTCATTATTTTTTATTTATTTATAATGAATCCTATAAAAACACTATAAAAAGAGGGGAAACAATGGGGGGGGGGGGTATTTATTATTTACTTTAGTGTTGGTTTACAGCTTCTGTAATAATACTGAATTGAACTAATTAATTAGTTTACTGTCTATATGTTTTGTCTTTTAGTTTTGTTTTGTTTGTTTTTTGTATTTATAAATCAAATCATACAGCGTAACCTTAGCAAACAGACTTAATTGTAATCCAGGCATACAGTGTCTCACTGTTCGTGTTGATAGAACTCCGTAGTTCTACGAAGCGGCTAAAAACATTTGAAGTTGGCAGCCATCTTTCATCGCACCACGTGACCAATCCCTGGACGACTTATCTATTTTCTTTCTTCCTTGCAGCTACTCTTCAGAAAATTTGTTTTTAAAATGACTATGTGGTTTGGAAAGTTTACAACCTATTTGGAACATCGTAAATTTTTCTAGATTCTTTTGAGGTCTAAACTAAATACTGTACCATTGTTCATATCCCACTTCAATCTTCCCACCTCCCCCACATGTTCACTAATACGACGTTAAGCTGTTTGGGAGTGGCATTGAAACCTGTATAACCAGTTGAAGCAGTTTTGTATGACTTGGATCCTAAACAATATCTACCGAAGAGGCTTTCACTGGTGGCGATACACTCGAACTAATTTATCTATAATACAAATTTTACATCATATGTTCCGGTTTCCGTCTGTCATCGCTACTTCCGTCTGTCATCGCTACTTCCGTCTGTCATCCAACATGGCGGCATAAACAATTCAAAGATGGCAGAAACATTTACTATTTTCTTCTTAACATGCATGATCCGGCTACCAACTGGCCAGCCGAGTAAGAATTGTCTCAACATGGCTGCCAGAAATGACATTGGACCAGCCATATGTTTAGTGCCGAGGTGACAAAACACCTCACACTAACATACGGCAAGTAAGATCGTGAATGCCAAATGGCAATCACAATGTAATACTGTTTTCGACCGCCTCAGTCTTTAACAAAGATCAATTAAGCGATCTTAGGAGAGGTAACACAAAATCATGCCAAAATATTCTGTTTTTTTTTTTTCTGTGATATTCTCCGAAACAAATGTTAAACGAATCGTCGTTCCATAGGTCTATGTATATCTCACAGTATCGTAATAAATTTATGGTGTTCAATTTGTTATTAAATGAGAAGCTATCATAAAAGAAATATTTACAGAAATCGTTCAATTAATATTCTGTGTTATGTTCCACAATTTAAATTTTAAACCATAATTATGGATACCTCAATATAATTTAATATTTATATTGTTTAAATTGTTTTTATTTCTAAAATATGTCTATTTCTATTGTACAATTATTTCCCTTCATTACTAACCTAAAATACGTCACTTTTTTTTCATTTTTTGACTATTACGTCACATGAATGAATTGAATAAGGGTTGAGATTGAGTAGCGCCGTACACAACGTTTACAATGCAAACTAACCCATTTATGATGGGGGCTTCACACAGAGGGTTATGGAGGGGGCCCAGTTTGAGGAGGGACCCCAAAATATTTTTTAAACTAAATATTAAGTACATTATCTCATGTCAAAATGTAGCGGCTTCCGAAGATGCCTAAAATCCCTTGGTTCGGCATAGGCTTCACAGAACTATAATGTTGAAAGCTTTGATATGTCTTTCTTTTTTAAGAGGCCTAATGTTTTCTGCGTCCGCGGCCTCAACTGCATTGATGGAATACTATGTTTTTAATTGAAGGTCAGCTAAAAGCTACACAACGATTCTTTCTTCTCGGGACCAAGCTTGAGAAGCGTCAAAAAATTATCCCATGTCAAAATTCAGGGGCAGCCCCCAAAGAGGCCAAGCCACCGGGCCCCTAACTCCCTAGGTTCTGCACTGCCGGGTCGGCAATTTTTCTTAGTTAATTGTACTATGCTACGATGTGTATAACAGTAAATAAACCACCTGTTAAACAGGTAGCGTTTTGCTAAACACAAGCACTCACTCACGTCTCTCTTTTTTTTTGTAAATACGCCATGTTGAACATCATAAAACATTAAATGAATAACTGTTTGGAAAGGAGTCCATTAAAATATTATGAAGGAATATGATTTTAAGAGTTGTTGTTTATGTTTACCCATAGTGAGGATTATTTTCTTTGGGAGGAACTATTTAACATATGAACTTTATCTGATGTATTATTAGGTGTCCCTATTCTCAAATGTATTTTGGCTACAATAATCTGTTCATGTCCTTGGGGCCACTGCAAGTATATAGACTGATTGTTAACGCGCTGAAATATATATCACCATTTTCTACTCCAACTGTGTGCGTGCTCGCCGGTCCGGGTACCGAGCCTTTGATAACTAGTAATTGAAAAAAAAACCAACAAGATATTTAAAATATCCAGACATTAATCAAAATAGACCATGAAGTCCCTGTAAGGATGAGATGAAATCTCTTACATTCTATAAATCACTAATGGGACAGTTTTTATGGTGCCCTTCTTTTATCCCCCGATAGTGCAATTGCCATGGAGGTACCACGGGAATTATATCGGGAACTTGAGCCAAGACCTGAAAAATGTCCTTACCGGAGATCGAACCAGGTACCTTCAGATCGACAGTCGAGCACGACCATCCGTCTCCCTCCATCAAAATAGACAGCATATAGCATTATTAAAAGGGATATACGTAACAAAATATTAGATTATTAGTCGGTTTAACGAGATTCTTTGAAATAATGATTGGATCTTTTTTTAAAAAAAATTGGCCAATAATTTCAAACGCCTTTGGGGGCAGCACAAAACTAAGAGACTCTGATCTAAGTTCAGACCCAATGGATGGCGCTTTGATAGCGAGCCGAATCTTCATGCTGCTGCTCAATCTGCTCTCTGTGTGTGCTACAGGTTCCGCCTACCGTGGCGTCCCTTTTCACCGACATTTCCCGTGGTGCCTTCACCGTCTTTGCACTATAGGCGATGGTGGTAATGAAAGAAGGGCATAATTAAACCGTCCCTTTGGTGGTTTATAGGATCTAAAGATATAAAATCTCATCCTTAAATGGACTTCACCCCCCCCCACACACACACACACACTTGGTAAATACTCTACACAAAGGCGATATACATTTTTAGAAATAGTGTACATTGTTAAGAACAACTAAAAAGAAATACAGTCAGAGGCGTACCTAGGGTGGGGGAAGGGGGGTCCAAATTCGAAAGCTCCCCCGGGCCCCAGTTTGAGGGGGCCCCCAAAAAGTTTTTTTTGCATTAATTATTAAGTGCATTAACTCCTGCCATGATGTCGGATGTACAAATGCAGGGGCCACCAAAGAGACCAAGCCCCCCCCCGGGCCCCCAAATCCCTACGTTCGGCACTGCTATCAATGTGTTTTACTGATAAGATGAGAATCAATGAACCTCTGGTGGTACGGTTTTATTTTGCCATTCTTTCATTGCTACCGACAATGGCAGTTTCACGGAGGGAAGGGGAGAGGGGGGCTTTCACCAGGGTAATAGTTGAATCCATTGGTCCTCACAGGAGAGCGATGATGGGACCTGGTGGACAGTCAAGCGATTTACACCGTTTGACCTCAATAGGATGACCGATTTTTTTTTTTTTTTTGGCGTTCGTACTTTTGGATCACTTTGTAATATATTCGTGTACTGGATTACACAATTGATAAAAATAAACACATAAATAAAAGAGTATCCGCAGATTTGATTTACTTCTGGTGGCTACCTCTGATAGTTACCTCTGGTGGCTACCTCTGATGGTTACCGTTGGTGGCTACCTCTGATGGCTACCTCTAGTGGTTACCTCTGATGGCTACCTCTGATGGTTACCTCTGGTGGCTACATCTCATGGTTACCTCAGGTGGCTACTTCTGATGGTTACCTCTGGTGGCTACCTCTGATGGTTACCTCTGGTGGCTACCTCGGACGGTTACCTCTAGTGGCTACCAAGTCAAGTCTGATAGTGTTTCTCGTCAAAGTTTATTGACAAAAGTTCATTGACCTGACTTGACTGGCTTTTCTGTCCCCCCCTCCCCATCAACCCCATCACACATGACCCACAAATTGCTAGTTTGGACAACGTAAACGATTAAGTCAGTTCTGTTTTAAAAACTAAGAAACAAGATTGAACCATCTCCAACCATCTCCAACTCAGATTCAGTGTTTATTTCATCACCGTCTTTCATAAGCTTACCGCCTGGCCTCCCCTCCCTCCCTCCCCCCTCTTCTTATTCCCCCCCCCCCATCTCCTGAATCTTCCCTCCCCGCCAGGATTCGCCGCGCCGGTCTGTCGCCATCTGTTAAAGTAAATCATCATTAAGTGCAGGGCGGGCAGACGGTGGCTGCTCGTCAGGTCGTCTGGAAGAATTCGTTGGTTGGTCTAACACCCCCCTCCCCCCCCTCACACACACGCACGCACATACACACACACGCGCGCGCATATATATATACACACACACACACACACACACCTTCCCGGATCCAACATCTGAACTTTTCATTTTACAATTGAGGTACATATTGTCACTTCATGAATTAATTTTGTTTAATGTAAAAAAATATAATAAAATACAAAATAATCATATCGTGAGTTGAATCAAGTTCATATCGTGAGTTGAATCAAGTTCATATCGTGAGTTGAATCAAGTTCATATCGTGAGTTGAATCAAGTTCATATCGTGAGTTGAATCAAGTTCATGAACATTTCAACATCAATGAAAAAGAAACAACAAATTATTGCACGAATAGGTGGAGGGGGGGGGAGGGGAGACTTTTGTTGACTGTTGACCTTTTTGTCTCCTCAGAAAATTGAATCCGTTTAATAACAGATTCTGTACATGATGCATTAAAAACATTTTAAATAACACACAATTTTAAAAACGGAAGAAAGGGGAACAACTTGCTACCTCCTGCTTACCTTTTCTTAGCCAGAGACGAAATTGCGGTGTGGTGATTTTGTGTGTGTGTGTGTGTGTGTGTAATCTTCTAGGAACTAGCAGCACTTTTTACTCAGACACCTGTTATGTAACGTAGACGTCCATGGATGAGTTTTCTTCTCCTAACCCATGTCTGGGAGTCTTACCTTTCCCTTGTGCACTCACTCTTAGACTACTACCCCCCACCCCCCCCCCCGTACTGCGCAGCTCTTTATCATTTCATTTTTTTTTTTTTTTATTTTTCTAGTTCTGATTCAGTATATTCCTCATTGAATTGTTTTCGATGAATTTTATTCGATTTTGATATTTAATTTTTTTTTTTTTTCAATTCTTAAAAGTGATATCAAGTACCAAGTAAATGCCAATTTTTGTTGTTTACGAAGTGGCTACGGTACCATCAAGCGCCATTATATTAGGGTTAGAAATATGGCTGGTGCCCGTATTTTTTTTTCGGGTACCAGCAATTATATTACGGTTAGGAATAGGATTAGGATTAGGATTAGGGTTAGGGTTAGGGATAGGGTTAGGGATAGGGTTAGGGTAAGGGTTAGGGTGTTGAGCAATATCTATTGCTGGTACCTGGAAAAAAAATACGGAGTCCCGCTTGATGGTACCGTAGCCACTGCGTTTTTTTTTTTAAATCAATAATTTCTTTAAACTTTGATATCTTATGTTGAGACGCTGATGTACTGTATGGATTGATATCTTATGTTGAGACGCTGATGTACTGTATGGATTGATGATATAAATAAGATCTGGCTGTTTTTTTTTTTAACTCACATCTTGGCATTTAAGTGATGACGCATAACAACCTGAGACCGAACAAGTTAGCTTTCGGAACCTTGTTAAAACAAAACCACACGCGATTTCCAAATTACTCTCGCCCTGCTCCATTAGACTCGGGAGTGAGCAGTTAGTCACGGCACCCTCTCCTCTCCCCCCCCCACACACACACACCGATACTCACCTCCCCGTCTCTTTCTGGAACTTTCTGGAACTTGTTTTTTTTCTTTATATCTTTATATCTTTCTCTCTCTCCCTCTCTCTCTCCATCTCTCTCTCTCTCTCTCTCTCTCTATCTCTATCTTTCCAGAAATCCCTTCTGCAGTAGTGATCTAAAAAGCTGTGTGAGGCACTGATACCGGGGGGGGGGGAGAGGGGGGGGGTCATCTTGCCCCCTACCCCCCCAGAAACTTTGTGTGAGGGAATCGCAACCGCACAGTACATTTTTCTACCCAGCAGCTTGTCTTATTGTGGTTGTGGATATTTCATTTTATCTTTTTTGATGAAACAGTGGCGGCAATCTCCACCAGTGGTGTCGAGCTCCATCACAACATGCCCCCCCCATCCACAATCCTCCACCCACCACCCCTTCCATCCTTCCTCTCGTCTGCTTCTGTTCACTGGGTTTATATCACTTCGGGGATTTTTTTGTTGTTAAGGTAGATCTCTGCAATCGAAAAAAACAACAACAACGTAAAGATACGCTCCTCGCCGAAAAAAAAAGGGGGTCGGCCAGTGCACTGGGTGGAAGCCAGCCCCCGTGTTTATGGAGTGTTTCGGTGTTGAGAGATGAGTTTATACACGATGAAAGGGACCAATGGTAATTGCTTGCTTTTGGACAGGATAAAATAATGATGTAGGAAATCAAATTGCAGCTTGCACGGTTTGTCTTCTTCCGGCACAACGTGAGCGAAACAGTTTAATAATGTCTGCTCACTCATTTTTTAAAATTCTGAATATCGCTACAAGTTTTTTTTTCTCGCAATGAAAAACAAAAAATCTACTAATGGAAGTATTTATACTTTTCTCGGCCTTATATACAGCACCACATCAGAACTATTTTCTTATTGATGTATACATACATATATGTATTATTATTATGTATGTTAACATATATAAATGTATGTATTATTATTATTATGTATTGGTACTTAAAAAAACATTTAAATTCATGTTTCATCTAGTCTGTTTCACCTTAGGTGCGAATTGGTATTTAATAATGCCATAGGCTATTGATCAGTCAGACTATAATATTGATAGAAAGAAAAAGACAGCTATTTCGCATGTTGATAGAAAGAGACAACCACTTCGTATGTTGATAGAAAGAGACAGACACTTCGTATGTTGATAGAAATGAAAAGACAGACACTTCGTATGTTGATAGAAATGAAAGACAGACACTTCGTATGTTGATAGAACTGAAAAGACAGACACTTCGTATGTTGATAGAAATGAAAGACAGACATTTCGTATGTCGATAGAAAAAAAAAGATAATAACTTGAGTAGCATCTATTCATCGATCGTGTTCATTAAAAACAGACCTCAAAACAGCATTCATAAAAGCGTATTAAGTGACAATAAAATTCAAATTGGATGAGATAATCAATAGAATATAACGATTGATTTCAGTAAAATTTTCTTATGCTGTAGTTTTCCTATAATCATTGATTGATTTCTAGATGGAAGTCTAAAAATCATCTATAACCAACTTCATTAAAATGGAAATTTAAATTAAGAAGTTTTGCTCTTTTGAATTTTTTTCATTTTAAAGGCGAAAATACAAAATATGAGAAGAAAAAAGCACCCGTCATAGCTTTATTTCATACAAATACCCTTGTGGTGTTTGCAATCGTCTGCTCAGACAAACACAAATACCAAGCATAAGTAGCGCCTTAGAAACTGTCACTTAGGTTTTGAAGCCGCCTACATCTCGACATGTTTCAAAAGTCATTAGTTTAAGTCGGGTCAAGCTGACTGGTAATTAAAAGAATAATTCTAATTGAATCTTCTTAGAAAAAAATGAAGAGGCTTTTTTATTTTTATGTTGTGTTTTTCAAACTTCACCGGCATGCAGCCAAGTTTGTATGAGTTAACTAAAACGTTGTTATAATCTTCAAAAAGCCGGAAAGAAAGGGGAGAAAACCGTCTCGTTTCTGCTTGTGTGTTCTTGTCAATAAATGTATTTTTTTTTTAAATTTTCCGTAAAGTAGAAACTGCGACTGGTAAATATTGAGGTCTCTTGTTTAAGCCTTAATTGTAATACACATGAATTCCGATATCATTGCTTGTATAATTTCATTAAAAAAAAAAACTAAATTAACGCGTTAAAAAGTCCAGTACTGAGTTTAATATTGTTAAACACTCCCCCTTTTTTTGAATAAAAAAGTCAGAATTGAAAATGGCGTAAATTCTATAATTTTTGAAGTAAAGAAAATTCTAAATAACAGTTCACTTTTGTCCTTTTCAACAAATGTACGTCAGAAATATTTCAAGGCTATAGAGATGTATGTCTCGTTCACTTATTTCAAAAGACTAGGGAAACTTTTATAGATTTAACAAGTGAAGGTACGGTATTGAGCGTATTTCGGACCGGAGTGACGTGGTCAATTCCATGTTGACTTCATAAGACTTGGTCAATTCCATGTTGACTTCATAAGACTTGCATTGGTTCAGTTGTGTTCTGCACGTCGTTATTGTCATTTTTGATACAGACGTTTATTGACAGTGCAACCTGCAATCCCAAACTGGGTCTGGGCCACTGCGCAAACCCCCCCGGGGTCCTCCTTCCCCCACCCCCACCGCTATAAAAATAAATCTCAGAGCCTATCGCAACCTGCGGTGGGTACGAGACATTTCATGACCTTCTTCTGTGATGACATTTCGCTTCAGAGTACCTTGCTGGCGCCGTTTAAGTAAGGTGTTGATATCTATAAATAGCTCGATAGGAAATTGATCAGAGAAGAAGATCAGGAGGCATCGATACCTCATATTTACTGAAGGCTGTGTGCAGCAAAATAAATTTGTCTGTGCTCAGAATTAAAACTTGGGTCCGCTATTAACGTTATATAAGAATACTAAAGCGAAACAATTGTGTGTTCTGTTGTAGAGCAATTGTGCTTTCTCTTGGAGAGTTATATGCGCGCATCTTAAGGCTTTGAAATCTTTTTTTTTTAAATAAGTCTCTTTAAAAATGTAAACTGTAATTAACCATTTTTTAAGTTAACAAAAGAATTTGATTGCACAGTTGTTCCCCCTTCTCGTTGGAAGAGTTTGTTGTTCCACAGATGGGATATCTAATCGCGGTTAGCAACGAATATCTTAATTTCGTTTCATTACAATTTTTTGTTTATTTTTTTTATTTATTTTATTTTCTCCCATTAATAACAGTCGACCTTGGCTTACATAAAAAGATCTACAGGAGAGTAGCATTATCTCATTTCACGCCAAATCAAGGAGCGACAACAAACTGTAAACAAACACTAACAGTCTGTTCTGTTCATTCCTGGGATACTCCAAGTGGCTACACTGTTGTTTTAACCCAGAGTTTAGAAAATGTCTTTTTTTTTAATATCTTCAGCAATTTTCATTCATAACAAATGATTAAACTTGGTATTTTAAACTACCTTTTCGATTGTTCTTTGTTTCACAAATAAATTACAGATATAAACATTTAAACATGTAAACATTCAAAAGCACGCACACATATTTTAAGAGATTTTTATTGTTTAATTTAATTCAATGACATTATTGTATGGATCAACGTCTGAAGTCATTTATTTACATTTTCAATGCGCTATTGTTTCCGTTTTGTCCGTCTGTCCGTCTATCTGTCATCATCCTAGATCTCAACAACCATAAGTCCTAGACCCATGATGTATATATCATTTTGTAGGTCTTGGCCTGCCATGTGTACATCAAAAGTAAAGTCCATTTTGCGATCTGACCTCTTGTAGTGGCAGTTCGACCTCCTGGATGTGCCATGTGACCTCATTTTCCATGCAAATTTTTTTTATTTCACTAAAGTGTTCAGAATTTAAGCAGAAAATTCTAATTACTGATCAAACTTATTGTTTCGAATACTATTCTTTTTTCAGATATATGCATTACACAATTGAATTTATAAACATTTCCAAAATTTACAAATATTTACTGAAAGCTAACATACGTACTGATACAATAACACGAAAATGCGCTCACACGTCCTGTGTCCAGAATGGAACAGGCTTAAGATGCAGGTTTTTGTTAGCTAGAACTCATTTTCTTTAAAGTCAAAAACACTATTTTGTTGTTTTATCTATCTATTATTATATCTATTTTAACCAGGGATGGTGTATGTCCATTTTAAAGGGTTGGTTACTATAATTAGACAGAGGGATACTTAAGACATCCAGTGTGGATCTGCACGTCTAGACGGATAGCTTATCCCAGATCTGTTTTAGATGTGTGGAGGGGGTGGGATTGTATCCTGTCTGTCATCGCAAGCAGACGCAAATGACCGCGTCTTACCTTTTTTTTTTCTAATACACCTACCCTAAGCACGTCAATCATTAGTCTGGGCATCTTTTGATGTTTCTTGGTAAGTAGGGTTCACCGCATAAACTGTATGGGAGATTTTCTTTAAAAGAGCCAATTAGAAGGAAGACTGCTGGTTTCGGCTTTTTTTTAATTTTTATTTATAGATGAGATGATGACGCAGAACATAGCATGGTAGTTCATTTTAAAAATGTGAATATTTAGTTATCAGGGTGAGCGAAAGCTAGTGGTTCATTTTATAAATGTGAACATCTAGTATTCAGGTTTTGCACGAGCTGAAGGTTCAGTTTTAAAATGTGAACATTATGAAATCATGTTTTCCATAAGTTAAAGGTTCAGTTTTAAAATGTGAACATTTAGAAATCATGTTTTCCATAAGTTAAATGTACAGTTTTAAAATGTGAACATTTAGAAATCATGTTTTTCCATAAGTTGAAGGTTCAGTTTTAAAATGTGAACATTTACCCACCAAGTTTCCTGTACTGTTGGGTAGTGGGCTCAATGGGTCTGGTGTATCCCTAGGGTTTGAATGCAATAGACACTACACACATTTGGTGTCCATGGTGAGCCGCGTATGGTGGTGATGTGAACGAATAGCCTCCGTACATTGGTTGCATTGGGGGGGGGGATGGGGGGTGTACAATAGGGGGGCATGGATATAGAATCAAGAGATACCTCACTAGTACGAGGACTATATGGGGGTGTAAATAAGAATGCCTGATGTACACAAAGGGTGGGTGGCGAGTTTGTATTCAGTCATTTCTGTATATGACTGGTGTTCAAATCTTAGTTTTGTCCAGTCACCTATCAACGTGTTTTCTTTCCCTAGCAACCGCCTATTCGAATATAGAGAGGTATGAAAGAGGGGGAGCTACTAAACCGTGGGTGTCACTCATACGTAAGTTTGCGTATCAATGTACTCATTTTCCCCTTTTTAATTACATACTTGGTCACGTGGTTTGGTGATACGTCACCCAGCGAACTGGTGACCTTCATCAACTCATTGGTTGTTTTCAAAGTAAAGTATATGTCGCTGCATTACCCTTCAAAACAGAGGCGTGCCTGGTTTCCCAACTTCGAAAGTCACCCCCTCCCCCGGGAGTGGCCGGGACCCAGCTTGAGGTGCCCCCCCTCCCCCAATTTTTTTTACATTAAATATGAAGTATATTATCTTATGTCATGGTGTCGAATGTCAAAATGCAGGGCCCCCTCCCCAAAAAAGGCTCAGCCCCTCGGACCCCCCAAATCCCTTGGTTCGGCACTGCTTCAAAATCTTTTCCGCACCCCTAGGTGTACGCGAACCGTTGGTTGAGATGCGTGTTACTAAACCCCTCCCCCTCATTTCGTTTATAGGACCAAGAGAAACATCTCATTTATACATGAAGTTTTAAAGTAATAATCTACAGAAAAAAAGTTCCATATGCCCTAGACCAGTGGTCGGTAAAGTGCGGCTCCGGAGCCGCATGTGGCTCTTTGGCTCCTTAAGTGCGACTCTGGCATTTAGTTTTATTTAGTATACAACTTATTTAGTGTACTACTTATTTAGTATAATAAAAGTTTACTAAACAAGCAGATTTGGCTCCCATTTTTTTTTAATTGTTGTAATGTTCATATTTGGCTCTTTGGCTGATAAGTTTGCCGACCACTGTCCTAGACTGATAGTCGTTGTGACGTACAGTTTTAAATATGCATGCGACTACAGCGACATGTTCAAAAAACATTGAAGTCAATACGAACAAGAGGCATAGAGCTAATTAAACATTTACAAAAAAATAACAACAACAACAGATACAAGATTAACGTGTGGGTGGTACACCGGTTCGTTCGGGTAATCAATTTAAAAAAAAAAAAACATAAGGCGAACAGATTACTTGAAATACTTTCAAATAATTAGGTAGGATAATTGAATTCGAGGAGACGCAAAGAAACAATTGAAGAATTGTGTTGAATTATTAAAGAGTTATTTTTAACTAGTATGTATTTGTGTTTAACTATTATGCGGTGATGTTTTAACTATTATGCGGTGGTGTTTTAACTATTATGCGGTGGTGTTTTAACTATTATGCGGTGGTGTTTTAATTATTATGCGGTGGTGTTTTAACTATTATGCGGTGGTGTTTAACTATTATGCGTCGGTGTTTAACTATTATGCGGTGGTGTTTAACTATTATGCGGTGGTGTTTTAACTATTATGCGGTGGTGTTTTAACTATTATGCGGTGGTGTTTTAACTATTATGCGGTGGTGTTTTAACTATTATGCGGTGGTGTTTAACTATTATGCGGTGGTGTTCAACTATTATGCGGTGGTGTTTAACTATTATGCGGTGGTGTTTTAACTATTATGCGGTGGTGTTTAACTATTATGCGGTGGTGTTTAACTATTATGCGGTGGTGTTTAACTATTATGCGGTGGTGTTTAACTATTATGCGGCGGTATTTAACTATTAGAGTTGGTTATAACCATTATGGAGCTCTGTTTAACTATTAAAATGATGTGTTTGACCAATAAGGAGTTTTTGTTTAACTATTATGCGGTGGTGTTTAACTATTATGCGGTGGTGTTTAACTATTAGAGTTGTGTATTACCATTATGGAGCTCTGTTTAGCTATTAAAATGGTGTGTTTGGCCACTTAAGGAGTTGTGTATAACTATTTGGTTTGACAATTAAATTGTTGTGTTATTAAACTATTATTCGATCTCCGTTTAACTATTAAAATGTTGTGTTTAACTAATAAGGACTTGTTTATTAAGGTGCTGTGTTTGACAATTAAATAGGTGTGTTTAACTATTAAGGAGTTTGTGTTTAACTATGCACTGACTTACTTACTGAACACTTGTGATGTGCACTAAACGTAATAGAACAGACCTGATGTTTACATGTAATGATCTTTAACGGTGAAATTAAAACATGTTCATTAATCATTAACTGCGTCAAATAGTCTGCGTACGTTCACAGACGTACCTTGGGTTGATGGGGGGGGGCGAAGGGGTCCGAAGTCGAAAGTTCCCCCGGGCCCCAGCTTGAGGGAGGGTCCCCAAAAATTTATTTACATTCAATATTAAGTAAATTATCTCACGTCATGGTGTCGAATGTTAAATGGAGATGTTAAATGAAACTGCCGTGCTGCAGCTGCTTCGAACAGCACAGTGGCTATAGGGCCTCTCTCACCACTGCTCTTCGGAGGCTTTTTAGTGCCAGCACTTGTCTGACTATCTCTCTCTCTCTCTCTCTCTCTCTATATATATATATATATATATATATATATATATATATATATACTAGTTGCAAGTACCCGGCTTTGCCCGGGTTTAAAATAAGGTTTTCTGTTTACCTTTTGTTTTCTCCCTCCCCCTCTCTCCTTCCCCCTCCCTCTCCCTCCTTACCCCTCTCTCCCTTTCTCTTTCCCTCCCTCCCTTTCTCCCTCCCTCCCTCTCCTTCCCTCTCTAACTCTCCCATCTCCCTCTCTCTCCCTATCTCCCTCCCTCCTTCTCTCACTCCCGTCCTCCGTCTCTCCACCTTCCTCCCTTCCTCCCCCCCCCTCTCTCCCTCCCTGCCCCCTCTCTCTCTTTTATCTCTCACTCCCTCCCATTTCTCCCATCCTCTCCCTCCCTACCCCCTCTCTCCCTCCCTCCTTTCTCCCTCCCTCTCTCTCCCATCTCTCTCTCCCTCCCTCCCCCTCTCTCCCTTTCCCTCCCTTTCTCCCTCCCTCCCTCTCCCTCCCTCTCTCCCATCTCTCCCCCTGTCCACCCCCTCCCTCCCTCTCTCTCCCTCCCTCCCTGCCCCCTCACTCTCTCTCCCTCTCTCACACCCTCTCTTTCCCTCCCTGCCCTCTATCTCCCTCCCTACTCCCTCCCTTCTTTTCTCTCTCCCCCTGCTCCCTCTCCCCCTGCTCCCTCTCCCACTCTCCCCCTGTCCACCCCCTCCCTCCCTCTCTCCCCCTCCCTCCCTCCTACCCTCATTTCCTCTCTCCCCCTGCCCCCCTCTCTCTCTCTTTCTCTCTCCCTCTCTCTCCCTATATCCCTCCCTCCTTCTCTCACCCCCGTCCCCCCTCTCTCCACCTTCCTCCCTTCCTCCTCCCCCCTCTCTCCCTCCCTGCCCCTCTTTCTCTCTTTATCTCTCACTCCCTCCCATCCTCTCTCTCCCTCTCTCCTTCCCTCCCCTTTCTCTCACTCCCTCCCCTCTATCTCCCTCCCTACTCCCTCCCTTCCTTTCTCTTCCTTCCCCTCCCTTTCTCTCTCCAACCCCCTCCCTCTCCCTCCCTCCCCATTAATCTCCCTCCCTACCACCTCTCTCCCTCCCTCCCTCCTTCTCTCCCCCTCTCTGCCCCCTCCTTCCCTCTCCCTCCCTGCCCCCTCTCTCTTTATCTCTCTCCCCCCTCCCTCTCTCTCTGTACAATTAAACGTCAAATTACGCTTCTTAAATAAACAGAAAACCTTTTTTTAATCCCGGGCAAAGTCGGGTACTTGCAGCATGAAAAAAAAACAACAATATTTTTTTTCCCGTCCCTAGCCCTTCCTTCACCGTCCGTTCAATTACACATTCACTTGGTGCGCGATTTTTATTTATAGTGAAGGCGATCCCATACCGTGGATACTTTAATATAGTAAAATACTAAAATAATTAATTACAATTAAACTACGCATTGAGATTGTATTAATAATGTTAATAATGTCACAGAAACATTTTAATAAACGTATTTCGGTTTATTAAAGTGCACCTTTAATTTTAATCTTCCGAATACATAAAACGATAGGTAAATAGATATGACTATTGATTTCATCATGTTTACAATTGGAGTTTCCGGGAGTTACCCCTCTTTTAAAAATGTGTCATAGGGAAATGACGTCACAGAGGAATTTTATCTATGGCGCCGTCGAGATTACTTTAATATAGTCAAATACTAAAATAAAAATAATTAATTACAATTAAACTACCCATCGAGATGAAACGAAACCTGTCCTATAACCTTCCCCATGTAATTATGTGTATGTGTAACAAATTTCACGTTTTTTGGTTTTCTGGATCTTGAGTTATAAGGGATAAGGGAACAGACAGACAGACAGACAACTAATGCGTCTTATAAGTATAGATATATATATATATAATATATATATATAATTTCAGTCTAATGTTTTAAGCATTTAAGAGCACTTTCGTTTATTGTGAATTTGTGTACTTTGTACTTTTTGTTTATTATTGGTATACTAGTCACCCGGCGCAAAGAATGAACGTGGGCGGGGGGCCGGGGGCGTGATGACTGTGGACCGTAAATAAGTGTTTAACCCAATTAAATGTAGCATCATCTTCTCTCCGGTACTGTATAAAAGCTATAAAGATTGTGAATGCATTTTAACTATCTGTACATGAAAATGCTCTAAAAATATAAAGTATCTTTTATGTTGAGTCTAAAAAGGGAAATAATTAGTTCAAATACCGTTAAAGAATGTTGATTTAAAAAAAAATAATATATATATATATGTATATATATATATATATATATATATATATATATATTAGGGTGCATCACCACAATAGAGGAAAAAATTGATTGTTTGTTTTTGAGCTGTCTATGTTTCTAATTTGTTCTAATATCATTAATAATAACTTGTGTAAAATATTTTTCAAATCAGAGTTGATTTAGAGGTCCCCCCTCCCTCCCCCCCGCCCAAGAAATCACAAAACATGTAAAGAAAAAAAAAGTTTATTCTAGCCTATATAAAAATTACATTAAAGTATTAAATTATTTATTACTGTTGCATTTAATTCAGTTTCACTTTGTTGCACGTTTGTAAGGTTTACGCACATTTGAGATGTTTTTGCGGTCCATTTCTACCACTTGAAGAATGTTTTGAAAATGTTCATCCGTTCGCGCTGCTTCAACAAAGTCAGATGCCAGTTTCACTCCTCTCTCGGCACAATCGTTAACAACGTTAATAGCAGCAACATTTTCTGCACTGGCAATGTAAGAAGCTGTTTGGCGCCAATCATCAACAGGCAGTTGGAGGAATCCTGTGTCCAGTTGAAGTCTGTATATAGTAAACCACGAGTCTACTCCAGCCAGATCACACAACCGAGTTTTAGAATCAATTGATTGGAATCGTGGTTTTCCCCAACCATTTCCAAATCGATTCTTTGGAGTTTGGAGGGCAACCACTGGTCGAAGCCTTAGCAGAGCATCTGCTAGAGCTCGCTTTTCCAACACAGGTACTTCATTGCTGAACAGAGCAAGTGGGATCATTTCAGCAGTGAGGTACCACAGATGCCTATTCAGGGCACGTATTGCTGACTTGGATATGTCTCTGTTGACATCGTTGTAATCCAAAAGTCGCCTGTAGAGCTGTAGAGCCACCACACGACATAAACATGTGTTACAAATGTAGCAAATGCACGAATCTTTGGCACTTGATCACGTGTGGTAATAGTACCTGGAGGCAATAATTGAATTTGTGTCTCACACAGTGCAATCTTGAGGCAATATATCAGCTTCGCCATCCATCGTGCTTTGTGCAGGGCACCTGGTTTTTAAAGTTAACCTCCTTATTTGTACCATTCAGGTAAACAAGGGACAGCTTAAGGAATTCGTGGTAGTCGTCTCGCAAGAATTCGGTTTGTTTACTAGATTTGGCATGTGCAATTACCGCATCTCTCATTATCGTTAGTCGCTCTTGAGCCTTCAGATCATGATCAGCTGACGTAAACGAACTACAACGGTGGGACCAATCATGTGCCACCAACTCCCAATTACTTCGCAGCTTGGTGAACAAAGTTATATCCGGGGATTTGGAAACTTCTATTTTCATGTCTGCAAACATATGCGAGAGGATAACTTCACCAATGTGATGGCGACAACCTGACCACAGAAGAGCACGTTGCAGCATATTTTGTATGGCAATGCAGGCAGCAGTCTGATGACCAGTGTTTGATCTTGTTGTGTCGAATGTCATATTAACGATACAATCATTACAATGCCACTCTGTCATTAGCTTCATGGTTAATTCTGCAATTATTTCACCAACGGGTTTCTTTGTTGCCTTGGCATAATTTGGCACTCCTAGAAGTTTCAATTGCATTGCATCACCGACAACAACTGTTATGCGTTCTTCAGTGACACGATGATTTTTTAGAGAAGGTGTCAGTTTGCCATCCCAGTGGAGAGTGCAGAGTTTGGGTGGTTCCCAGGAGTCGTGGATCTTTGTAGATATCTCACTTACAACTTTGCGAAGTGAACGATCTGCAGTGGCATAGGAAGAAGCCACCATTGATACATCACCCCCAGACTCGCTAATAAGGCCCTGTGCGAAAGCTGCCTGCTGTGTTGGTGTAATCTTTAATCTTGTCGCTGGTGACACAAGATTTGGTCGGCTTAAAACATCTGGAGGTACAAATACCAACGCTCCTGTTGACTTTCTTCGCTTTTGCTATGTCATTATATCATCCAAACAGTTATCAACAAGCTCCATATTATCTTCAGATTTAGAAGTAGAATCATCGGGTTCGTCACTGCTACCCTCGCTGGAAGGCACTGATATCGTTGAACATGCTGCATTTTCTTCTCTTGCGCGTTTCTGACGTTCCAATGTTGCGACATCTCGTGAATGGCGTCGAGCGACTTTTTTTGCAAGGGTTTTGTCAAATGATCCAAAGCTGGAAGACCTGTCTCCTTTCATAGACCTCAAGAATGCTAGATCTTCTGCTTTCTTGATAATAGTCTCGACATTTGGTGGCCACAGTTGAAAAGTTGTTGCCAACATAGATTGCATTTGTTGCAGTTTACGTTTGTGGCTGGTGTGTTTCGGCGACTTTTATCAATTGAACGAAGTTTATTGTATTCATCAAGAAGCTGAACAATCTTCTTACAAGCTCTCCTCTCTGTCACCATTGGAATGTTTGCTTTTTCGTAAAAAGCAGTAACTTGATTCAGCACAATTTTGGCAGTTGTAAATCGAGAAGGTGCACCAAGAGAACCTGGACGCTCACTGTGTGCTGCTACATTGCAGTGATACATCATGCACCTCAAAACTTGTAAACAAGTTGGTAGTCGAAGAATTTCAGTAATTATATCATCATCAACACAGATTGCAGGGCCAATGCCAAACAATTCAGTTTTCAGAAGAGTTTGTGGTTTCTTTGTTCGCGAGGCAGGAGACGCAGTAATAACTGGATATGCAACTGTTGAAGTGATGCCAGGGCAGCCAGCATTTCCTTAGAAGGTGTAAACATTTTATTGTTGTTTTTCATATCATTTCCATGTTCTGATTTTATAGGTCGTGTGTATCAGAAATTAAAATAATATAAATAAAGAAATTAAAATGCTTGCCTTGGTCATCAATATGCGGTAAGGAAAAGTGTTGTTTTTGCTAATAAAATGTGAATTTTAAATTTTATTTCCAGCACAACTGCTTATCAAAATCAATCATAGCTACCAAACATTATAAAACCAAAGACTATAAAACAATTTATATAGCGCTTCACTTTTTTTATATAAGTCTGTAAGACTTTAAAGTAAGGATGGTTTTATCTAGTTTTCGCTTAATTATGCAAACTTTGTTGAAGTCCGGGGGACCTCTAAATTTTGTCAAATATTTTTTATTTTTTTACACAATGCTTTTTTTTATCAATGGAACAAATTTAAATAGCAGACAGATCAAATTATTAAAATTTTTTTTTTGGTGATGCACCCTAATATATATATATATATATATATATATATATATATATATATATATATATATATATATACAAGCGATTTGGGTTCTGCGTTAAAACGAAAGTAAAGAATTAATACAACAGTATTCCAGTTTAAAAATACAATCATGAAAAAATCGGATCTGCTCGAAACCAAAATAAAAAAACCTAGACTACCTGTAGATTTGAGGGCCCGGGGGAGGCTTGACCTCTTTGGGGGGCCCCTGCATTTTGACATTCAACACATGACGTGAGATAATGTACTTAATATTTAATTAAAAAATATTTTTGGGGCCCCCTCAAGCTGGGACCCGGGGTACTTTCGAATGCGGACCCCTTCTCCTCCCCCAACCATAGGTACGCCTCTGTAGGGTACTTAATTTTGAAGTCCTAATACTATCACGCGGGAGTGCGGGGAGGGGGGGGTGCAGGCAGCACCGGGTGACACCAAGTCACCAACCATCAGGGTTGTTAGTATCGAAGTATCGGTATCGGCCAATACAGTATCGGCGATAATTTTTTAGTATTGGTTTCTGTATTGCCGATCCTTTTTGTATCAAGTATTGATTTGTGTATCGCCGATACATTTTAAAGGAAAAATTTTCGATACTCAATACCAATACTTTTACGAATGTATTCCAACAAACTTTAACAAAAAAAATTACTTTGTATCTTACAATATTAAAAAGGAACAAAAAATTATAATTCATAAACCCAATTGAATAACCCCACTATTTGTGTGTTTATCAGTTGTTTTTTTTTTTAAATCAAAATATCACAGTTGTACTGTTCATACAATTCAGAAAAAAAAAATATGCAGAAAAACAATAGCGATTTTAGTACCTTATTTTAAAAGTAATCTACATATATTCAGCCACTACTAGTAATCACAGTCATCAACCCGACCAATAATAACACCACCCACCTCCCCACATATACAACCACGGTTGGCGAGTTGAAGGAAAAATGAAATTTTAATTCTTTTGAAGTATTTTCTTTGCCCGCCGCTATCTATAAATGTTATTCTTATATTTTTTCATTCATTAACGTTCTTTCTATCAACTATGTGTTCAATGTTTCAATGAACGACAGAAAAGAAAACTTTATCTTTTTTTTTTATAGATCTGTCAGTTATATATAAACTTGAAAAACTTACACTCTATATTTTTAATAATATTTTTTTTCTTTTCAAAAGTATTGGTATTGTATTGGTATCGATTTAAGCGATACATTTTTTCTTGAGTATTTGTATTGGTATCGGCGATACTATTTTCATGAAGTATTAGTATCGGTATTGACGATACAATTTAAGAGTATTGTTAACAACCCTGCCAACCATAGTGACGCCACTGCACGCCGGAGATATTCTATGTGCTCCGGTCTCGCGGGGAGTGGTGGGGTGTGGGGGCAGCCGCATGCGTACATTTGTACAATTAAATAAAAGGAGTTTTACAGTAGCTGAAGAAATTCACAATAAAATAATATTCATTTATCTGTGAATTTGTCGCTGTTTTTACTTTTCTTCAAAATAATCGTATCGTAAGTGTGGTTTCAACTGAATCCGTCAGGTCCTCCTCGCTTTCATCACTATATTTAGATAACAATATTGTTTATCTCACAACAGTTTCATTGACAATACGCGAGAGATGGGCCACACACATAAGCAGAAATCAGAAGAAAAATGAAAACAAAATGTTGCAAGGACAACAATAACAACAATAACCGCGGAAACAAACAGATTGAGGTCATAGTAACAGTGTAAAGTTAGTTCAACATGACTGACTTGTCTAGTAGAGATGATAGTGGTGGGTGGTGGTGGTGGAGTGGGGAATATGTTGACGGCGCACTAACTTCTCTGCTACGCCAAAACTGTGTGTGATCTGTCTTACTACCACTAGTCGCATGTCTGCGGTATAGCGGACCCTTTTTTCCCCAACACGGCTGCTTCCCCACCCCCCTCTCCTCCTCTCTCGCCCGCTACGTTGCCAAATCTAACCGGTAGCTTCTTAGGGTTTGCGCTAAATGGTTTCTTCTACATCGATTTAATCTTGACCAAGACAGATTTTTGTTCCCTCTTGCTCTCTCTCTCTCTCTCACTCTCTCTCTCTCCCTCTCTTTTTAAAACGTGCGTGGCCAGGAATCAACGTTATGGATAATAATAATAATAATACAGTGTCCGTGAAAAAAAAATTAAATAAAAAGTATAGTAAAGTTTCAGTCAACTCATGTCAAGAGGTCACCGTTGTTGCATTATATTTTCCCATTCTGTAGGCGTGCTTGACGACATTATTGAGGAGTAACGTTTCCAAGTTGAAAGTTCAAGGTCCTTGTGTTATCCTAGAGGTGGTGATTTAGATAAATTTCATTTTGTGAATGTGTGTGTTACGCATGGGAATAATAATAAGAAGAAAGATAGTTACACATACAGCAAGAAATTCGTAAAGAGGTTTTGTGATGATCGCTTGGTTGTTATAAAGTGAAGTGAATTCTACGCCACCTGTGTTATTCACAAGTGTAGTGCGTTCAAGTTTCATTCGGTTAACACTTGTTGCTGTTTTATTTTATTTCATTATATTTTCACACTGGTGCGCGCGATTCACTAATGACGTGAAGTTTTATGTTTCTCACAATGGGCCATTCACTACTTCTTACAAAATATAGTCAGTTTTCGGAGATTACTAGCTGCAAATATCTCCTCTATAATCTTACTACTCCAGTTACTTAAAGTCTGTATGATTTCATGTCATATTCTAAACACTGTTATTAGTCCAATATTTTTTTTCATTCATTATTGGATACCGCAGATTTATATTTACAATATATCTTCGTCAGACGAGAACTTCAGGAAATACCGCAACTGTTCACAATGCGCTGGTGTCGCATTCGACTGGTTATATTAGGACTGACCTTGTGTGTTGTTCACGTGGTCAGCGGGAATTGTAAACAAAACCCCAAACAGCTGACCAGCAGCACGAAAATGTCAGACATAGTCATAGAGGCCAAGGTATTAACCGTCAAAGAAGCCGACAGCCACCAAAATTTGACTAACTTTAACATTTCCGTTCAGCTAAAGAAGGACTTCTTCAAAGGCGACTCCCATTTCAAACATCACTGGAAAGATAATAAGTTAAATTTAAGGATATTTTCCAATCAATCGAAGAAAGAATGTATCGGTAATGTTCAGGTCAATGAGAAATACATTTTTTTTCTTATGGATAACGGCGACAAGAGTGGATTACATTTTGGACTAAGTGCGGCTCCGGTTAAAAAGACGAAAACTGTTACAAACACAGTTATTAAGACGCTGAAAAGTAAGTCCTATTGTGTCTTTAATCATCATTGTCATATCTTTATCCACACATTTACAATCAGGGTCGGATCTAGACTTGATAAAGCCCTAAGTTACTTGATATATGGGTCCTCTTTATAAGTCCAGATATTATACGTAAGTGCCAAATATTTAAGTATATATAACAATTTCTCATTCGGACAGTTTTTGGCCCCCCCCCACCCAAGAAAGTTGGGGCCCTAAGTTATAGCTATTGTAGCTAATACGTAAATTCTGCACTGGTTATAATAATTGTTATAATAAGATATAGGTATTAAAATCAATACTAACACACACACACACACACAACACTGGCATAGAGTCACACTTTAAGTCAATATATTTATACATGTGGCGATTTGTTCCCGGCTGTTGTTTTTATACAACCCGGTTGTATTGTTTATATTATAATAATACTGTCAGTCACTGCTGCCAATGTCGGTGTTTTTTTTTTTAATATCCATATCTAGATATTTGTTGGAGAAATAATAAAATACTTTCAAGTAATAGATCGGAGTAATGTTGTTTTAGTCATCTAGTTGTACAGCATTGATTTCTTTTTTTGCTGTATAGTAGGTATAATCTAGATACTTTTCATATATTGTATGGATAATTCTTTAAACAAATAGTTGGCAGCCCTTCTGTCAATATGCCATGACAGATGAGTAAATTTACAAAGTCCAGGATGTAACGTGAACAACAGTACAACTTTAAGAACAAGAATTGTCCACGATGAGTTGAATGCGCTTACTCCCCCCCCCCCGCACACACACACCTCCACACACACCCCACCTTTGTCTGTCGCCAAATTGACAAACATTCATTTCCATGATGAGCTAGCTACTCGAACGCCAACCCTCCACCAATTATCGTCGTCGACGTCAATCCAAGTCACATCGTTTGCTTAGTCTCCCCTAGTCTCTACCTCCACCCTAGCTGCTACCTTCACCCTAGATGCTACCTCCACCCTAACTGCTATCTCCACCCTAACTGCTACCTCCACCCTAGCTTCTACCTCAACCCTCGCTGCTACCTCCACCCTAGCTGCTGCCTACACCCTAACTGCTACATACACGTCAATATCCGAGATGTCGACCCACTTTAGTGTTGTGTTTTCTTTACTTTTTCAATTGAAATATGCTGGAAATGATCTCCATTTGCTGTAGATGGTCACACGCAAAACATCCCCCCCTCCTCTGGTTCGTTTTGTCCACGTTCATCATCATCATCATCTTTGCCCTTCACCCGTGGCAGGGTATGGGGCCCACCAACCGCAGATCTCCAGAGTCATCCTCTCCAGCTGATTCCAAGTGTCTCTCCAAGTGTGTCCCTATCTTTGTGACGTCAATTTCTATGTCTCACCGCCAGGTGTTCCCTTGGGTGGCCCCTCTTCCGTTTACCTGTGGGATGGGGGTTCCCACCTCAGTGCCTGCCTTATCACACTTGTTGCTGGTTTGTGTAGGGGTGTGTTCTCTTCAGCCCCATCGCCTCTTTCTCATCTCTTCTTCAGCTTAGAGAGAGTTGGCAGGTCCTTTCCAAAAAAGGCCGACATTGTTAATGAGACATAAAATGGTTAATGTTTACGTGTGTGATATGTGGACTATTTAACCCTCGACGTCCAGTGTGTGTATGTGTGTGTATGTGTGTGTGTGCCACAGTTATCTGTGTCATGTTGTTCACGTGACATCAAATGACGTGATAGTAAGTGATCAAACATATTTTTTGTTCAAATCGCCAACTGGTTTAAGAGCAAACTTGTTGAAAAAAAAATCTCTCCTGCCTGTGCAGCGTAGGTAAACAACATAACATTCTGTTTGTGCCGGCCTCTCAGGTGAAAACTGACACCGGTGTGTGTATGTGTGTGCGTGTGTATGTATTGCGTGTGTGTGTGTGTGTGTGTATTTTGGGACCTATATGAAGGTATCGTAAATTACTCGTCATATACAGGTGTTGTGCTGTCAGACGTTTTTAAAGAATGCACATACACCCATTTGTTTAAATATTGTGGGCGGTAGAATTTAGGGCGGGGCAGACGGGGCGGAGTCGGTGGGCTGCTGCTCCTGGCTGGAACAATATATATATTTATATATATATACATAGTAAGTAGTAGTAAAGTTCCCTTAACCCTAAAAGGCCATCAGGGGCAGAGGAAGTGTAGTGTGTGGGTGTGTATGTGGGTGTGCAGAGGCGCAATTAGACCAAACTTTCGGGGGGGGGGGGCAAAAAAAATTACGTGTATTAAAAAATCACATTATTTATATATTTGTATTTTATTTTAAACAAATTTTGGTTTAATCTTTTATCTTTTTTATTTTGGAGGGGGAAAATGCCCCTAATGCCCCCCTAGTTGTGCCACTGTGTGTGTATATGTGTGGGTGTGTGTGGGGGGGTGTATGCTGATATAATTGATAAATCAGTTCAAATGTGTAAATTGAAATAAACGAAAAAAAGATAAAAGTGCAAAGTTCGTTATTTATAGTGTGTGTGGCTTATTTTTAATCAATGTCTAACATGACAATGTCCACACAGGTCCAGTTAGGGTGCAGTTGTTACGGAAATTTTGTCTCACCAATATATTGCACGTACAGCTGACGTTAAACTAGTGCTGGTCTACTCACCACCAAACTCAATCGCGCGATACCCTCCACTTGTCACAGCCTCCTCCTTAGACAATATTTCTGTAAACAGCACAGACAATATTTCTGCAAACTGCACAGACAATATTTCTATAAACAGCACAGACAATATTTCTGTAAACAGCACAGACAATATTTCTATAAACAGCACAGACAATATTTCTGTAAACAGCACAGACAATATTTCTGTAAACAGCACAGACAATATTTCTGTAAACAGCACAGACAATATTTCTGTAAACAGCACTGACAATATTTCTGTAAACAGCAGAGATTAAAAATGAAGTTTCATTGCGTATATTGGGCCTTTAAGATGTTCGATCCCTTAATAACACATTTACTTGAGGTTGTGGTACATGCTTTGAGAATCGCTGTTTTCGAAGCCTCTGAAACAGTACGATGTAAACTTTTATTTTCAAACTAAAAGACCCGGCGTGGCTGACGATTGGTCCGGTCGGGGGAGGGGGGGAGAGGGGATGGATGGGAGGGGGGGTGTGGTTCGGCTTTGTTTCATCAAATTTGTCTTGTTGATCGCTCCTCTCGTCCTGTGATGTCTGTCACTCAGGAGCGACAAATAAGTGCTCTTGACATATTGTCGTCATCCGCAGTGGACTGCCTGTGGTGAGAGGACATGAGAAGGATAGTCCTTGATGAAGTGTCACTCTACAGTTTTTTTGAAGTGTTTGTACCTATGATACAATTAGTAATAACCGTTAGTCATTTAGTTTCGTCTCAGTTAAGGTTTGGATTATGAGCAGGATTTACCAGGGTGTTTGTTCCGAACTATTCACATACGTTATTTTCTTTTTTTCTCTTTTTTTAATGGAAAATATTTGAACAAATCATGACACTATTCATGTAACATAGTTTAATCTCTTGGGGGGGGGGGCATTTTAATGGGATAGGCATATTTGGGGGACTGCATGGGTCCTGACTACAAACCGAGCCCGTTCAAGTATTTAGTGTTATAAAGTCTAATGCTTAAAGCCCACAAACATATCGAGTTAAAAATTCCCTGTCCTGCGGGGGGGGGGGGGGGAGGGGGGGAGTGTCTCCTATTACCTAAGAATTGTTCCCAGTTATATTGCAACAACTTCCATTGGTTGTACACATATACATTTCTTGGATTCATTGAGTGATCCTGTCTTCTTATATTTACCCCCAGCCCTTGCCAACTACCCACGCTAGTTACTTTACTAATTCAAACATTTAAATAGTAGAAAACTTTCATTTTTTTTTTAATTTATTTTCTGTACATAGTAAGTTGAAAGATTATTGAGCATGAATAGTGAGTTGAGAATATAGTTATACCGGTTAACGAACTCGATTTGATTTGGAATGTAGTTGTTTGCACAACCTACTTTGGCCTAGTGGTGCTGCGTGACACACAGATTTCTTTCTGATCATGCATTAAGTACACACCTTTCAGCCCACACTGTACGTGGCCCATTTATCTTCCTGTCACACGGACCTATTTACTCCGAGGGGGAAAGGCACAAGCATGTTCCCTCCATTGAGAAACTTTTTACCAATCAATTCACTTTATTTAGGTGACACCTCCCCTCCCTCCCCCCCATTCATTTACACGATCTCATAAAGTGGGATTGTAGTACTACTGTCATTCAGTAACTTGTTGGTATTAACAACGGAATTGTTTGTTTCCGCTACCTGTAAAAAAAAATATATTTTACACAAAGTATGTCATCTATGTCTACCTGCGACTGTCAATTCTTATTGTAAGTGTGCATGTGCAATCTGCGTGATGTTGTTGTTGTTGTTGTGATGTCATATCGCGCTGGTATGTGGTGAACACAGCAAAAAACGTTTGTCAAGATAGCGGTGTGCCATGAATGTTGCATGCCAAATGTTTACGAAAATAGCTTTCTAACGACAATTAATACCACAAATAAATAAAAAAAAGGGGGTGGGAAAAAAGTCTTCATACCATACATAACTTTAGATGTATGTCATTCGTTCACAGCTTTATGCTTTTCTGTGATACAATCTGGGAACTGCAGAACTTTTAAATTCATAAGTCTAATAGAGTAGTAAATGACATTTATAAATGTAGAAGATTGTCGTAGGTTTGAGAATCTAAAAATCCCCCCCCCCTCCTCAACCAGGTACGAGAAGTTGACATGAGATAAGGAAACAACTATAAATTACTGTCATTATTAAAGGCCTTATGTGCCGTTGCTGTTGTTATGTTATGCATTTCCAAAATAGAAACAATGTAGTGCCATTTTTTATTTGCCCCCCCCTCAACAACAACTCTCAGAGAAAATATCGATCTAATTTTTTTTTTACTTGTTTCCTCCTCTGGCAAACATCAGATGACAAGGTTAGCGGCGGAGACTGTTATCTGGGGGATCAATCTAACACGAGAAAATAGTTGAACAATGTAAAGTACGAAATATTGAAATATTACACACACACACACACACACACATGCGCGCGTGCACACAGAGTGTGACGAGTCACGATATAATGCGTTGATACGTTGAGTATGGAAAGCGATTTGAGGGCTAAAGTAGCGATAGCTTTGGGTTCGCACAATCAGTAAACGTCTCTGTTAGTGTTGCGCCAATTAGCTATGTGTAAGTTTGTTTTGTTTACTTTACAAAATCCAACTTTATGTTTGTTGGGGATCTTAACAGGTATTATGGGATTTACATTTTAAAACGAAGAGATTTTCAGATTTAAAAAAGAGAAGAATGATTGAAGAAACGGAAGTTATACAACAAATACTTCCGTTTGTTATGTTGTGAGGTATACAACAAATACTTCCGTTTGTAATGTTGTGATGTATACAACAAATACTTCCGTTTCTTATGTTGTGAGGTATGCAACAAATACTTCCGTTTGTTATGTTGTGAGGTATACAACAAATACTTCCGTTTATTATGTTGTGAGGTATACAACTAATATTTCCGTTTGTTAGGTTGTGATGTTTTTTTGGGGAAACTTTAAAAAAACTTAGCATTTTAGAAATGATTAAAAAATAAGTTTGTTATGTTGTGAGGTATACAACAAATACTTCCGTTTGTTATGTTGTGAGGTATACAACAAATACTTCCGTTTGTTATGTTGTGAGGTATACGACAAATACTTCCGTTTCTTATGTTGTGAGGTATACAACAAATACTTCCGTTTGTTATGTTGTGAGGCATACAACAAATACTTCCGTTTATTATGTTGTGAGGCATACAACAAATACTTCCGTTTGTTATGTTGTGAGGTATACATCTAATATTTCCGTTTGTTAGGTTGTGATGTTTTTTTGGGGAAACTTTAAAAAAACTTAGCATTTTAGAAATGATTAAAAAATAAGTCAATCATGTTTTAGTCAATAATTTAAAAGTTAATTTTCTATCCCCAATTCTTTGCTTGCCAATATTTACACGCATGAAACTTAAAGTATCGTCTTTTATAACTGGGGGTCATGCCTCACTACTCGCACCCATTAATGTTAAGTCATTTATAACAGGGTATTATACTCTTCAGAGCCCCTTAAGAGCTTGAGCTCCTGTTCAGTTGACCCGTCCCCTCCCCACACACATATACTCACCCCCACCCTCCTCACACACACATATACTCACCCCTCCCCTCCACACACACACACATACTCTACCCTACCCTTCCCACACACACATACTCTACCCTCCCCTTCCCACACACACATACTCTACCCTCCCCTTCCCACACACACATACTCTACCCTCCCCTTCCCACACACACATACTCTACCCTCCCCTTCCCACACACACATACTCTACCCTCCCCTTCCCACACACACACATACTCACCCCTCCCCTTCCCCCACACACATATACTCACCGCTCCCCTCCCCACACACATATACTCACCGCTCCCCTCCTCACACACACACACACATATACTCACCCCTCCCCTCCCCACACACATATACTCACCCCCACCCCTTTTCACACACACCCATACATACTCACCCCTCCCCTCCTTACACACATATACTCACCCTTCCCCTTCCCCCCACACATATACTCATACCTCCCCTCCCCACACACACACATATTCTTCCCTCCCCTTCCCACACACATATACTCACTCCTCCCATTCCACCCCACACACACATATACTCACCCCTCTCCACACATATATACACCCACCCCTCCCCTCCCCACACACATATACTCACCGCTCCCCTCCTCACACACACACACACATATACTCACCCCTCCCCTCCCCACACACATATACTCACCCCCACCCCTTTTCACACACACCCATACATACTCACCCCTCCCCTCCTTACACACATATACTCACCCTTCCCCTTCCCCCCACACATATACTCATACCTCCCCTCCCCACACACACACATATTCTTCCCTCCCCTTCCCACACACATATACTCACTCCTCCCATTCCACCCCACACACACATATACTCACCCCTCTCCACACATATATACACCCACCCCTCCCCTCCCCACACACATATACTCACCCCTCCCCACACACGCATATACTCACCCTTCCCCCCACACACATATACTCACCCTTCCTATCCCCACACACATATACTCACCCTTCCCCTCCCCACACACAATAATCACCCCTTCCCTCCCCACACACACATATACTCACCTCACCCCTCCCCACACACATATACTCACCCCTCCCCTCCCCACACACACATACTCTACCCTCCCTTTCCCACACACATACTCTACCCTCCCCTTCGCACACACATATACTCACCCCTCCCGTCCCCACACACATATACCCACTCCTCCCCTCCCCACACACGTTTACCCACCCCTCCGCTCCCTACATACACATACTCTACCCTCCCCTTCCCACACACACATATACTCACCCCTCCCCTCCCCACACACATACTCTACCTTCCTATCCCCACACACATATACTCACCCTTCCCCTCCCCACACACAATAATCACCCCTTCCCTCCCCACACACACATATACTCACCTCACCCCTCCCCACACACATATACTCACCCCTCCCCTCCCCACACACACATACTCTACCCTCCCTTTCCCACACACATACTCTACCCTCCCCTTCGCACACACACATATACTCACCCCTCCCGTCCCCACACACATATACCCACTCCTCCCCCTCCCCACACACGTTTACCCACCCCTCCGCTCCCTACATACACATACTCTACCCTCCCCTTCCCACACACACATATACTCACCCCTCCCCTCCCCACACACATACTCTACCTTCCCCTCCCCACACACACATACTCTACCTTCCCCTCCTCACACACACATACTCACCCCCCCCCTCCCCACACACAAACTCACCCCTCCCGTCCCCCCACACATATACCCACTCCCCCCTCCCCACTCCCCACATACACATATACCCACCCCTCCCCTCCCCACACACACATACTCTACCCTCCCCCTTCCCACACACACATATACTCACCCCTCCACACACACACATACTCACCCCGGTCAACTAAATGCAGTTAATGTGTTATAATTTGTACATTTAAACCTAATATGTAAGGTTTAAAACTAATGTGTAAGGTTTGAAACCTTATTTGTAAGGTTTCAACCTAATTTGTCGGGTTTAAACCTAATTTGTAAGGTTTCAAACTAATTTGTAAGTTTAAACCTAATTTGTAAGTTTTAAACCTAATTTGTAATGTTTTAAACCCTATTCGTCAGGTTTCAACCAATTTGTAATCTGAACGAAGTTAAAGATGACTATCGTCTCATTTATGCAAGTAGGTTTTAGATAATTCCACTAAACAAACTTTCATCATACATAGCACATTTACTCCAAAAATCATTTCTTGATGTGTTTTCTCATCTTGTCAACACATATTCTTCCCTCCCCTTCCCACACACATATACTCACTCCTCCCATTCCACCCCACACACACATATACTCACCCCTCTCCACACATATATACACCCACCCCTCCCCTCCCCACACACATATACTCACCCCTCCCCACACACATATACTCACCCCTCCCCACACACGCATATACTCACCCTTCCCCCCACACACATATACTCACCCTTCCTATCCCCACACACATATACTCACCCTTCCCCTCCCCACACACAATAATCACCCCTTCCCTCCCCACACACACATATACTCACCTCACTCCTCCCCACACACATATACTCACCCCTCCCCTCCCCACACACACATACTCTACCCTCCCTTTCCCACACACATACTCTACCCTCCCCTTCGCACACACACATATACTCACCCCTCCCGTCCCCACACACATATACCCACTCCTCCCCTCCCCACACACGTTTACCCACCCCTCCGCTCCCTACATACACATACTCTACCCTCCCCTTCCCACACACACATATACTCACCCCTCCCCTCCCCACACACATACTCTACCTTCCCCTCCCCACACACACATACTCTACCTTCCCCTCCTCACACACACATACTCACCCCTCCCCTCCCCACACACAAACTCACCCCTCCCGTCCCCCCACACACATATACCCACTCCCCCTCCCCACTCCCCACACACACATATACCCACCCCTCCCCTCCCCACACACACATACTCTACCCTCCCCTTCCCACACACACATATACTCACCCCTCCACACACACACATACTCACCCCGGTCAACTAAATGCAGTTAATGTGTTATAATTTGTACATTTAAACCTAATATGTAAGGTTTAAAACTAATGTGTAAGGTTTGAAACCTTATTTGTAAGGTTTCAACCTAATTTGTCGGGTTTAAACCTAATTTGTAAGGTTTCAAACTAATTTGTAAGTTTAAACCTAATTTGTAAGTTTTAAACCTAATTTGTAATGTTTTAAACCCTATTCGTCAGGTTTCAACCAATTTGTAATCTGAACGAAGTTAAAGATGACTATCGTCTCATTTATGCAAGTAGGTTTTACATAATTCCACAAAACAAACTTTCATCATACATAGCACATTTACTCCAAAAATCATTTCTTGATGTGTTTTCTCATCTTGTCAACTGTGAAAATATTTCTTTTGAATATATAGATTTAATAGCTGAAAGGTAGTAACAGAATTTCATTAAAATTATTATTCGTCTTTTTATTTTATTTTGCCATCTGCATTACCTTCTTCATAATTAAAAAACAAATTCTCTTCCAGAATCAAATTAAATGCGAAAAAAAAAGGTTTACATTTGTTTTGACACTTGAAGCGTAATCTGGAGCCAGGGATAAAATAAACTATGGTGTGCCAGTGAGGCCAGTGCACCAAGCAAGTACAGTTTGTGGATTGGACATTTGAAAACTCTGGGTTAAAATAAATACACGATATGAGGGTAAATACGTACACTGGGTTAAATTGAAGGTCGCTTTTTTTTCCAAGTTAGGATAACGTTTTAAGTCAGTAATTAAAGGTCCCTTACCCCAAAGTCATTAATTAAAGGTCCCTTAGCCCCTAAGTCATTAATTAAAGATCCCTTAGCCCCAAAGTCAGTAATTAAAGTTCCTGTTACGTTATTATTTTCAAATATGTAACGTTATTATATCTTATACTTTACAAGGCGTAGGATCGCCAAATATGTTACGTACACACTTCTCTAATACATATATATCAACAGCAACACTGGTATTTAAACTCAAAAATCCAACTTTAATTGCTTCTAAACATAGGTGAATATATATGTATATACAATATAAGTCCTTTGTCTAATGATGTCTACTTAAACAAATGTCACTACAAGTTTACAACTAACTCTTAGAATCTTAGAACTATCTACACTACTCTACGTCTAACTCATATGACTGTCAGCACCTTACTGACTCAGAGCACCTTACTAACTCAATTACTGCCATTCACGTATTTATAAGGTCGGGGCGAATACGTTGGTGCAACTTTTCGGGGGGGGGGGGGAAACGACGATGTCTGTCACCGAAACGTTTGGGGGGGGGGGGGGGGAAGGCGACGTCGATGAAACGAATCTACACAACATAGCGGCTGGAACCTTGACCCTGTGGTGAACTGGGGTTGGTGGGGGAGAAGGGCAATTCTACACGTCACAGTTCCCTTAGCCCCAAAGTCATTAATTAAATGTCCCTTAGCCCCAAAGTCAGTAAATAAAGGTCCCTTAGCCCCAAAGTCATTAATTAAATGTCCCTTAGCCCCAAAGTCAGTAAATAAATGTCCCTTAGCCCCAAAGTCATTAATTAAATGTCCCTTAGCCCCAAAGTCAGTAATTAAAGTTCCCTTAGCCCCAAAGTCATTAATTAAATGTCCCTTAGCCCCAAAGTCATTAATTAAAGGTCCCTTAGCCCCAAAGTAGTCCCCTGTTCCGAGGATAACAAGCACATTTTTATATTTTTATTTGAACTTCATATCCGTTTGACATTCTTTGATATTGGGTTGTAAAGTTGTATGTTTATGTCTGCCGGTTTTTTTATTATTGTTGTTATATTTTTTTTTCTCTCCTTGCTGTTTAAGTTATTGATTCTCGCCGCCTAGATTGTACCCCCAACTGTGTCGAAATATAGGATGCCTGATCACGAAGCTATGTAGGCCAAGAAATTATTATAATTCCCTTTCCTTACTGGGGTGGCACAGATAAGCAGGGAGGGAATGGAATCGCGTGCAGAGAGAAATATCGATTTTCGTTACAATAGCACATAAAGCGGTATAGATAGATTTTGGATAATTACAACAATTTGAAGTTGGGGTGGGGACGTATGGGTGGGGCTCACACATTAAAGATAATTTCTGTAATTATTTACACCCGGGCTGTCACTGTTGGATTTTCTTTTTTTTTTTTTCTTTTAGCATTACAGTTGAGATTTACAGAATGTTTACCATAAGGGTGTCTGGAGGCGTGGGGAAGGGGGGGGGCGTGGTACTGCTGTTCAATAGTTTAAGTAGCTACTAGGCTAAGTCTGCAAAAGTTGTGTCCTACAAACATAATGTAATTATATCAATGTTATAACACTTTAAGATTATATTGAATTAAAAAAAAAATGTTTGTTTTCAAACCATAAATGTTGAATGTTAGTTAAACTTTGCTCATTTTATAATCGCCATTCGTTATGTTCAATATTGATTTTAGGTTTAAACTTTTATTGTAAGACTTCTTATAATGTGGTTTTCTATTCAATACACGCTTATATTTCCTTCAGGCCGCTTCATCTTTCATTATTGATTGTGTTGATAAGTCTGATAAATTTCTTCATTTATAACTTTTTTTCGGATTCATTTCCGTCAGGTATACATGTGTAATTGTGATTTAATTTGTATTAGTTTCACACACAAAAATGTTTATGTATCATTTAACAGTTCAGTATATGTTTAACCAGTGCCGAACCTAGGGATTTGGGGGCCCGGGTGCTTGGCCTATTTGGGGGACCCTGCATTTTGACAGTCGACACAAGAACATGAGATTATGTACTTAATATTTAATGTAAAAAAAATTTGGGGCCCCTCCTCACCCTAATTACGCCTGTGTATAGATCCTCACAGTTTACTGTAAAAATATATATATATATATTCCAATGAATAATAGAAAGGGAGATAAACCTGTACAACATCCTGTTGATTTCTTGCCTCATTGTGAGTCTGTACACAAGTAAATACACAGTGTGATTCAATTAGTTTTAACTGTTATTTGGCAATATAACTGAATTCTAGTTTGTCAAATCACGACTTCATTCTAGAGATTCAGATTAATATTAAAAAAAAAAAATAGTACATTTCTTTACATTTTCGTAGTATTTTGATTTTAATTTTTTCTTTTTAAAATTTCATTTTGCAGCGAAACAAAAAAAAAATTAGCAAAACAGCAATAGTCTTATTGAGAGAATATTTTAATATTTGTCTGTAATTTAAACCTTCAGTAGATATTTTTTTTTCCTTATTATACTTCCTCGTGTGCACGCTGCTCCCCCCCCAACAAAAACACACACATACACACACAGACACGCGCTCTCACTACCTGTGGGTATATTGGCCTAATGTAGGATGTAGGAAATCTTGAGGTTAAAAGAAGTAAGATGAATGGATTAGAAATAATTGAAACCGTTGTTAACACAACCTGTTCTAAACCGTCGGGGGGTGGTGGTGGTGGGGTCTGGCGCTCATTGTCTCGTTTGTATCCACATCCCTATCCCCCCCCCTCCCCACCACACCTTCCCCCTTCCCCTCCCCCCCCCCACCATCTAGATTCTAGACGTACTTACCTGCAACAAGGTCATTCAGACCAGAACTAGGTCATCCGTAATGAACTTAGGCTGATTAACCAACGTCCCTCGTTACACCTTCCAGCAATGTGTCTGTTGAAATCTCAGATTAAGGGCCAACATGAGAAGAAAAAATAATAATACATTTTGATCGGTCTACCTGGGGAAGAAAAGAAAAAAAAAAAAGAAGAGAGGCAGAACATATCCACCAGAGACCGTTTGGGGGCCTGTCTTTATTATTGAGTGGGGGTGGGGGTTGGGGGTGAAGTCTATCCAGGATATAGCCGTGCTAGCCCATTAACATTAAAGTTCCGTCGATTTTTGGGCCATTCTGGAACCGTGCCAAGTGTTATAACTAACAACTGCACAAGTAAACTCTATTTTTATTTTAGTTTAGTGTATATATATATATATATATATATATATATATATATATATATATATATATATAATGTAAACAATCTTTCAAAGCTACATGAGAGTACGTTATTCCATCTACATTTAAACCATAGATTCAAAATTGTGGTTTTTTTTGTTTCCTGATTTATGACATTGTGCAGCAATAAGACACTCACACAGAGATCCCACTTTTTAAGAAACCACACACACCAAAAAAAAAAAATCAACCAATCCTTGAACACTTTCCATCGCCAGACGTGAGTTTTAAATATGCCATACTCTTCTTGACGCTACATCTCCTCCTGTTCCATTACCCGCGCCATAACCATGAATTTTTTAAAAAAAAAAGCAGATACTGGTATTTTTATCTGCAAGATTTATTTACGCGCTGCTCATATAACACCCATTTCTGCTCCATAATCGGTAAAAAAGAAATCAATAAAAAGGTGTCGCCTATGCATTGGGTTATCTATAAACTATGTTAACAAGACATATATGAGTTTGCTATAATATATATATATATATATATATGTGTGTGTGTGTGTGTGTGTGTGTGTGTGATATTATGATATAAGCCGTAAATATTTGTTTATCCTGAAGCTGCATTGTTTGCTGCTTGTATTAAGATTGTTTGCTGCTTGTATTAAGATTGTTTGCTATTTGTATTAAGATTGTAATGACGATTTATCACTTTGAATCTGATATAATTTCATCCATTCGTCTCTGTTATGTCTGTAATTACTTAAACATCACCTAGCTGGGGTCATCCCGCACTAACCCTAAGCTCGTGCGTTTTATTTAGGAAACCAAGATTGCCAGATTTCACCAGCTTCATCTTTTTTTTTTCTAATCTTCTTTCACTTTACGTTAGCTTACAAACAAAAGTGGTTTCCACTCTGGTTATCTCAGAATTAACTGTCATCTGTTTTAAATTTCTAATATCTTTAGATCTCTCTCTCTCTCTCTCTCTCTCTCTCTCTCTCTCTCTCTCCCTCCCTCCCTCCCAGTGTTGCTTAAATTCCTTTAAACAGCTGTTAGGAAACAATGTATTCATTCTATACCACAAAGTTCATTTCTAAGTCTCTGCTCAATTAAAAAAGAAACAAATTATATATATATATATATATATATATATATGTGTGTGTGTGTGTGTGTCTGTCGGTGTGTGTGTGTGTGTGTATATTATGCAAAATTGTTACTCTGACTGTTCCTCAGAACTCAGCTCAGCAGAGTTCTGTTAATGTAATTTTCTGCACTGGAGAGTTTTTTTTTTTTAATTGAATAACATGAATTTCAGCCTTGAGTAATTCTTGTTCATGATTTTTCACAGCTATTGCATGTGAAATATGTTTCATTTCATCGTCGAAATGGATGTTATCTGTTGAATATAGTTTACCTTGTTAAGTCTATGCAGACCATCGGGTACAGATGAAGTAGAGTTCAGCTATTTCTGTGTGTGTGTGAAGTCTCTGAAATTATGAGATGCAATCTCTTAGATCCTATAAGCCACTTATGGTGCCCTTCTTTCACCCCCACCATAGCCGATAGTGCATGGCCCATGGAGGCACCATGGAAGATATAGCGGGGGACTTAAACCATGACTTGAAAAATCCATTGGTCCTCGCCGAAGATCGAACCCAGTGCCCACTCAGGTCGACAGACGAGCGCTTTACCACACGACCATCCGTCCACCTAAAAAAAAATCGCCCACCTAAATGGGACAATGTTTAGGTTTTTGTAGTGCCCTTCTTTCATCCTCACCACAGCCGGGAGTGCAAAGGTCACGGAGACACTACGGGAGACATGGACGGAACTTTAGCCATGACCTGAAAAATTTCCTTGGTCCTCACCGGAGATCGAACCAGGTAGCCTCAGGTCGACAGTCGAGCACCTGTTTCTACAGATACGTCTTACTATGGGATTGTGTGTGTGTGTATGTCTATTACACTTCCCAGTATCTACATAAATAATAGCGATTTGGGTTCTGCGTTAAATCGAAAGTAAAGAATCAATACAACAGTATTCCAGTTTAAAATCGTCAAAACGTAAATAACAGTTATAAAAATTATGAAAAAATCAGATCTGCCCGAAACCAAAAATAACCTAGCCTACCGATCAAACATAAGGGGGGTATAACTCAATGCAATGGTTTTGCAGGATACAGCTAGTTGAATATAATTCAGATAAAATTTAACGAATGAAATACTTAAGGACTATTAATAAAATTAGCTAAAATCAGTCCAAAGTGCATTGCATTCTACGATTTGTCAAACAACCCAAGTAAGCCATCGAAACGTTCTTCTGACCCCATAGACAAGTTCTCACACCTTAGACAAGTTCTGACCCCATAGACAAGTTCTGAGCCCATAGACAAGTTCTGATCCCATAGACAAGTTCTGACCCCATAGACAAGTTCTGATCCCATAGACAAGTTCTGACCCCATAGACAAGTTCTGATCCCATAGACAAGTTCTGATCCCATAGACAAGTTCTGACCCCATAGACAAGTTCTGAGCCCATAGACAAGTTCTGATCCCATAGACAAGTTCTGATCCCATAGACAAGTTCTGATCCCATAGACAAGTTCTGATTTATAGACAAGTTCTGATTTATAGACAAGTTCTGATCCCATAGACAAGTTCTGATCCCATAGACAAGTTCTGACCCCATAGACAAGTTCTGAGCCCATAGACAAGTTCTGATCCCATAGACAATTTCTGACCCCATAGACAAGTTCTGACCCCATAGACAAGTTCTGACCCCATAGACAAGTTCTGAGCCCATAGACAAGTTCTGATCCCATAGACAAGTTCTGACCCCATAGACAAGTTCTGAGCCCATAGACAAGTTCTGATCCCATAGACAAGTTCTGATCCCATAGACAATTTCTGATCCCATAGACAAGTTCTGATCCCATAGACAAGTTCTGAGCCCATAGACAAGTTCTGATCCCATAGACAAGTTCTGATCCCATAGACAAGTTCTGATCCCATAGACAAGTTCTGATTTATAGACAAGTTCTGATTTATAGACAAGTTCTGATTTATAGACAAGTTCTGATCCCATAGACAAGTTCTGATCCCATAGACAAGTTCTGATTTATAGACAAGTTCTGATCCCATAGACAATTTCTGACCCCATAGACAAGTTCTGATTTATAGACAAGTTCTGACCCCCCATAGATAATGTGCCAGTTTATATTCATTTCTCCGTAAAACGAGTATTCGTTCAGTAATATGGCTTTCGTGCTATTACAATAACAAGACTGGTGTTGTGATAACATGATGTTTATTGTGATAACATGATGTTTCTTGTGATAACTTACTGAATAATCATTTCAACTTATGACACTTTTTTTTTAAGTGAACCTTATTTTTTAAATGAACTTTTTTTTAAAATGAACTTTTTTTTAAATGAACTTTTTTTTTCTCTTTGTTGTTTTGCGGCTGGTTACCATATTAATAGGCGAGACTGGTTCAGTGTATGCTGGCTGGGTGAGGAAGATGTATATTGAATGAGAGAGAGGGGTGGGGTGGACACCAATAAATGTGTGTGTGTGTTTAAAAAAAAACTGCATGAAAATTGTGTTGTTTTAAGGGTGTTTATGTTCATTTAACTCAACCTTCAGTGTCTCCAGACAGCAATTATGGTATTGATGACGTTCTCATCTTAATTCTTCGTTAATTGATTTTGAGTGCTCGTTTTATATTTCCGCCATCTTTCAATTTCGTTTCGGTGTTTACAATTTGACGACCCCCACCCCCCACCCCCGCGGGTTTATTTTTATCCCGTGAGTGCCGTGAGCAGCATAACATTTCCACGGCTGGGACCTCTTTGAGAACCGCCGCTTTACAGCTGACTCGAAAATTCTGATGATGTGGCTAACGACATCAGACCTCCCCCCCCCACACACCCACCCACCCTCCCGCCCCCTACCTCCCACCCTGTTAGTTTGTCTGCCCTCAACTTCAACTCAAGGGTCTTGCACGGTAGTCTGTTCTCTTTCCCTCCCCCCCCCCTTCCTCCACCCCTGGCCGGGGGGGGGGCGCAACGGAGGGGGAAGAAGAGAAGAAGACGACTTGAGATCTTTCGCCTGTAAGCCACGGGGTTACCTCACAGCGGGTGATCATGGGAGGCGAACTGCTGATAGACAAAGGCGGGGCGAGGAAGGTCTGCTTAGATTGCGCCCCTGAAAACAAATCAAGAGAAATGGAAGACAGAAGGAAGTGTTGGAAAGATAAACTTTACCTGATGATGTCTTGTGGGCTTTTTTTTTTCTTCTTCCTCCTTTCCCCCCCCCCCCACCCCACCCCACATCTAAACTTTGTTACTTTTTTTTTCCCACTGATACTTTTAATTTGGCCCTCTTTTTTTTTTGGCATTTTCTCAGATATTTATTAAAGGCCTAATTTAATTTGAAATAATATTCATATCGTTAAATATATAGGTTTCTAACTTCACTTAATGCAATATGTACATCATCTGTAAAGAACAGCAAAAAAAAAAGAACCACTAATGTATTTCCAAATTCTCATTTTATATTCAAAAATGTAAAAGATCATCTTATTTTTTACTTTTTTTTTTTAAATATGATGTTTATTTGCCTAACCTATTTAATTATCTTGGATCGAAACTGTTTTAAAAATTTATATAACTAACTATAATAAAACTACAATCTTTACTATTTAAAAATTTCGTAATATTATAGTTTATTATTAAACAGATTGTGGGGTTTCTTTCCAGGACAACATTTTATACAATTCAGTGACACATGAGGAGTATGTTAGGATCATTCCGTTTGTTTATTTGATGTAAAGAATGAAACTTATACTGTCAATATGCCTATATCTGTAAGTCTACTGTCATTGTCCCTATATCTGTAAGTCTACTGTAACTGTGCCTATATCTGTGAGTCTACTGTCCCTGTGCCTATATCTGTGAGTCTACTGTAACTGTGCCTATATCTGTGAGTCTACTGTCACTGTGCCTATATCTGTGAGTTTACTGTCACTGTGCCTATATCTGTGAGTTTACTGTAACTGTGCCTATATCTGTGAGTCTACTGTCACTGTGCCTATATCTGTGAGTTTACTGTCACTGTGCCTATATCTGTGAGTTTACTGTAACTGTGCCTATATCTGTGAGTCTACTGTCACTGTGCCTATATCTGTGAATTTACTGTCACTGTCCCTATATCTGTGAGTCTACTGTCACTGTGCCTATATCTGTGAGTCTACTGTCACTGTGCCTATATCTGTGAGTTTACTGTCACTGTGCCTATATCTGTGAATTTACTGTCACTGTCCCTTTATCTGTGAGTTTACTGTAACTGTGTCTATATTTGTGAGTTTACTGTAACTGCGCCTATATCTGTGAGTTTACTGTAACTGTGCCTATATCTGTGAGTTTACTGTAACTGTGCCTATATCTGTGAGTCTACTGTCACTGTGCCTATATCTGTGAGTCTACTGTCACTGTGCCTATATCTGTGAGTTTACTGTCACTGTGCCTATATCTGTGAGTTTACTGTACATATGCCTAAGGTATCTCACTGTAAGTTGTTTTTCTCTTCATCCTTAGCTAATCAGAAGCCACATAAACATGTATAATTTATTTGTTTGTTTTGTTGTTGTTCACATACAATGACTTACACTAATTCATAAAGTCTTTTATATGTAGTCGCTGAGACACAAGTTCCTTAAGTCATTTATATGTAGTCTCTTAGACACAAGTTCCTTAAGTCATTTATATCTAGTCTCTTAGACACAAGTTCCTAAAGTCATTTATATCCAGTCTCTTAGACACAAGTTCCTAATGTTATTTATATCTAGTCTCTTAGACACAAGTTCCTAAAGTCATTTATATCTAGTCTCTTAGACACAAGTTCCTAAAGTCATTTATATCCAGTCTTTTAGACACAAGTTCCTAAAGTCATTTATATGTAGTCTCTGAGACACAAGTTCCTAAAGCCATTTATATGTAGTCTCTGAGACACAAGTTCCTAAAGCCATTCATATCTAGTCGCTGAGACACAAGTTCACTTTGTTCCTGTTTTCTCGCTTAACCCCGCCACATAAAAGAGACATAATTGAAACGCCATACTTTCCTTCGCCCTCTACCACTTTCATAGCTGATTATGTTAACAAAAATATCTGGGATTTTCCTCCATTTATCCTTTTTCAAATATTTTTTTTCCGTGAGACAGATATATATATATATATATATATATATATAGAAAAACGTTATGAGAATTTAATGTGAGTTTTACGTAAAACTTTTTGAAGTATATTTAGCTCAACTACAAAACAACTGCATTTGCTAGAAGTTGAAATAATAATCACACATTGCCGAACAGACTTGCGACTCATTGTAGGATGCAAATGGACTAAATTGATGTTTAATTTAAATACGGTCAGAGAGAAATGGAAAGGGGGGAGGGGTGACAATTTTCATTGCTGTAAGATATTTGCGTCTGCTGCATACATTGCATAAAAACAGGTTGAATTTGAGATGTTAAATACGTGTACATACATAACTGTCTGAAATAAAATTTCCACGTCCTTGTGTTGTTGAATAAATACACGAATTTCACTCTCATTAAACACCGCTCCATACACACACACACACCTCTAAAAAAAAGACGTTATTTATAGAAACGTTATTCATACTCGAAGTGTTTCATGCTTTACGGAGTCACAAATATGAATATTCATTTGTTAACTAAATTAATTGACCACAGTTATCAAGTGTGTAAAAGTAAATTTTTGAATCACGTCAAGATAAAATATGTAACCAATAGAAGAAATGGAAGGCTGTGTCGAACACAGCCTTATCACACCTGCATAGTGTGATTTCGAACCAGGTCGAAGAAAGCATTAGCACACCCTTAAAAAAAAAACATTTCTAAAATTAATAATAATTACTTCAAAAAAAAAAAGATTTCTAGTATTCCAAACATCTTTCTTCAACTTTCATTTCTTCGACTTCCGCTTTATTTGTCTGGCAATATGCACAATATGCTTGATTTCATCAACATTAGATACACCCTTTTTTGTTAATCAAGCCATGGCCCTAGATATGCTGTAGAGCTAAAGGAAGAAAAGAACATTTGGTTTGTTTACATTTCGTGTAAGTTCTAGTTTCGATTCCGTCCGTTCTTACTGTTTCATTGTTACTTCATTTCACATTCACGCCAGACATATGTTAGTTATTTACTGTGTTATATGTTATTGAATACGACGACAGACTTGAACTAATTCTATTCACCATCTACAATTATTTATTTTTTCTCTCTTTCCACCAGCATGACCCTCGTGTTGCACTCTACCGGTCTCGCCATCGTGTTTATGAATCCCCGAAGTGTTATCTTCGGTACTGGAAGTTTCTTGACCATCTGTTCTGGCTTATTGCTCGATGGGAAGGCTATAAATGAGTGGGGTGGGGGGATGGAGGGCGTTTGTTGAGCAGGGATCTGACCTACTATAAAATGTGTGGCCAAGATTAGATACGTTTCACCCCCCCCCTCTCCCCTCATCACACCCTTTCCCTTTTACTCAAAACTTGTATTCTCATTTATTGACATTATTTAACGAAAGTTGATTTTTTTAATACAGATACTTTTATATTAATTTGGAACAATTTGGAGTATGAATAACCTTAAACCCAACTTTCATTTTTTCTTATTCATAAATATACACAGTTAAAAATGTTACGTTCTTTTTTTTTTGTATTTTTGTTTAACATTTTTTTTGGGAGCAATCAAGACATTGAATACACACACAGTCTGTTCACTAACCTGCCACATACAGGGGATTGGTTAACTAAAGTTAACATGATAACTGTAGTGTGATTCCTTATACAGTTCGGTGAGATATTATCGTCAGCCGAACCCATCAATTTAACGTACGATTATTGCCTTTATTTTAATCGTCCCTTAACCCCAAAGAGGACTTCGTGACGATTGAAGTGTAGAATTCATCTGTTTACGTAATCTCGACAGATGAACGGATTGTGTGGTTAACACAACGCCCAGCCGCCTTTACTTCCCCATCTAAAGTCAGGTACCAATTTAAAAGCTTGTGGGACTTAAATTAACCAAAATTATTAAGACCCAAGAGTCCTGGGTTGGATCCCTTTGTTTCCACCAAGGGATCGAATCCAGGACTCTCAGGTCAACAGTCGACCAACTATACCACTCGGCCACCAGTCCCGTTATCTATTATCAATTTTAGAGCATTTTCTAAAATGTCTGTCTGTCCGTCCGTCATCACCCAAGATCTCAACAACCATAAGTCCTAGACCCATGATGTATATATCATTTTGTAGGTCTTGGCCTGCCAAGAAATGACTTTTTTCCATTTCGCGATCTGACCTCTGAGGGCCGTAAAAGGGGGCTTAGTACCGTTTTTTACTATATAAGCTATATTAATAAAGAGCGCCTATATCTCAACAACCATAAGTCCTAGACCCAAAATTTACAAATATTTACTGAAAGCTAACATACGTACTGATACATAACAAGAAAATGCGCTAACACGTCCTGTGTTCAGAATGGAACAGGCTTAATTGCTTGTTTTTTATACTTCTTTAGTTTTAACTTCCGCTAACCTGGCCATCTGTGGTATCATTTACAGTCCAACTATTCGAGTATTTAGTTTGGGTGTGATGACACTTATCTTAACAATTCAGTCAACCCTTGACGAACAATGAAAGTTATCTTTGAAAGAAAGCATTGTTCTATTCTTAAATGTGTACAATTGTTACAGTGATTGTTGCAGTGATTGATACAGTGATTGTGATTAAAGTCCCTCTAAACTCGAGATGCTCATATCATACGCCACAAATCGGGACGGTGTCACGATTGCACTGGCGTAACCCTTATTAGATAAGCAGGTTCAGTTACCAAGGAGAATCCACCAAAGGCGGGACGGGCTGAGATTTGAACCCCTAGCCTAATGCACGAGGATCGGGCCCGTAATTCTTTGACCAGGGTCTAATAATATTATGAGACAATATTCTCTGACCCTCCGCAACAGTAGAGAACAGGTTATGGTTAGAATAGTGGTTCTCAAACCTTTGCGATGAGTTGTGTGGCCGTGATCCACATGCAAATTTGGAAATTAAAGAATGAAAAAGAAAAAAAAAATGTAAAAATTAATTGTAAATATTCTCCGCTTAAGCCACCAGTTATAATATTTGGCGACCCATTTCAAGTCCTTTGGCCATCCACTCTCTTAGAGCCGCTGAACTAGAATATATAGAAGGGCATTAAAACATTTTTCACAGTGTCGATTTTTGATCGGGACCGCTGCTATTGAGTTGCAATCCAAAACTCACGTCAGTAATCTGCTTTAAAATTACTCACGCGATTGGCGAATAAGCTGAGGGACCCCAGTTGGTGGAGATCGTCAAGGGGGTGGGGGTAAGTTTATCTGGCGAGAGACCCGGTTACTGTCCTGAAACAGAGATATACTATCTTATGAAAGGTCCATCTAGGCAGATCTGTTTCTGTTCCCAAGGCATATTTAGGGATTGTGTGGCTATCACAACGCCCAGCCCTTCTTTACATCTCCAGCTTGTTTCCAGATTGTCATCAGGCTACTAGCCCGGGACCCTCAGATCAGTCAAGCGCGCCTCACCGCTCAAACACCCGTCCCATCAAAATGATATTACATAATGCATTCCCTCGTGTAAAAAAAAAAACCATCACAAACACAGTATGCTAGGTTATTATGTCTGTTTTATAGGGACCTTACACCAGTGGTCTCCCCCCCAACCCCCGGGCCGCGGACCGGTTACCGGTACGTGGATCAAGTGGTACTGGGCTGCCCAATTAGCATTAAACTATTTCCTTTTTATTCGCTGTGGTGTATTTCTCTCGAGACAGTTCGACTTTCCATGGACGAGAAGTTAGCCGGGCAGCGGTGAAATTATCAAACGTTCGAGCGGTCCGCTCCGAAAAAAAATTTTGGGGGGAACCACTGACTTAGACCATTCAGCCCTATCGGAGTATGGGCCACCCACCAACCAAAGTTTTCCATAGAGCTGCTCTATCCTCGGCCATCCTCTCTAGCTGGTTCCAGCTGAATACCCCTCAATACCCCCCCCCCCAAACCTTGTGATGTTAGTTTCCAGTCGCCCATTCAAGTGTTTTTTTTTTATTATTTTAGATGTCCTCTCTTTCTTTTCTCTTGATGTTTCCACTTTACCAGGTATTTACTAGCCGATGTAAAAGATACATTTTTTTTGGTCATATTATGTCAACTTTTGCTACAATTTGGAACCCACGCCGCCATTTTTTTTTTTGTAGACGCCTCCTCAATTTACAACCAAAAATATTTCTGATAAAATGTGTCCACGTCCTGTTTGCGATTCATTGATGAAATAGTTGACATTCCCGACTAGGTGTAGGATATCTACAGCTATTTTTACCTGTGTGGACTTTGTGGGCTTTTCCAAAACGCCCCATAAGTCAAACACATTTCGGTTCATTCTCGTCTAAAGGTGTGCTTAATAAATACTTTGGCCCAATTAGGAAGGTTGGCCTTTGACCTTTAATGCATGTTTATCTAGGTCAGGCTGATAATAAATCCACGGTGCTCAAAGTTGTTCCCCTTCGTTGACGTAGAACATTTACTGATGCGTTCAGTTTTATTTATTTTTTTTTTACTTTCTCAGCAATACAACAAATAACATTATGGTGTTACATTCTTTTGAATATTTTTTAATGGCCATTGTGTTTTCAACCTATATACACTTTTAATTATTTAGACAAAAATCGTAAAGATTAAAAAAAAAATGTATTCAAGTGTTATTTAACATTAAGTCCCCTGACACAGTAATGAGATGTTTTAAAATACCGCGCACCCCCACCCCCACCCTACCCCCACACGCCCACAAAAAAATTTACTTTTTATTTTTAATTTAATGGCGTGGCTGGTTACCGTATAGTAGTTGATAGGAACAAATAAAACATGTAATGAAATGAAGTAAAAAAAATGAACAATAAATGTTTGGTATAGCCATTGTGCTTATCTTTCTAAATATTAAAAATCTGATATCTAAATACACCACAGAAACCGGACTTATCATCTTCCGCTTAAATCTGCTAATCATTTGCACTTGGTTATGTAGACTAGAATTTATTTTAGAACAAGATTTCATAATAAATCATAACAACAATATGAGAACTTTATAATACACAAGATCAAGTTCCTCAAGAAAGGAATAATATGTTTATCTCCCTTGACACCGCTAATGATTACAATTGAATGTTTTTTACCGCATGTACACACTTTACCAATTGCAATGGAAAAACATACGTAGATGACTGCATTCTCTCGGATTCGAACCTTTAACCTTCAGCGTACAGATTGGGCTCACAATCAAACTGCTACAGAGTGGCCCATCCCTCCCCCCCCCCTACACCGACAAATCCATTCAAACGACTTACAAGTCAATGGGTGACGAAGATATCGGTACGATGGCGTCAAGATTTTATAATGGGCATCGAGTTAAACCAAGCACATGTCCAGTGTGTGTGTGTGTTGAGTGTGTGTATGTGTGGACATTGAGTACATGTGACGTCACTGTGTATGATGCGGTGTTACGGTCGGGATCCTATGACGAACTGGGACATTTAGTTGTTGTTTCGTAAAGACCTTTTGCGGAAACTCAAATATATGGGTGTGTGTGTGGGGGGGGGGATTGTCATGGTTACTGCAGAGGCTAATATTGCATCAAATTTGATAAGGGATTAAAAAATAAAAGGGGATCCTTTAGAGTCCTAGTCGGTGGACTAGTTTGCCTGTCTACAAGAACAACTCTAGATATAGTTAACTGCAGTAGGTTTAAATTTGCCTGTCCATAAGAGCAGCTCTAGATATAGGTAACTGAAGTGGGTTTAAATTTGCCTGTCCATAAGAACAGCTCTAGATATAGGTAACTGTAATGGGTTTAAATTTCCCTGTCCATAAGAACAGCTCTAGATATAGTTAACTGAAGTGCGTTTAAATTTGCCTGTCCATAAGAACAGCTCTAGATATAGTTAACTGTAGAATGTATAAATTTGCCTGCCCATAAGAACGGCTCTAGATATAGGTAACTGTAGTATGTTTAAATTTGCCTGTCTAAAAGAACAGCTCTAGATAGCGTTAACTGGGGTAACTTTGACTACTCCCTCGGTGTTACAACCTCAGCGTTACCATTCAAGATGTCTGACCCCTATGTTCCATTAACCAGTATTTTATTTCATTCACTTGTATCGGCCATTGTTTAAAGCGCGCCTACCTGTTCCTGTCTTTACAAGTCAAGAAGTGCTGGCTCATGCAGATTTTTTAGCATTCACGGACCAATGATTTACAAAATTTAAACTTAACATTACACTCCACTTTTTTTTTTTAATTCTGAGGCTTCGTTTATGACCTTCATAAATATGTCATAAATGCGTTCTCCTTCTAGAACCATTTGTCTCAGCGAAGGCTGAATATTGAATTTAATTAGTGTGTCTTGTGAAATGTTTTCTTTATCCCATACTCCTGCTGGAATATTAAATATAAAATGATTGATAATACTGATCTGCATTTCATATTATATCGATCTGTTCGTGAATATGAATATTCGAGAAAGAGGGGAAAAGGGTGGTTTTTAGCCTTGGATTAATCTATCTCAGGAGTGAATAGCACGCGGGCGGCATGGGGCCTGCGATGAGAAGACCTAAAGACTACAATGTGTACATTGATGAGAAGACCTAAAGACTACAATGTGTACATTGATGAGAAGACCTAAAGACTACAATGTGTACATTGATGAGAAGACCTAAAGACTACAATGTGTACATTGATGAGAAGACCTAAAGACTACAATGTGTACATTGATGAGAAGACCTAAAGACTGTAATGTGTACATTGATAAGTCCTAAAGACTACAATGTGTACATTATTCCAAGTATGACAATACTGTTGTTGTTGTTTTTTTTTTGAGCCAAAGTTCGCGAGTTAATGAAATAGTAAAATTTGTATCACGGTAGGCAGGCCACGCAACATTGCGGTTGTTCATACAGTGTATAGTACGACATAGAATACCTTACACCAGTGATTCTCAAAGTGTGTGGATTTTAAGTTGATTTTTACGTGGCCAAACATGGTAATTAATAACTAATTAATGAGAATACATATCGTTCACTTCAGCTTATCTTTCTTTTTTAGCCGTGTTCCTCTATATAAGATGGCTCTTGATAAAACGAAAAGGTGTTCTTAGTATATCGCTTCAATGCTTGAGAACCCCTGCATTATCCTATATACGCTGCGGCCACTTTAGAGTAATATTTTTTTTTTGATGCATACAATCGGAGTGTAGATCCGGTCGACTCTGCGGGTGAATAACATTAACAGTCTAACGGTCACACTTCATCGCCTTGTAAAAGATACCTGTACCATGCTCCTAAAATGCCCTTGCAAGTGCAAACAACCTTAAGCTATTGTTAAGTTTTATTTGCAATTGTCCTTTTAAAAAAAAGGGTGTATTTACTGTTGTGTGATTTTTTTTTTTTTGTTTAACTAAAGATATTATGCGACGTGAAATGCGCGCCTACTCAATAGTTTAAATTCTTGGAAGGGGTGCATACTCTGTCTGGCCATCCATACTTCCGTTTCAGATTACTGTGTGGGTGGAAAAAAGTTCCCTCCCTTACCATCCCATTGCGGTGCTATGCCATGCACCCACCTATAGAGTTGGGTGCACATTTTAAGAAACATATTATTAAGGATACAAGCTTGACTATTGCTGTGACATAAAACAAAATTGCAAATATCAACATGTGCTTAATTGATTAAATAGCATTTAATTACTAGCTAGCAAAAAAAAGTACTCCTCTCTATTATCAAAAGTTATTTCGAATGATTAAAAGTTGGCACTTAGTTTGAAACAAAATTTAAGCCATTCATCGAGAATTCCGCTTCAATGGACACACATAGTGCCCAGTATCCCCACCGTGAGGGAGATTCACACTTCCTGTCCTAAACGCATACATAGAATAAAGAAACACACATACCAGGCCCCTGCGATTTGGCTGGCCCCCTCTGCTTATTTGCTCTACTTACCTGCCCCCCTCCCGGCCATTGCCTGGCCCCTGCTGCAGAATGCCTGGCCCCTGCTGTAGAATTTTCACGCTACGGGGCTGACTCTCTCTCACACACACACACACACACACATATATATATATATATATATATATATATATATATATATATATATATATATATATTAGGTATATGACTTGAAAAACAAATTTTGTAATTTTACAAATGGCGTGCCAGATTTTGATGAGCTTTTATATAAAAATAATAAATACAACAAAAAATCATCAATTTTGTTGAAAAAGTTCACCCACCAAAACATTTTTTAGTTTAAAAATAATCCTTTTGGCTCTTTTTACTGAAGTTTACTTTTACTCCAGTTGTTTACCATTAAAATTCTATTTCCTGTTCTCCATGTTAGATTTTTCAATTATACTTGAGTTTGAATGATTATTTTAATTTTGCCTAATTTTATTCTTAAAAATGTCTTTAAAAAAGTCATCACTTTCCGTTGCTAAAAATAAGGACAATTGGGCGAGTAATTTGAAAAAAAATCAAAACGCTCTTAAGAAAAGAAACAAAATTGGAATCGAGATCGAGCCATTGCTTTCACATTCTAGAATGCCAAAAGAGTAGATGACAATTGGTCGCTACATGGGCTTGGCCTCTATGGAAAAATCCAGATTGAAAAGAGTTGCAGCACTCAGGAAAGAAGTAGAGCTATTATGGAGCTTTTAAATTTCCCAATAGTGTCTTTGCGATCAGTGAGCAGAAAAATTGAAACTTTAATTAGAAGGTATGATGTTCATTTGAAAAAACCTGTGGGTGACATATGGGAGCAGTTTGATAAGTTATTTGATGTCACAAACAAAACTGGTCAATGGTTATGTGCTGAGGACAAAAAACTTTACGAAATACAAATTCAAAGTGGAGGTAAGATGGGATATACTACAACTAAAATTGCTAGTCAAAGTACAATTCATCCATCAAAACGGAAAATTGTTTGCAAAATTAATGAGGCACAACAACAAAAAAGCAGTTTTGAAAGTTCCAGTGATTCAGGTGATAACGAGAATTCTCAAAGTAGCTCTGACGGTGCTGATGCAATGCTGTCATCCACAGAAAGCTTGGATCAAAGCACACATAAGAAACAATCACAGCAATCTACTTCTAGTGCAGTTTCATTAGTTCAATCTGGGAAACTACCAGCTCGAAGAGCAGCATTAGTGAGCAAAGTTTTGCATAAGTCCGGCGTAAAAATAGCAACTCCTTCTCAGTTAGGTGTCTATCGAGCTGTATTCAGAGAAGCAAGTAAACTAAAAGAAACATTAATAAATACTTGCGTAATAGCTTATGGAGTTTACATTTTGATGGTAAAATTATTAAGAAAAAAGAACACGAAGTAGTTGTATTAAAAAAATGAAGCAAAAGAAGTGAGGCTATCCGTCTTAGTTTTACCTGATGGCAAAGCTGCTACGATTGGATCTGCCATTCAAAAAGTTTAGATGAATATAACTTATGGTCAGCTATAAAGATGATAGTGACAGACACTACAAATGTTAACACAGGGTCGAAGTCTGGTGTTGTGGTGAAACTTCAGAAACTGTTTTTTCAACATGGTGAGTCTGCACCAGCCTATAGGTTGTCAGCACCATATATTTGATCGTGTTCTTAGACACGTGTGTGATGCATTGCTCGGTGATTCAACTGAGTCTCCTAACAAAAATTATCCATTTGTAAATAAGATACTTAAAGATTATGAAATGTTAAAAAAAAGATTTTGAAAGTAAAACAAAGAAATGTGCTCCAATTTTAGAAAAACAGGAAATAGGTTGGAGAGATGAAATGAAATTTTTGCACCATCTAATTTGCGTTTTTAAGCATTTTAAGAATTCTCAACAAATGCCGAAAGTTAATTTTAGCGCACTGCCTGGCCTCAGCAATGCCCGATGGAACTCTGGAGCAATTTTTGCATTGTTGGCTTTCATACTATTGTCTGATGAACTAAAGAACCTTCAGAAATTGTGTGAATTTATATGTGGACATTGGAGTGATGCCTGGTTTAGTGATCATCATTACAAAGCTGAACAATATGAACTTCTTTTCCATGCTGTTAATGATTATCCAAAAGGGTTGCGCTGTCTTCGAACTCATTGGTCTCAAAGTCCATCTCCAATACTCACTCCACGTAGCAATGTTTGTACAGAAAGAGCAATAAAAGTTCTGCAAGATATTATTCCCCTTTGCCACTCACCAGAGAAACTGAATTTACGTTTTATTTTTACAAATAAAAGTTTATGAAACAATACTTGAAATTATTAACAAATGTCAATTTTTCTAAAACTTCAAAATGTTTGGTGGGTGACATTTTTCAATTTTTTAAATAAATTTGATATGGTTTTGTGTTTCTACAATAAAAACTCAACTGTTGATGGTATGCCATACAAGTGTTGTTCTGAAGTCATATACCTAATATATATATATACTTATTTAATCCTCCATATCATAGGTGTATGCTCATTTATTTAGAAATAAGACGATTGGCAGAAATATTAATATACAGGAGGGTGTGTGACACACGGCATCGAGCCACACGAGCTTAACATAACTGGGATAATTCTTCAGTCAAATGTTTTTGACAGGGCGACCTGCTACCAACAGTTCGTCCAGTCAAATATTTACCTGATCCCAACAGATCGTCCAGTCAAATGTTTTAGAAAGGGGTGGTAAAGCGCTCGACTGTCGACCTGAAAGTATCTGGACATCGATCTCCGTTGAGGACCAAGGAAATTTTTCAGGTCTTGGCTCAAGTTCCCGATATATCTCCCGTGGCGCCATTGCACTATTAGCTATGGTGGGGGATGAAAGAAGGGCACCATAAAAGCCGTCTCATAATCGTTTATAGGATCTTAGAGATTTCATCTCATCCTTGCAGGCACATCACATACCTGTCATCATCAGTTCGCTTCAATTAAAAGAGGAGCATACAGTTAACCCTTTGTTGCACCTCAATACAAAACCCATGGGCGAAAGAGACGTTTGTATTTGATTGTTTGATGATCACATTATCTGTTTTAAGTATATGATATTTGCTATAAAAAGAAATAAACTTGCGAGCAGCGATTTACATTTACATGTTAACATTGACACGTAAACCAGCCATTAATGTGCCGATACTAATTGCTCTGTTTAATGTAATGATACAACTGTGAATGACAGAGTGACTCAATGTATGATATGATGACTATTTGTTGTGCTGACCGCTAACCTGTTGCATCTAAACATTTATAGCAGAATTATGTTCCAGAATTATATCTCAGAATTATGCTCCAGAATTATGTTCCAGAATTATATCCCAGAATTATATCTCAGAATTATGCTCCAGAATTATGCTCCAGAATTATGTTCCAGAACTATATTCCAGAATTATATCTCAGAATTATGCTCCAGAATTATGCTCCAGAATTATGCTCCAGAATTATGTTCCAGAATTATGTCCCAGAATTATGCTCCAGAATTATGTTCCAGAATTATGTCCCAGAATTATGTTCCAGAATTATGTTCCAGAATTATGTTCCAGAATTATGTCCCAGAATTATGTTCCAGAATTATGTTCCAGAATTATGTTCCAGAATTATATCTCAGAATTATGTTCCAGAATTATGTTCCAGAATTATGTTCCAGAATTATGCTCCAGAATTATGCTCCAGAATTATGTTCCAGAATTATGTCCCAGAATTATGCTCCAAAATTATGTTCCAGAATTATGTCCCAGAATTATGTTCCAGAATTATTTTCCAGAATTATGTTCCAGAATTATGTTCCAGAATTATGTTCCAGAATTATGTCTCAGAATTATGTTCCAGAATTATGTTCCAGAATTATGTCTCAGAATTATGTTCCAGAATTATGTTCCAGAATTATGTTCCAGAATTATGTTCCAGAATTATATTCCAGAATTATGTTCCAGAATTATGCTCCAGAATTATGTCCCAGAATTACAGAATTATGTTCCAGAATTATGTTCGAGAATTATGTTCCAGAATTATGTTCCAGAATTATGTCCCAGAATTATGTTCCAGAATTATATTCCAGAATTATGTTCCAGAATTATGCTCCAGAATTATGTCCCAGAATTACAGAATTATGTTCCAGAATTATGTTCCAGAATTATGTTCCAGAATTATGTTCCAGAATTATGTTCCAGAATTATATTCCAGAATTATGTTCCAGAATTATGCTCCAGAATTATGTCCCAGAATTACAGAATTATGTTCCAGAATTATGTTCCAGAATTATGTTCCAGAATTATGTTCCAGAATTATGTTCCAGAATTATGTTCCAGAATTATGTTCCAGAATTATATCTCAGAATTATGTTCCAGAATTATGTTCATAGTGCTGTTTAAAGAATGAAAAGAATCTGTTCAAATAAAATATAATATCTTTAATCAGTAATAAAACTTTCGAAACGTGTGTAAAACTTGGTTGATCTAACCATGTTTGTTACCTATGAGTCTCTCAGCTTATCTGTACACACGGTTGAAGTACTCGCGGTTGACTGAACATCGTATCTCAAATGTACGATCATATATTACTTTTTCCGCCACTAACTGATGTATGGCGTAATTACTGAAATCATGGTATGTTAGATTACTGATGAAGTGAGCATTATATATTTTAACTTTCTTTTTACTTAACATTTATAAACACTCTTTTTGTTTCATTATTCTCAACAGGTAACCAAACTGACAATGATCCGCAAGCTACAAAAAAACCGCCAAGTTCAAAAACACCAAAAGTTACAAAAATACCGAAAGTTACAAAAAAACCTGGCAAAAAAAGAAAACCTTCGATCAAATTTGCAGAAGGTCCAGCCACAGTCCCGTCTCAACACCACCACGTGTCGCTGAAGTGCAAGGCTGGTGGTAAACCTTTGCCACATGTGGACTGGTATAAAAATGGGAAACCTATAATCGAGATACCACATCGGATATCATTAGTTTCAGTTAGGTAAATATAGAAATGCAAGAACCCTCACAACTAAGCCCCTATCTATCTATCTATCTATCTATCTATCTATCTATCTATCTATCTATCTATCTATCTAATGATATATATATATATATATTATTTTGTAGGATTTGCCATAAACACTGTTTATCTTTTCTACATGTTGTTATGATTTACCTTGTTGCCTAGATTATCAATTATTATAGATTATATTCAACACTGTTCCTATGGCAACCTAAAAATTTTGTCCAGTTAAAAAGCATTTTTGTCAATATTACATCATTTCTAGAGAAAACAAATGAAAGACAATGTTACCTGTAGTCAAGTCATGGCTCAAATTGGCCAACTGTGTTCGAAACCAACATGTTGTCCAGTTGTGTTTTCGAAACTAACATGTTGTCCAGTTGTGTTTTTGAAACTAACATGAAGTCCAGTTGTGTTTAAAATTAACATGTTGTCCAGTTGTGTTCGAAACTAACATGAAGTCCAGTTTTGTTTGAAGCCAACATGTTGTCTAGTTGTGTTCGAAACTAACATGAAGTGCAGTTTTGTTTGAAGACAACATGTTGTCTAGTTGTGTTCGAAACTAACATGAAGTCCAGTTTTGTTTGAAGCCAAAATGTTGTCTAGTTGTGTTTGAAAGTGACTTGTTCTCTGGTTGTGTTTAAAACTAACATGTACTCTAGTGTTTAATACTAGACTGTAGTCTAGTAGTGTTTAAAACTAGCCTTTAGTCTAGTAGTGTTTAAAACTAGCCTGTACTCTAGTTGTGTTAAATTTTGTATTCAAAATATGTGTTTATTTATTCTTTGAACTCACACAAAAGAATTATTTAAGTATCGATATTTGGATAATTTGTATTGTTTTATTTTATTTGTGTGGGTATGGGTTGGAGGATATAGATTTGTTACAGAAAACACCATGACCTTGTTATTGAGACTCCACGCTAACTAGGGTACATGCAAGTGAAACAACGCATTTTTCAATTGTTTTTTTTTTTTTTGTAAATTACTAAAAATGCATGATTGTATTGCGAGCAGAAGTATGATGTGACTGGAGAGTGTAGAATGAACGTTTGTTTTCAATTCGATGGTCTACGTACCCAGACATAGGTAAATGAATCAGCAACTTTCATACGCCACTGCCGCCACATATATCTTACCTTTTTACGACCACCTGGTACGTCTGCACACAAAAAAAAAGTAGAGCGGCCTACTTGAGACTTCTGCTACTCGAGACTTCTGCTACTCAACCAAAAGTTGGAGTTGTGTTGCCGCTGTTGATTTGTTTGTTTCTAAAATGAGTATATAGAGATAGATTTGTCATTGAATGTTCAAGTTTATTTTCCTCATCCGATTCATATCGGTGTTTGTCTTGCTGATACAAAAAAGGGATAATTCTTTTCGTGTTTAACTCGACATTTTTTTAAAAATAAGAACTAGTTAATAACCATATCGTACGATGCCATTCTTTCATCACCACCATAGCCAATAGAGCAATTGCTATGCAATAAAGAGCTGCACAGTACTCAATAAAGAGCCTAACAGTACTCAATAAAGAGCTGCACACTACTCACTGTACTGCTGCACAGTACTAAACGAAGAGCGTACAGTACTAACTGTAGAGTTGTACAGTACTCACTGTAGAGTCACACAGTACTCAAAACTCGCACAGTACTCAACTATGAGCCATTCTTGCTCCCACTCCTATGATGCACTATACTCTGTTCTCTGTAGCGCCAAACACACGATATTCTCATAATCTATATTAAATTTAATAAAACTCGTTTTATTTAAATTTTTTTATTTTTTTTTTATTTATGATTGTACACGTATTTGATCGCAAGATGCTCATGTTATGTAAGTTAATCTACGTGTTTTGTTTGTTCTCTATTCGCAGTACAAACAAAGACAATAAGACGACATTGCTGTTGACTCACCCGTCCCACTCTGACTCCGGAGTCTATACGTGCGTAGCTTCTAATAGTGAGGGTACTGCCCGTAGGAATGTTACATTAAGTGGTAAGTTTTTGAAATATCTTGTTAGAGGTACTCAGTTATAGGTACTCAGTTATATGCATTTTAATGGATTTAATGGAGAGAGAGAGAGAGAGAGAGAGAGAGAGAGAGAGAGAGCAGTACTGCCTAGTGGGATGTTTTATATACAATAAATCTAGATATTTTATGAGATATCTAGATACTACATAATACATAAAATACTATTTTTATAATAGATCTATATTTTTTATATATTTTAGTTAGATATTAACTTTAGATTATTCACTATATTTGTATACATGTCAAGATATTGTTCATAATAATATCAAGATATTGTTCATAATAATATCAAGATATTGTTCATAATAATATGGATAATTACTTGAGCAATATGTTAACACCCCATAAGAGAAAGGGAGAGACAGAAATAGATAGATAGAAATAGATAGAAATAGATAGATAGATAGATAGAGAGAGAGAGAGAGAGAGAGAAAGAGAGAGAGAAAGAGAGAGAGAGAGAAATTTTTGTCGGTCACACAAATAAAAACATTTTAAAAAACATTTTAAAAATATTAGCCAGTGTGTTGAAGATTTGCTATACCTTAATAAATGTTCAATTGGTTGTCAAAGTATTTTAATCATAAGCGCGTGTGTGTGTTTCTTGTTTTAGTTCTTCGAGAAAGAGAATCGTTGGAGATCAACTTAGACAGAGGTACCGGTGTGTTTATAAACATGTGCTCCCCAAACTCTCATATATAACTTCCTAGCCTGAACACTAATTGTGACTTTTAATGTACTAAAAATGTAACCTCTAAATTACAGGGAGTTATAGGCGTAAAAATGAATCATTTTATAACATGTATTCAAAATTAGAGATTACTTTTGATTAGAGCCATCAAGATAAAAGTTTTATGGTAAACTAATTGGCCATTCTGAAGAAAAAAAATAGCTGCCATTATGATTGTAATAGATGTAGTCTGTTTCTCCGAGGTTTTAATCGACTTTGATTTGTTGTCAGTGTGGTCTGGTGACTAGAGCGCTGGCTCAAATGTAGAACCAACATCAACTTATAAATACTTGTTTATATATGGTAGGACTAACAAATAATTTAGAATGATCTATTAGTTTTTGGCACGAACATTTGTGTGATTTCATGTGTGTGATTTAGGCTAACCAATGAGCATGTTCTTTAGTTCATCCCAAGCTGTGTGTCTTTGGCTGTTAATCTTTTTTAAAAATGTTGTAAGATATTGATGACAAATATATATATATATATATATATATATATATATCCAGTGTATATATTGTATGATTGTATTCGTTCTCCGCATATCATTGTAGATAAGTATTGGGGTGTACATGATATAACTATATAAATAATATCAACCACTTTCGAAATAGAATCGTTGCTTACAATGTATTGTGTTAACTTCATTTTAAAATCTATGAAATTTGTAAGAATTCTAGGAGTAATGATTACATTACATCGCACAAAATTATTTGGGATTTTCTAAATCGGTGTTTCTCAACCTTTAACGCGCCTGTACCCCAAAAGGTATAAAATATGTTCTTGGGTATCTCGCACGCGCAGCGAACTGGAGACCTTCTGCAAACTCATGGTTATTTTAAAAGAAAATTATATGTCGCTGCATATCTCCGCATGACCTTTCCCGTACCTCACGGGGTACGCTTACTACCGGTTAAGAACCGCGGTTCTAAACGAAAATGCATCATAGTGAAAAAAATTCTGTTCAGCTTAATATAAAAAGTATTATAAATGTTAACCTTCGTATAATTAAGTCTTCAAATCTAGAAGGGTGGAAAAAAAAACTTCTTGGTGAAATCCAATATCCAGCAGCCTCCCTCCCTGCTCTGAGTTTTATAACTTCTTTCAGTTCATATTCATGGTCTTTTTTTTTTCTTCTCTTCTTTCTATCTATACCCCCCCCCTTTTTTTTTCTTTTCGCCAGTACTGTCTGTTTTTTAGATCCACATCTCGTCGCTAGAGATGGAATGAAAAACACGATATTTTATTACAGGCTAACAGGACTGATCCTCTCGTCTCAAATTTCTGTACATTATTGATTCAGATGTATAGAAGCAGACGAATGTACAACACTGGATGTCTCATCCCAATTTGCTGCTGGGGTTCGGGGTTATCTCTTGGGACAGAGCTGCAGTTACCAGTTATTTTTAGGAGAGTGGGTTTGAAGGGAAAAGGGGGGGGGGGTAGATTTTATTAGAGAAAAAAAAATATTCATGGAGTCTTCAGTTTTTATTTTTTCACTTGCCCAAATGTTGAAAAAAAGCTGTACTCAATAAAAAAAAATTGTATAATTTAGTCAAACAAAGTTTGAATGTGTTATTTAAATTCGAAAAAATTTGAACGCAATAGATGTTTGGCACAATAGGAATATTCAATACACGGGTCAGAGAGTATTTCTCTCATTCTGACGACAAAGAAAATTGAGCATTGCTTAGAAGAGATTCGATAAAAACATTTCCAATCTCAATATTTCCAATCACAATATTTTCATATCTATTTAGACTGGGAATATTTTAATATGTAAAAAAAAAACAACAGAAAATCAATATACATTTGACATTCAATGTTGTTCTTCTTTCCACACTTCTCCTCCGCCAAGATTGACCCGAAGTCTCAAGTTGTCTAAATATAAACACCGTGAATTCAATTCGCTTGCACTGGAGTATCGGTAGAGAAAAACAGCCCCATCCCCTCCCCGTCCTCCCCATCCCCCCTCCCACCTCAACGAGTCCCTACAGATTCTTACATCCCCAGGTATTATCTCTAACACCCTAACCTTGTCTTGATTACAGTTTTGGTGGATAAGGACACCGACCTTTTTATTAAACACTTCTACCTTTTTTAAGTTTCGTTTTTATTTATTTTTTGAGACGAAAGAGTTCTTTTATATATATATATGTATATATATATGTATATATATATATATATATATGTATATATATATATATATATATATATATATATAAATATATAAAACAAAAAAAAACGCTTCGTGTTAAAGTTGGCATTAAAATATCTCCCGAGAAAGTAATAAACCTATTGCACAGGTTTTTTTAAAAAAAAACCAGGTTTTAGAATCCAGGTAACTAACGTGGAGGGGATAGAGCATCATGGGTAAACCACTTTATAGGTAAATCTGTTGTTACTAATGTTACAATAAATAAAACTGATACTAGACAGCGCTATGAATGTTTGTAGCTTGGTGTGGTTTCATTGTTTATAATTATTTCTTTTTTTTTTTTGCAGAATGCGACCGTTTCAACCGTAGTTAGTTTTTTTTTTTTAATAATATATGGTTGTTGTTATTGTTGTTTGCTCGTTTGTATCTTTTTCATTGTTTTTTTTTTAACTTGTTTAAACGTGTTTTGTTGTTATTTGCAGAATTCATGTTAATAAATAAAGGAAAAGTATAGCTTTTTTAATAAATGTTGCACAAAGTCAGCCCCGTAGCGTAAAAATTCTACAGCAGGGGCCAGGCATTCTACAGCAGGGGCCAGGCCAATAGCGGGGGGGGGGCAGGAAATAAATGTTACTAAGTAGAACAAACAAGCAGAGGAGGGGGGGCAGACTAAACGCGGGGGGGGGAGCGACCTCTATGCCGCCCCCCCCCCCCACGTTACGGGCTTGGTCACTGGTTAGTAGCGCAGTAATCTTGGAATTCCCCCATCTCGTCAAAAGATTTCATAGTCGCCTGGACTTTAGTCCTTGACGGGGAGAGGGGGGGGTGTTGTTGTTTGCGTAAAATCCGACTAATTAAACTTTGTAGCGACGTAATTATTTTTTTTTTAACTTTCCGTTGTAGCTGTAACCAAAAAAAACAGTCTTAGTACTACTTCTAGATACAGTGAGTACTACTGCTGGATAGTACTTTAGCACTGGAAGAACCTACGGAAGTTGTTTGTTTGGTTGTATTACTACTACTGGACTACTTGACCTTAGTGTAGCTACTTATCTTGACATGATAGTTAGAACTGATTTTAAAACACTTACAGTTGAATGTATGCTTTGTGGAGAGTGTTAAATCTAAGATGATTCAGACATAGTCTTGTTATTGAATGATAAAGTCTTGTTATTGAATGATATAGCTTTGTTATTGAATGATTATAGTTTTGTTATTGAATAAAACTGACCTTCTGCATTATTCATATAGTCTTTAAAATTCAAAAAAAAAAATTTGAAGAGAAAAAAAAATGGTTTCATTCGTACTTCTTCATAATGAGCAATCTTTTATAAACTGTTTATGGTAATTGATTGACAATTGATTTGTATCTTTTAAATTGTAAGTTAAATCTTTAAAGTTCATCGTATAATATATGTTTAGTTAAAGAGTTCAAACTCGAATTAACTAATCTCATTACGTGTATCAAGCTATCTCTTGGAAAGATATTATGAATGTGCCCATCAATATAGAAAGAAACAAACAGGTCATATTTATGCTGTCCTTAAATATATGTGCTCCCTCAAGCGTGTTAAAGAGTCCTCTACAGCACACAATTCTCACAAATTTCAGGTCTTTTGATAGACCTTTGTACCAACCAAGGATGGCAAATACGCGGCCCGCGTGCAAAATTGTTTGCCACCCCATAATATTTTCCTGGCCCGCCAAGAAAAAAAAATATTCATTAAAAATAAATTAAATAATATATACTGCTATAAAAAAACTTAAGGTATTACGCACGAGCTGAAAGAAAAATTACTTTTCGTTATTTTTAGCACAAGCAAAGAAATTCTTTACTGCAATATTTTTGGCTATTTGAAAAATTCCTTTTTGCCGTATCTGCTCTAAACAGAAATAGCCCATCTAACGAACAAAGGAAAAAATCTATTTTAAGTTTAAAAGATTAAAAAAAATAGAATGTTAAGTTAATGAGGAAACATTATTTGATTGTAATCCATGTTAATTTTGGCTCTTTCTGAGCTGTTATATGATGTGTGCATGTGAGCGAGTGCATTATTTGCTGAGCGCGCGCATACATTACAACCAAGCACATTAATGCTTCAATATTTTGCGCAAGAAAGTTTTTTTTTTTTCATTATTTCCTTACAAAGTAGCTCACAACCATTGTCAAATGTCGGACTGATTAGAGTTTAGATTAAAGCATATTTGTCAGTTGATGTGAAACTCAAAAAAGATCACACAAGACAATTCAGTGCAACCTCAAAGTCAGGTCCCAAGTCTCTGAACTTTCATATTTATGTGTGGGTTAATCTCCTCAGAATAATTCACTTTAACATCTCAGATAAAAAAATAATAATAATAATTAAAAAAAAACATTTTGAAAAAGATCCAATGAGATGCTTTATGCATAATGGCAGAAGCATCGTGTTATCCAACAACCGTTTCACCAAATTCCATCTGACAACCAGCTGTTCTTAAAATAACAGTTATTAGCTTTTTCTTTTCTTAGCAGTAAAAAATGCCTTTCTTATCTTTTTACTTTGATGTCAATTAATGTTATAAACACACACACATACACACAAAACATTTTCAACAGAATATATCAAGTGCATACCGATGAGTTAACATGCAAAAAAAATTTTATGTTTTTTTTAATGTTTTTAGCATTCCTTTATATTTTATTTTATTGAAGTTTTGAATTCCAAATGGTCTCAATATTGTTGAGCCGAGATAATTATTTGCTGACATAATTATATAATTTGATTCCAACGCTCAGAGATTACATTTTTACTTTCATAAAACAACATAATATCATAATATCTTTTATTGAAATTATATTTTTTTAAATATATTATCTCCATTTATTTTTAATCCATCTTAAGCCCTTGTCTCATTTCATTGTCAACATGGCTGTAAAGGCTTTGTCGGAATAAAGACACCTGACAAAATAGACTTTCAATCATTGTAAGAAATGACTGCCCCTAATTGACCTACAATCCTGTCGCTAATATTGAGGCAGCTTTATATTATAGTCATATTTACAAACCTAACATGTTGAGTTTATTTCACCACACATGTTGCGTTTATTTCACCGCACATGTTGAGTTTATTTCACCGCACATGATGCGTTCATTTCACCACACATGTTGTGTTTAAACGAAGTATTTTCTTTCTCGTGTACAGTCCCTAAAGATTGGAAAGAGCGATGCCCTAAAGGTGACGGCTACTGTTTTAATGGTGGAACATGCCAGATCATCCCAGCACTCAATGGTGGCAGCCTGACAGAAAACATGTTTTGCATGTAAGTTGTTTGGATTTTATGATGCTTGTTCTTTTATCTAAGAAAAAAAATTGGATATAGTTCTCAGCTTTGTTAAAAGGTTGGAGGCCGGGTTTCCCCACATATCCATGGTTATTGATGTCTCTGCTAGCAATATTGATGTCTCTGTTAGCAATGTTGATGTCTCTGCTAGCAATGTTGATGTCTCTGCTAGCAATGTTGATGTCTCTGCTAGCAAAGTTGATGTCTCTGCTAGCAATGTTGATGTCTCTGCTAGCAATGTTGATGTTTCTGCTAGCAACGTTGATGTCTCTGCTAGCAATGTTGATGTCTCTGCTAGCAATGTTGATGTCTCTGCTAGCAATGTTGATGTCTCTGCTAGCAATGTTGATGTCTCTGCTAGCAATGTGTCATCACAATATTTATCTTGGTCAGTGGCTCTCGAAATTTTGCTGTACCTGACCCACAGTTCGGTTTATCGAAACCCGCCTATAAAGAACAAGAATCTGAGATAAAATGCGTATATTCTTGATTGTATAATGATAAAAAAAAAAAATAAATAAAACTTTCAGAAACATTTCAAATCATTCTGCAACTTACCCTCGATTTCACAGCCACAGATCTAGGTCATTAACTTTAAAAACGTTAAAAAATTATTATTTTTTATGACTCTAAAACGTATTCCTGGTTATCTAAACCTCAAAATAAAGTTATTAGATTTTATCGTTGGTTTATTCTTAGAATTATATTGCAGCCATTCATAAACTAACTTGTTATGGACTTATATTTTAGAGTGTATTCTATTACTTTGGGGATTCTAAATATACCATTTTATGATTAACTTTTGTAGACCAAACATTTAAAGAAATGGTTTCAGCACCTGTCTCCAATCTTCGGACATCCGTATTTAGGTCAATTTCAATATTATAATTATGAGTTAGTATGTAATATGATTTTTTAATATGTCTAAATATGAATTACATTGAAATTTCACTTGCATTTTTTTTAGATCTTATAAAATGTGATTGATTTATATATATATAAATATATTTATAATGATTTTCATTTAATCTTTATTGCCATTTCTAAAGTCATCATTCTGTTTTCAGTAATAAAAAAGTTTCCATTGTCTTGCTTATTATTTTGGGTTAATACCAAAGTTATTTTATATTGAGTTCTTTGTTGTTGAAATTTTTTCCCCCCAAAATTATTGAAAAAAGCAATAGCATATGAGCGGTCATCTTGAGACACGGACTCGTTTTCACCCTCCATAATGTTTCTTGCAATGCTAGTATGAGGTGGAACTGTGTCTTGTAATGTTTGGGGCACATCTGTTGTCTCCCCAAATATTGTCTCGTCTTCATTTTTTTTCATTCTCAAAAAAATCGTTTCATGACTGTAGGTGTCCCAAGGCTTATACTGGTCGCCGATGTGATCAGCATGATGTTGATGACCAGTGGATGATTCTCGATGGTAATCATTGAACACTTTTATTTATTTATTTTTTTGTATTATTATTTCACAGCTTCTTCGAGCTTATACAAAAAAAAAAAAACCAGCTCTGAATTTGTTTTGTCCTAAAGATCTCTGCATGCATGGCTGTATGCTTCCCAATTTCAATAGTCACTAACACTTGCTGGCATTTGGCACACTTCTCAACCAAGGCAGTGAATCGTAACTTCGTAACTCGTTAGTTGGTGTTTTGAAGAAAAGAGAAAAAAAAATATATGAACAGTTTTAATCCATTCTAATGTTTATGAGAATTAAACTATAATCAGTTATTTGAAACCCCCCTTACCCTACCTGATACAAATGCTTTAAACAAATCTAAAATCACTTAAATCAACAATTTTATTTTTGTTAAAAATAATAGCATATTGGCCTGATGTTTGGTATAATTCAATTACTCCATATCCTAACTAACGAAAGAATTTTTTTAAATTTTTTTTTAAATTTCTAATAAGTTTTGGACCACTCATTAAATGAATAAAGACCCTACTTCCTTGTTTAATGGATATTATAATGGACAGCTCAGAATGCAAAATGTAGTTCAGCCTTTACCTCCGTTCTCTGTCATGTTGTCTTCACTTTGCTTTCCTGTTGGAACAGAAGCGAGCCACCATCCTCGGCTAAGTTTTGTTGCCGTGACAGAAGCGATCATGTTTTTTTTTTAATGGCCTTCATACCATCATTTCTATTTTAAATGTTCTCCATTGCTGGTTTTTAATATTAATCTATTGGGCTGATTGATGCTGCAGGTGTCCCAGGCAGTTCAGAGGTGAGCGATGTGAGGAACGAGAAGCGGACAAGTCACTGTTTGAGACGACAAGTATGATGGACATACCAGGAGGTTAGCAGGGCCTCGTTATGGCTTAGCTGACTGATTTGCTTGCGTGTTGGCGTGTTGAGCATTAACGATCCATAAGTAGAGATAATAACATCATTGTCTGTTGTTGTTGTTGTTTTATATTTTTATTGTTTGAGGTTTTGACATTTCAATGTCGTTGAAGTGAAATACTACCAAAATGCTTGTTCTATTAACATTTATTGTGACTTAGATAAAAGTTTTCCCCCATTCCCTCCTGATCGTTGCATGCAAAATATTTTTAAAATTTTGGACATTTCAATGTGAAACGAATTACCATGTACAGATGGGAACCCCCCCCCTCCCCCACCCCATATAAAAAAAATAATGCAAAATGCAATACGTGTACGACGTCTGTGAGTTCAAATGAAGTTGATGACGTCACACATTACATGAAACCTGTAATATTCTAAACGTTTGGAGACCCCCCCCCCACCTTTACCCTGCGATAAATTAAGTATTCTTGAGTTGAGCCATCAAGCAATTTTTTTTTTATTTGCATTAATTCTCTCCCCATGTTTAGTTTTATTTTTTTAAAAAGTCAACTCATATGAGTTCGACATATCTACATATGCAGTCAATGGTGTAGTGATCTATCTATGCTCGACATCAACACGGAAAACATCAGTCAGCCTAGATCAGTCTGGCTCCGTTAACCTCGGTTGATTTTAATATTTCTCAAACCAGTATATAAACGCTTCTTGTATACAAACCGCAGATTTTTGAATTTTTATTTCTTCTAACAAGTCTAGTGGTGTGTGTACTCTCCTATGTATCTGTTCACATCAATCACTGCTAGTTCATAAATTGACGCTTTGATTTATCAGAAACTTTTTTGCGGAGGGGGGGCAAAGATCAGATTTCTTTGTTGGAGTTGTTGAAAAGAACAAGAAATCTGATACATTTTTTTTGGGGGGGGGGGGGGGAGAGAATGGACCGTTGTCAGCAATTTAATATCTAACACCTTGTAACTCATCTAACCTGTTTTTGACGACTCACCCATAACACTAATACATTATTTATTTTGTTCATGCGACATCAAAGAAACTGTCATCCCCCCCCACACACACACACACACTACTTTTTAAAGTGGTAAAATAGTTGTCAAATATTTTCATTATTACAATAAAAATAAATTTACGATTTATCTTTCATTAAAATATTTCGTTAAATATTCCTGGTAAACTTGTTTTAAAAAAAAACAATTAATTAATGTTTCCTTTGTTTACATTTTAAATGCTTGATAATTTCTTTGATGCTCTATTGATCGAGGATGCCAAAAGACAATAAATCAATAATTCTCATATTCCTATATTTTAAAAAATTAACCCCACGTCTTCCCTTCAGTATGTTAAAATATAATTTTTTTTACATATAACCTACCGCAACGGTTTCATTGCAGTCATCTTTGTCTTTTGGCAGACTTTGTAAAAAAAAAACCTGGCAAGCTAGTTGTGCTGTTTGCACGCGCACCTCATTCATATATTTTGTAACGATGTGATTGAGCGCACAGTCAAACTAGTTTTCCCGGCTAACTATTTTTTTTTTAAACTTTGAAAAAGCTTCTAGTGCAATTTTTATTGGATAATCAGCTTAGCCTACGGCTAAGAAACCTTTCTTGCCTATATAAACCTTTCTTGCCTATATAAACCTTTCTTGCCTATATAAACCTTTCTTGCTAGCAACCTTTTTGATTTCCACTTTGCGGTTCAGGTGTCCCCATGACTTGGCCGGCCAACGGTGTGAGCTGCTTAATGGCATCATAGTGTCGGATTACTACAATCGTATGTACTGAACATAGAGTGAAAACCAGTGGCGTCACCATCGATGGGTCTACGGCGGCTTAGCCCCTGGGTGACACTTAGACTATAAAAGATTTTTTTTGGCGGGAGGGGGGGGGGAATGGTAAAAACATTTTAATAAACCTGTCCACTCTTTTCTTTTAAAGGGATAAGAACATCTGCCAATATATATATATATATATAATATTCTTTTTGTCTGTGAGTTTAACTACGTTATTAGTAAGCTTAAAACAAACATGTATTGTTTAACTGGCACGGAAATGTTAATAACGAATAAAGTTATGGAATATTTTTTACTCATAAATTGGAAGGGCGGTTCTTTATACAGCTGCCGCCTATATTGGGTGCCGCCCACGTGGCATCCTGTCTTGTGACGCCACTGCCTACAGCAAAATATCTTTGTCACTAGCTATAACCCTTCATGATGACCAACACTTTACTGCAAAATTTCGCTCATTTACATTTTTTTTCCTCCCCTTTCCTCCCCTTTCACCTTATATATTTAATTATTAATAAACTGCTTACTATTTATTAAAATGAAATAGTGCTAATCACTAAGTGAAATAATGATAAAACAGTTCTAAAGACAAATTTTTTAAAGGATTTGTTTAAACAGAGTGGCAGTAGCAGATTGTTTAGTGCAGGTGTAAACATGATATTTTGTCGTTGTTGTATTGTTTTCAATAAGTTCAGTGGTAAAAAGTTTAGCCTTCGGTAGTAATCATTAAAAGCCGTTGTCTATTGCTAAACTTTTCTGATCTAGATGAATGAATTATGTTGAAATAATGGGTATACAGATGCAGGCTAATTTAATTCTTTATAAACATCACTCTACCATATATGGTTTTATTACTTATTGCTCATTTCGCTACTTCATTTTCATTATTAAGTTAACATTCTTTAAAAAAACAAAACAAGCCGTTATGAAAACTAACATTGCTTATCATTTGTGCTTCGATATAATGAATTATTAAAAACAGTTTTTCCCCCGCTAATAATTACGTCCAATGTAATGTAAAAAAAAAAATTCCGTTTTGATTTCAAAACAGCCTTATACATTTCTTAACACTTTTTATTTGTTTATTTATCCCCCATCTTGAGATAAACATTTTGCTACTGCTACAAGTATATTGGAGCCAGCTAATTTAGTGGCGTATGAAATAATAGTTGTTTTTTTTTTTATTGTACGAAAGCAATCTTTTTTAGACTTGAAGATAAACAGGTGAAATGGTTTTCTTTTGATATATAAATATACAATACTAACTGCACATCTCATAAAGTTTAAAGGTTATCTTTTTATGTATTTGTTTAGAAAGAATAGAGTTCAACATCTTGTATTTTATTTATTCTAAATATTTATTGGCTTACGTTTATTTTTTTTTTCACTTATGAACGTAGATTAAGATTAAAACAATAAAAATATCAAATGATATGTAGATTAAGATTAAAACAATAAAGTTATCAAATGATATGTAGATTACGGTTAAAACAATAAAGTTATCAAATGATATGTAGATTACGATTAAAACAATAAAAATATCAAATGATATGTAGGTTAAGATTAAAACAATAAAATTATCAAATGATATGTAGGTTAAGATTAAAATAATAAAGTTATCAAATGATATGTAGGTTAAGATTAAAACAATAAAATTACCAAATTATATGTAGGTTAAGATTAAAAACAGTGAAATTATCAAATGATATGCTGTTATTCTTTAATTGCATTTATAAGATGGAATACAAATTTAATCATGTACTTCGAATGTTAAAAATGTGTAAGGCATTTTGCTATAGCATGAAAGACAAGAGCATTTTTTTTTCTCTCAGCTAACCGCATGCTTGACGAATTCTCAATTTCAGGACAAGCCACGCTGTATCACCAACGCACGTTGATCATCTTAGGCATCATCATCGCTGTCCTCGTTTTTATCGTCATTTGTATCGCCTCTTACATTCTCGCAAAGTGAGTCACAAGACCTTAATAAACAAAAAAAAAACTTCAGACGGCTTCCTTGATTTCATGAAATATTGTTTTATCGAGACTTAATATCGTATCTCCAACAAACACCCACCCCACCCCCCTCCCCTTCCCCCCCCCCCGAACGAGATATTGAATCAGCACTTTTAAAATAAAAACTGGTTTCCTTTACTGTTGGACATCGAGAGAAATAATTGAATTCTGTTCCTCATAAGGATCTGCATATTGTTTTTATTATTATTATTATTATTTGGTTGATATTGTTCAGCAGTTGTTTGTTTGCTCCACATATGATGGCATGGCGAGAACCCTTTTAAATAAAAAAAAACAACTGATCGCATGAAGCGGCTTGAGAATGTTGGCATTCGTATAAATATTGCCATTGCATGAAGTTCATTGCTGCACTTTATACATTCGATGCTACTTATTATCAAGATAAGCGTCATATCTAGTGTATATAATTTAATACACGACTGGAGCCACGAAACCCAGCCTTGCTTATAGTCAGGTTACCCCCCTCCATCTACCTGTCAGATAGACAGGCCAGACGTTACATCCGCACTCCAGATAGACACTTAAATCTTTTTTTACTTACTATATGTACATTTCATTCAGAGTATTTTCTTTTTTTTTATATATATTTTAAAAAGTAACCTATTTAGTAGCTCATCCCTGGGGGGGGGGGGGGATTTATTTTTTTTTTTTAGGATTGATTGAACCCTTTTTGATAGCATTAATTGGCTACACTTTGATAAGTCTTAATGTAAACCTATCTTGCAAAGCTTTATTCAGTGCTTTCTGATAACTTGATGTCGCCGTTAGCTTTTGATATTATTAATGCTGGATTTTTTTTACTCTCTCATATTTAGTCAAAAACGAAAACATTATGAAAAATGTCGAAAACGAAACGAGGCTGCCAAATCTGCAAAGCAGGCCCTGACAGAGAAAGAAAATGACATAAGGAGAGTAACTACGGTAAGTACACAAGCCGACTCCTAGATAGAAGAGTGAATTTTAATTTTTTTAAATAACATGTATTAAAACTAATTATATTTATAAACTAGATTTGCCCGGCCACACGCTGCCGTGGTTAAGCCTACTTTAAATTATAATTTATTTTGATTTTTTTTTAAAATATTGACGAAATAATTAGAGTATTAAAAGTGAAATTAGTTAGCACTCAGAATACGAATACAAAAGAATCATTACTAAAGTGAAGAGAACAGGGTAATGGGTAAATATTCACATTAAGACCTTTGCATTAGGAAATTAAGAGCCATGTATCTTGTGAGCAGAATGTTGTAAACAATTACGGAAAAAAAATTACGATACTTTTTGATTAAAAAAACAAGCAATTAAGCCTATTCCATTCTGGACACAGGACGTGTTAGCGCATTTTCATGTTATGTATCAGTACGTTTGTTAGCTTTCAGTAAATATTTGTAAATTTTGGAAATGTTTATAAATTCAATTGTGTAATGCATATATCTGTAAAAAAATATTATAAAGACGTTTCTTTATATTTGAAAAAAAAATTATTTTCTTTTAAATCTAACTACAAGTGGTTTGTGGTTACTGAAATAGGACTCATAATTGAAAACATTCGAAATTGTAGTCATTTAATCATCCGAAAACTCCGTCAATTGTTGCATAGCTCTGATACTTTCAATTAAACTCAGAACACAAGCTTACTATTTCATTTGATGAGTTTCTTAATAAATCTTGGTGAAACTACGTGCTGCAGTATTTCGCACCAAATGAATGGGTTATTGAACGTACAAGGTGTATATATAATATATAAGCCCCTTAGGAGCCCTGAAGCCCGGCCCTCAGAGGTCCTATCGCGAAATGAACTTTTGATGTACACATGGCAGGCCAAGACCTACAAAATGATATACACATCATGGTTCTAGGACTTATGGTTGCTGAGATATAGGGCGCTCCATTATTAGTATAGCTTATATAGTAAAAACGGTACTTTATAAGGCCCCTTTTACGGCCCTGAGAGGTCAGATCGCGAAATGGAATAAGTCATTTCTTGGCAGGCCAAGACCTACAAAATGATATAAACATCATGGGTCTAGGACTTATGGTTGTTGAGATCTAGGGTGATGACAGACAGACAGACAAAACAGGGACAATAGAGCTTTTTTTTTTCGAAAATGCTCTAAAAAATATTGACGAAATACTATTAAGCACTCTGTGACTTTAGATTTACCTCCCATGGTTTTTAAAAAAAGTAAAGTAAAGATCATTGTACCAAAATCGAGTGATTAAATATTATTTTTGAATATAATATTTAGATAAGTAGGTCCATATAAAAACATGCGGAGTAATTTAATACAATTTTGTGTCAAAAGATCAAGACCATAGGTGAAAAACTTTCCGAGTGATGATGTCACGACAAACATCCTATTTACATTTTCCAAGACCATAGGTGAAAAACTTTCCGAGTGATGATGTCACGACAAACATCCTATTTACATTTTCTTTAAAAGTAGATTTTAGTGGATTTTTTTAAATTATTATTTAGAAAATGAAACATTGAAATTAACTTAAAAATTGATTCATAAGAATTTAAACTATTTATAGTAGTTTACAAACAAAATGAAGTGAATGCTATGATACTTACATTTTTAAGATATGTATTTCTGGAAAGTATGTTGTTTCGACAAAATTATGGATTTTTTAAAATATTCTTATCAGGGACCACCTCAGGCACCATTCTCTACAACTGTCACAGACGCAACTGATGGTCGAATCTTGACAACCAATAGTTTGAGTGAGTTTCCGCAACTACGTAGGAAGCCCAATGGTATAGCAGGAGAACCCAGGCGTAGATTAGAAGCTAACTCAGATTATGACAACTTGACTGAGGTACCAGCCACACCCAAGACTACAGAGATGTTTAGTAAGACGTCTTCTCATCCTTCTATTGTCGACAACATTGGTCCAGGTCAAACAGTCAACGCCTTGCCACTAGAGCCGACATCCCCTGTCATCATGTCATCATCACCTGTTACGTCCAGAGCACCTGTGACGGACATTACTATTTCACCAAAGACAGAGCAAGCTTCTGCCAGTACTGATTTAGAGGACAACTCTGCTTATCGGAGAACATTTGAAGCCAAAAGCGTCCAGGACTTGACCAGACCTATTCAAAGCAATGTAAAAGGTACCAATACATCAGATCCATTGAACAGCATACACCATTTGAAGCAAGCCAAAGTTCCACATTCACAGACTTTCCCCATACCTTCTGTTTTGAAATCTCCCCCAGGCTCAGATAGTGATGAGGATAATGAAGAAATACCCTATCAGAGGCATCAGGACAATGGTGAAGATAATCTTTACATCATTGAAGATACAAACAGTTTGCATAAAAGCTTCGATAAAATATTTATGTTCAGCCCAGAGAACAAAAATGAGAACACCAACAAAGGAGAAATGAGAAAGTATCAGAGTGAGGAAGGCCCATCCCCGGTTTTACAGAACTGTAGTCTGCCATCACACAAGTCAAATCGCAGTTATTCCCTGGATGATCCCAGCAATGGCAAGATTTCCAGAGAGACAGATTACCTCAGCCCTGACGGAATGGTGAGCAGGTCACTGCTCACAGATTATAATGCATACGACCCATTGGAGGATGATAAACCATGGGATGTGAAATATTACAACCCCGAAAAAGTAAATAAAGATGACAGATACAAATTAACAGATGGCCTGCTTCCTAATCAGGAGGCTATTCCATTATAGACTTTTGAGACATACTGAACAAGAAAACTCAAATCATACACAGAACAAAACAGTGAACAAATCTAATGTAGATAGTTTACAATACATTTAATATTGATTAGATAACTGTAGTGTTCATAAATATTTATATTTATTTATATCTATCTGTATAAATTTTCAAGCTCTGGATTCACTGTGACCAACAGAACATTTGTCATTAAAATGTTCAAGTTCTATTTATTTATTTTAATCACAACATAGTGACGATTGAGTTAATTGTAATAACTCCAAATACATTAGGTCAGATGTGCTAGATTTTTTATTGGGAATTGAGAGAAGAAATGTAACAATGACTCTAGTTATTTATTACACATTTTTAAAATCTTTATTACCTGGCAGAGTTAAAACAGTTACATTGATTTGTATTTACTAAAGGAAATATTTAAATATGTATATGAAAGAATGGATACATAGAGCTTGATTTATTTGTATGACAATACAATATTTGTATGTTTGAAGCGATAAAGAATCTTTTTGATATACTGGACAATATTTTAACTGGCATTATAAATAAATTCTCATTTTGGGATCATTTTTATCAGATGTATTAAACTGAAAAGTTTAAAAGGAACTTTTTTTCAGTTTGAGTCAAGTCAACTTGTGATTTCTTCATGGTGCATCCATTGACTGTGATTTTTTGACTCAATGTTATTTGTTTTGAATTTCTCTCCTCTTACTCTCTGTGTTAGTGACATAATCACTTGTCACTTTTTGGCTATGATTTTCTGTTGTTGACTGATTCAGGATCACAATTTATCAATATCAGTGTTCTAAATTTGAACAGAATAATGTACTTTTGACCATTTTTGTTTTCATTTAAATTATTACAATGCCCTTATATTCTTATTATGCTAATTATGCTTTTCAATGTGGTTATGATATTCCTTTGCTTAATATAACCTCAGCAAAGATTAATTGTGTTGGATATTTTCCTGTAGTAATCTTGATTTTCATTATTTACTTTTTTAGTACTTAATGCTTAAAATGTTCAGTCAAAAGACTTAAATGATAATTTTATTTTCATTCATTAAATCAGCTTTTTAAGTTATTACTAGTGAATTTTTACGTGCATTTAAATAGTGTAAGTATCTGTTGCTGTTGTTTTTTGGGTTGTTTTTTTTTTTGCGCTAATCTGTTTCTTTTAAATAGATTTCTATTTGCTTTTATGTGTAATGTTTTGCCTTTACACTGCCAATTACTTTATAACTAGTAAACTACTAGCTTTACATCATCAGCAATTTCATTTTGCCGCAGCCACAAGTGAAAAAATATGCCTCAAATTTCAAAGGAGTTGTGATTTTGATTTCTTTGGACCTCAAGATAGTTGTCAATCAACCTATCTAGATATTAGGGATCTGGACAGTGATCATCTCCAATGTTCGGAGCTGTTTACTGTCACAAATCAGACCAGCTGACATTCAAGTTCGAAGCTGTCAACTTTAGCTGTTTGTTTGTCCTACTTCAGGTTCAACTTGTGTGACTTGCTCTGCGAAACATACATGTCTAACAAACTCATGTCATGGCTGTAAACATACATGTATAACAAACTCATGTCATGGCTGTAAACATAAATGTATAAAAAAACTCATGTCATGGCTGTAAATATACATTATCAATGATTTTTTTTTCTATTTATTTCTCAAATTTTTTTTTTTTTTTTTTATTTATATTTTCAAACCAATGCCTCATGTTGCATCCTGTACAATACCATCACGGTACATCTTTAATAAGATAACATTCCATCTTTTGTCCAAAATATTTTTGAATGTGGGCTCATACATTGAGTTTCTGGACTAACCCTGGTATATTTAGGTTTTACTAATGACCTGTTGAACTTGAGAAACCATCTGGTTGTCCAGTTGTAGGTTGTAGGGCCTATGTATTTATTTCACTACTGTGTTTGTGTATTACCCAAAAATCATCATAGTAAAGGAAAAAAAAACTAATAACTTTTGTTTCGTATATTTAATAGCTTGTTGTTGTTTTTTGATTTTCTTGTTTATTTTTTATTTTTTCATGCATTCATTTTTATGTAATAATGTGTATGTTACAACAATTACCGCAAGTGCATAATTAAAATATGAGAAAGAAGGATAAAGCCCATTTAGAATGCTCATATGATGGATCTGAATGTTAGAAATATTTGTACAACTCTATTTAATACACAAGAGTTTTAACTTTTGTTCCGCTGTTTTTATTTACAACTCAGGCAAAACAAAATGTACAAATAAATGAAAGAGATAAAAAAAAATTATCTTTTTTTTAAAAAAAAAAAAACAACTTCCCACTGTCTTATTTGTCAAATTTTTTTTTTTATTTTTACAGCAGAAAAATGTTAACTTTTTAATTTTTTTTTTAACTATGTTTTCTTGAGGAAATAGTAATGGTAATAGCCAGATGAGTTGTGAGGTGGTACTTTGTGATGACAATGGGCTACATCTGTTAGTTAATATCAAATTTAAAAACTTGACATATACTGAACTGTCATCTTAACAACTATGAACAATATGATTGTCAAATTAAACTTAAAAAAAAAACTTAATGTCTTGCAGCAGTTTATTTTTTTTTTTCCTTTATTAGAGTTATGTATGTAAGCTTGTGTCTGAATACTTGTTACTTAATGAGCCTATAGGATTGTTTAGTTACAGTTAAGAAGCTACAGATACAATGACATTCTTTTAACACAGAATCTAATAAAATAATAGCGATTTGGGTTCTGCGTTAAATAGAAAGTAAAGAATTACAACAGTATTCCAGTTTAAAAATACAATCATGAAAAAATCGGATCTTCCCGAAACCAAAAATAACCTAGCCTACCGATCAAGCCTAAGGGGATATAACTCTATGCAAAGGTTTTGCTGGGTACAGCTAGTAGAATTGAATGAGCAGCTAAATTATATGTATTTCTTTAGCAATAATTTTTGTTGCTGAGGAGAGGCAGAGTTGGACCTGTTGATGTCCAGGGGCGCAGAAAAAAAGTCCGGGCTCCCTCAAAGAAAGGTGTCAAGAGAGAGTTAAGCGAAAAAAAAATTGGGCTTTTGCTGGACACCTCTACTTCCGAGCTGGAAACCCCACACCCACACACCCCCATCCCCCAGTGAAGCCTCCGCCGTTAAATTCGCCTCTGTGATGGTGAGCACACAACTTTTTTTTTCGGAACGACCGAATCAAAAGTTTATGAAGTCATCTGTTGCTTATCAGAAATAAATAAATAAAACATCAGATGCTAATGACTATGTTGCTACAGGCACGCCGAGAGGGGGGGGGGGCAGGCGGGGTCATTGCCAAGGGGCCCGCATCTGTAAGGGGGCCCGGCCGCCCCGACCATGTGAATTTTTTCACGATTCATTGTTTATTAAGGGGCCCGCAATGATGTCCTGCTCTGGGGCCCGTGTTGGCTCTCGGCGCCCCTGTGTTGCTAGATTAATAGCAAGTCAGTAGGAATAAAAAAAATATAATTGAAACAATATTTAGAAGAAAGTGTTTGGAAATCCTGTTGCGTTGGTCAGACATCCGCTATGACATTATGTAACAGTTCCTGCGCATGCGTTGACTTCCTTGGTTGTGGTAATTCTTTTCTGATCAATTTATGTCAAAAGAATTGAGTTATTAATTATGGACTGAAATATTCTTCTTGATTTTTTTTTTGCAACTCTGAAATAACAGCATTTGCGTCAAAATTAATTCATTTTGGTTCTGCAACTTTTTACATTATCCAATTTAGCCTAATGTGTTGATAATGTTGATTAATAGCGTAAATAGAAAAAAAATCAAATTTCAAAGTTTCGAAGATTTTTTCGAATTAGCTAAAACTGAATGAGAAAGAGTGAGCTTTGCCTTATGATCAGTTAAATACCTAAGTAATTGTCACCACAAATGCAAAGTTTTTGTAAGTATTGATACCACCATTTCTGTAAAATGTGCCACCGAATTTCTGTAACAGTTCCAGAGTGCCGCGACTTTAAAGAGTTTGCATCGCTCTACATGATTCTTACTCAATACTCTACATCATATTCACTGCTCTATTTTTTTACTCACTACTCTACATTCTACGTGATACATGCTCATCATATTTACTGCTCTAGATCATATTTACTCACAGCTATACATCACACTCACTGTTCTATATCACACTTACTGCTCTACATCACACTCTCTGTTCTATATCACACTTACTCACTGCTCTACATCACACTCACTGTTCTATATCACACTTACTTACTGCTCTACGTCATACTTACTGATCTAGTTCATATTTACTCACTGCTCTACGTCATACTCTGTTCTATATCACACTTACTCACTGCTCTACGTCATACTTACTGATCTAGTTCATATTTACTCACTGCTCTACGTCATACTCTGTTCAATATCACACTTACTCACTGCTCTACGTCATACTTACTGATCTAGTTCATATTTACTCACTGCTCTACGTCATACTCTGTTCTATATCACACTTACTCACTGCTCTACGTCATACTTACTCTTGGGGGAGCTACCATCTCCTACCAAGCGCGTCCCCAGCTGGCGGATAGGGGAAAGACCCTTAGATATAAGGGTCAGCCGTGAATACTAAATAAGCGGTCGCGGACCAACTGGTTTGCTGTCATGGAGGGTGAGGTGTCCCGTGGTAGGATACCTTTACAAAAAATGCCTCAAAAACCCTAAGAAATGATAGCAAAAAGCGAACATAGAGCGCTCAAACTCTAAACCCGGTCAGATGAGGCCGTTAGCTAAGGATAGCAGACATCTAGGAGAGAAAACTCCGAAATTAAATCAACTGCTGCCTTGCAGATGGTCTTGGCTGACAAAAGGCTATGGGAGCAAATCCATAAAAAACAGCAGGCTGAAGACGGAGGCAGTAGGCCTTAATGGCGCAAAACATACAGCCACGCAACCTCGACGAATATGGAGGAAAAAAACCCGCAAAATAGATATGGCGTCCTGCCTGTGGAATCCCGCCGCGCAGGTAGGGGGCCGGGCTCTCCACCTCGAAGGAGCCCACCCAAGCGAGCTGGTGGTTCTTCCTCCTCTGCCTGTAGAGTCAGGAGCAGAGGAAAGGAAGCAAACTCTACTGACTCCAAACAAGATAAACACATACTGACAATCCTCCAATGGAACGCAGAAGGAATACAAAAAAATAGGAGGCCCTTAAAGTATTCCTCTATCAACAAAAAGTAGATATTGCCTGCATTCAAGAATCCCACCTAAATAGCAACATTCGCTTTTCTATTAGAGGATACACCTGTTATAGACAATATAGAGACAACCGACCAAAAGGAGGAGTGATTACTCTAGTTAAGAATGATATCCCCACTACAGATATCAACATACCTCCCTCTAGTGACACAGAATTCTTGGGCACTAAGCTTCTACTCCCAGAAGGAAATATAAGCCTATTCAATTGCTACTGTCCACCCGACAAGAAATTGGAACTAGACCGGATACAACTCCCTTATGGTGAAGAAAGCATTGTTGTGGGTGATATGAATAGTCACTCACAAAGCTGGGGGTACCCAGACCTAAATGCCAGAGGAGAAGAAATCGAAGAATGGCAAGGAGAAAATAGGCTGACCTTACTAAATAAACCAGATGACAAGCCATCCTTTTATTCCAGAACTTGGCTAACGTCAACTACCCCAGACATTGCCTTCGCCACAAATAACATCTCTAAAGGCAGCAAGAGACAAGTTATGGATCAACTGGCAACAAGTGACCACAGACCAATAATAATCACCTTCAAAAGAAAACACTGCCCATATAATAACTCACTGTACCCCAGATGGAACTACAAGAAAGCTAACTGGGACCTTTTCCAAAATCTCACAGACAACTATTCTGCCCTAATCAATTGCAAAACCAATAAAATCAACTCATCATACTCTGCACTGTCCAAAGCGATACTAAGAGCAGCAAAAGAATCTATTCCAAAAGGAGCAAGGCAAAACTACATTCCTAACTGAACACCTCCAAGAGCTCCATGATAATGCAGCTGAAGCCAGAAACATAGTAGAAAACATGCCTACCATTGAAAACAACATTCATCTCAAGGCAGCAAATGCAACATACCAAAAAGAATACCTAAAGGCAATTAGAAAAAGCTGGCATGAGAAAACAGAAGGCCTAAACTACGACAAAGAAGGACATAAGCTCTGGGACATAGCCAAGTGCCTAAACCAAGAGGAAAACAGGGCAGCCCCAATTGTTTTAGAAACAGACAATAAGGAATTGACGGGCAAAGAAGCTTCTCAAGAACTTATGACCAACTTCAAAAACGCAGGATCAATAAATATCAGCAAAGAACGGTTTAAAGAAGTCAACGATGAGATCCTCAGAAACGAACAATCTGACCCACCACCCCGACATGAGTGCATGACTAAATCGCTCACGAAAAAAGAACTTGAAGATGCCCTAAAAACCCTGAAACCAAAACAGGCCCCAGGCCTAGACAAAATCACAAATGCCATGCTTACCCACTTAGGCCAAAAAACCAAAAAGAAACTATTAGAGATATTCAACACCAGCTGGAAAAAGGGGAAAATTCCAACCATCTGGAAAAAAGCTATCATGGTACCCATCCATAAAAAAGGGAAGCCCCCGAACAAAGCAGACAGCTACCGACCTATAAGCCTAACAAGCTGTGTATGCAAATTAATAGAAAAAATTATTAACAAAAGGCTAACCTGGTTTATAGAAACTAACAGTCTACTAACCCAGGAACAAGGAGGTTTCAAAAGGTACAGATCTACAGAAGACCAAATAGCTTTCATCATACAAGAGATAGAAGACGGATTCCAAGAAAATAAACACACAACCATAGTATGGGTGAACCTGGAAAAGGCTTTTGATAAAGTGTGGGAAGAAGGGCTAATTCTAAAATTAATACAAATTAATATCTCCAACAGGATGCTCAACTGGATAAAAGAATATGTGTCGAACCAAAAAGCCACTGTCCGCTTGCATGGATACAGAAGCAACACTGAACTCTTAAAAAACGGCGTTCCCCAGGGAGGGGTTCTGTCTCCCACTCTCTTCCTGATTTATATAAACGACATAAAAGAAACCTTGCCCAGAAAAGTAAAATGCAGCATGTATGCAGATGACCTTGCCCTAATAAGTACTGAAGAATCCGTTGGAACATCTAAATTTAGACTTCAAGACTCACTAAAGCAACTAGAAAAATGGACAGAGAGCTGGGGAATGAAAGTCAACGAAAACAAAACTCAATACACAATCTTTACACTTTCAACAAAGCAAAAACAGATAAAGCTTACCTTAAAAAATTCTCCAGTTGAAATAAACAACAACCCAGTGTACTTAGGTGTCACCTTCGACCCTAGACTCACATGGTCTAAACAAATAGAAGAAACTCAGTCCAAAGGGATAAAACGCATAAATCTAATGAAGAAACTAGCTGGCACAGACTGGGGAGCGAACATGTCTGTTCTAAAAAAAACCTACACCAGCTACGTAAGACCCAGCCTGGAGTATGGAGCCACTGCCTGGGGAACAGCAGCCAAAACAAGTTTAAAAAAACTGGACAAAGTTCAAAACATTGGGCTACGAATTATGACAGGAGGTATGAGGTCAACCCCAATCACAACCATGGAAAGTATAACATCTCTACAAACTACTGAAGAAAGAAGGGAAAACAAAATACTCTCTCAATACACAAAAATTGTAACACTGGAAAACCACCCGCTTAACAAGAGAGTACAAAAGACAAACTCTACTCAAAGATTGCAAAGATCAAACTTCATTACAGCAGCTAGAAAATTAAAACAAAAATACAACCTGGATACAGTCTCCCTAAATAAAACAAAACCTTACAGTGACTTGCCCCCTTGGGACTCCTTCCGTCCAATAACCACGAGAGACTCCCTAGCTGGAATAAAGAAAAAATCTAAATATGATACTAACACTCTCTCTGCAACGGCAATGAATGAAATAAACAAACTCTACCCCAGTTCTCTATGGATAAGAGCATTCACAGATGGTTCCTCGCAAACAAACTGCCAAAATGGAGGTGCTGGAATCTATATAGAATGGCCAAATGGAGAAATAAAATAAAGTATGCCCACTGGGAAAACTTCAGACTCTTTCAAAGCCGAAAAAGAAGCAATTGAAGAAGCTGTCAACATACTCACAAACTCCTCACCAAACAGCAACATAGTCATACTCACAGATGCCAAAAAAATTATACAGTCTCTGTAGAATCCTCACTACACGCAATTAACCCAGCTCAGAACAGCTCTACATAAAAAACAAAAACGACCCCTATTACAATCTTCCCAGACAAGCTCAAAATATTATCTTCAGACTCAGAACTGGGCACAACAGACTAAGACAACACATGTTCCGAAGGCTAGGCATTGGAAACAGTGAGGACTGCCCATGTGGGATGTCTCCAGAGAATGCAGAACATGTTCTCCAAACATGCCCTTTACATGACACAGCTCGCAACAGGTTCTGGCCACAGATGACCTCCTTCAATCAAAAACTTTATGGGAGCGAGACGGACCTGGATGCCACCGTGCAGTTCATCATAACTATAGGCCTGGTCGTTTGAAATCCTCCATAATCATATATCGAGAACAAAGAAGAAGAAGAAGTCATACTTACTGATCTAGTTCATATTTACTCACTGCTCTACGTCATAATCTGGTCTATATCACACTTACTCACTGCTCTACGTCATACTTACTGATCTAGATCATATTTACTCACTGCTCTACGTCATATTCTGTTCTATATCACACTTACTCACTGCTCTACGTCATACTTACTGATCTAGTCCATATTTACTCACTGCTCTACGTCATACTTACTGATCTAGTTCATATTTACTCACTGCTCTCTTTCATACTTAATCACCGCTCTAGATGCTTTGTCATAAACATGGTAACTAACTACTACTTAGTGTAAATCCCCCCCCCCTTTTCCTTGATGAGTACCAGTACATTTATCTAGCATAAGCTGAATGTTTGTTTATTACGTAACAACATTTTTTTAAGACAAAAAAAATAAATCTACAAACCTCCTGTTTCGCTAAATTAGATTTATATACCCGATGCACTGGACGACTGGGTTGTCATAGCAACAAACATAAGGAATCCGTCTCAAAAATAAAAGTGTTGAAAGTCTCTGATTTTAAAACTCATTTCGAACACAAGGGAGTGTCTCTGCAAATAAACAAACAAAGCACAGAATGAAGTAATAGTGCACCAACAAACATTTTCTTTCTTTTGTTTTTTTTTTGTTATATGACTGTTGTGTCCGAATTGTGTGTGACATGACAGATTTACGAACCTAGTGTTTGTAGAGAGCGCTGTTGACTCGCCTGATTTCCCCATCAACTACCCCGTTCACTTGTACATTTGCAGAAGGCAACACTGGTCCTCATTATTTACTCTACCGTCGACAGTCAAACATATAGAAACACTTCAACCCCCCGAGGGGGGTGGGAGGGAGGGGGGCTGTATAGGGGTGTATTTGGAGCCAGAAAAAAAATTCATTAAATTGCTTTCACTGACATAACACGGGGGATGTGGTGGGTCTGGAGTTGGGTGGGTCGCTTTCACACCAGACAAAATACATTTGTAACCGGCTTTCTTTTTTTTTTTTCCCCTTTCCAGAAAATAATAACGTTATATGGTGGAATGTTGGTTTTCACTCATTAAATACCCATAGTACTTTGAAGAAGAGGAAAAAAAACGCATTCTTGAGCGCAAATCATAGTTTTCCCTGTTGTGGGTGTAAAGTCAGTTTCTTTGACTGCAGTGTATTCATTCCAACAGTGGTGTGAAATTCGTCCGTGTCCCTGGAGACAGTGGCCAAGTTCTTGTCCAGAGATGTGCTTTTTACTTGAAACATTTTTTTTTTTTCATTTATGATTTCCTTTCATGTAACATAAAGGGAAAAAAATGTCGTGGAATTTTTCTTTTATTGATATAAAAGTACGTTAAGTGAATGGGGACTACCTGAATGGTAAAAAATGCAATGCAGCATCTTCAAGGACTAAATCTTGTAGGCTGGACACTTTGTGTGAACGTTGAGACCTATCAGGAAGCAATCAAGTTTCGGTGTTTTCTATGTGTGCCACGAAAAAGAAAATGGAGACAGTATCGATTGGACGTGTTCAATGAATATTCAAGTTCGACTGTTTTTTTTTTATTACTAATGAAAGTCCAGACATTTTATTTATTATCTCAATGTCCGCAAAACAAAATGTTCTTTCAACAACGTGCTGTGCTAAAAAAAATTGACCGAAGCAGTTCAAGACACACTGATTATTGAAACAGTTCACACTGATTATTGAAACAGTTCAGGTCCCACTGATTATTGAAACAGTTCAAGACACACTGATTATTGAAACAGTTCAATACACACTGATTATTGCCTTCTACCTCAACCCCCTTTCCAACCAACTGTTGTCGTAAATTGAAACGCTAGTAAAAAATTAGGTCAGGATCAGTGAAGTAACCAGGAATGGGTGGGTTAGGCGGCCCGTCCCTCATACACTTACTTTGTCATTAGTAAGTAGCGGTATTTTCGCCGATTCAGTACATTTGGCACTGGATCGGGGCTTAGTTCGTCCCGTGCTCCACAGCAAGCCGTAACTGGCCAGCTTGAATGTTTGTTAAAGTAAAATATGTAATATCAGATAGGACCAAATAGATGTGAATAAATCAAGAAACCATTTCTGAAAAGAATACAATGTACTAAAAGCCGTCATTGATATGATAGCATTAATGTCCCATCCTCCTGGTAAATCAATGTGATGAAGCCCTTACAGCCCAGGCCCGTAGAGTGCGGGGGGCAAGGGGCCGGGCCCCCTGCGTTTTGTCTGCCCCCCCCCGCTTATTTGTTCTACTTAGTAAAATGTATTACCTGCCCCCCTGCTATTGCCTGGCCCCTGCTGTAGAAAAAAATTCCTGGTTTGGAAGAGGGAGGGGGGCGCTTTAGAAGCAGTTAAATCCGCCTCTGATAATGGGGCGCCCATGCAAGTATAGTGCACCTATAGTGCACGTATAGAGCACGTATAGAGCACGAGCGGGTCAATGCGTTAAAGTCGGAATTGAGTCTAAGAGATATAAAACAATTTATAAAACATTAGGACACAATTTAAAGTGCTCCACTCATCCTCTGGCTTCTATAAGCACGCTTAGTCTTCATCTATTTCTGCTCTGTGCAGACTGTGCTATGTAAACGTTATGATGCTATCGGTACGTGCACTGTAATCAACTGATAGCAAGCACACATAAAAGAGATGGCTAAACGTTTGATTGTGTGTCTGTGTGTATTTGTGTGTGTGTGTGTGTGTTTGTGTGTGTGTATTTGTGTGTGTGTGTGCGCGCGCGCTTTGACGATTTCGATAATTTGTATATACATGTATAAGATGTCCAAGTCTGAAAATATATTCGTCGAATGGTACAACTTCCCATTGCAGTGATCTTGTTTTTGGCAGTATAGACACTACACCGTTACTTGGTTAATCTTCCAACGTAAATACGGCAGGTACAGTTGAACAGTTTTGTGGGAAGCTGTACTGCACACTCCTAAATTCATTCATAAAAAAAGAAAAATATTAACAGGAAAAAAAAAAAGAAGGGGGGGGGTTAAACCAATGCCAAGAGAATGTCAAGGCAAATTAGACAGGAACTGATTACGTCATTTGGCGAACATAAACCAGGATATGAAAGTTGACAATCGGAGCTCCCAGCGCTTGTCTTCGTGGCCCGTGTCTATTTAAAGATAGGATGACTGATGTAGTTATCCTTGGAATTAATAGTCGCACCGCTAATGTGAAAAGACTATGTTTAGTAACGCGAGGAGTGTGAACGACCTTATAGTGACTGCTGCTTCGGATCATAGCAGACGACATTTGAAATACTAGTTGTTGTTGTTTTTTATAATTGTTTTTTTTTCAATCTACAGTAATTATTTTTCTTTACAGACAACCCAACCAGGTAAAAGTTCAAAATCCAAAGGTATGGTAAAGCAATCCAGCTAAAAAATAAAAATGAGAAAATATCGTTCCAGCAACTAGTATTGACTTCAACCAAAACCAAGTAGAGAAATTCGGCTGATATCTGTATCAATGTTTTTTTTTTTACTTTTTATCAATATAAAAAAAAATTTATAGTAGCCGGGTGGGGTGCGAATAGGCTTGAATTAATTTAAAACAGCTCGCACGAGAGAGTGAAAACATGATGAGCTTGACAGGGGGGTTGGGTGGTTGGGGGGGGGGGGGGCAAGGACGGGGCTAGACCAGTGGATGAAATAAAAATAAAAAAAATGTGAGGCGAGCAATAAGCCTCTTGATACGTAGGCGGGGGTTGAGCCACAAGATCAAAGTCCTAGTCGGCGCATCCAGTGAAAGATAAGGTTTGATTCGGTATGGTAATACACCAATATCACACAGCTGCCACTACATTCAGTGACACAAGGTCTAATATATATATATATATATATATATATATATATATATATATATATATATATATATATATATAGTGATCGCTAATTGGGATATCGGGACGAGGCTTTGTCCATGGCTAATTCATAAAATTTACATTGGCTTCTTGGTTTTGCTTGAATTTGTCCCAAATAAGCGGCTGTCCCAACTAAGTGGTGTCCCAATTAAGCGGAATCCACTGTATATATATATAGTGTAACTTGTAACTCATAACTAACTGGAAGTCGAGCAGAGTGTTTGAAAGAATGTTGGTGTGCTGCTGTAGTAGGCTGGCGATTGAGGCTGCTGTTGCTGAGGCTGGTGAAATTGAACACATGATAAGATTTTTTGTTTGTTTGATCTCTTGGGGAAATGAAGGGGGCGGGATGAGAGAGAGAGAGAAGGAAGGGGGGTGAATTACTGATCTCAGATGTAGGTCAGCATAACAGAATATCGTAGGTCTTACCAGCAACTAGGTGGTCATAACCGGAATCACAGGGTGTTATCATGGGTGTAGGTAATAACTGTAGCCACGGTACGTCTGATCAGTAATGTAGGTCAGCATTGCTGATGGCAGAGGGCCTTTCCCAGACACTAGAAGAAGGGGATTGGGGGGGGGGGGGGCTAAGCCGGCTTCCTGGCCCGTCAAGATAAAAAAAAAGGTTGCCGTTTTGCAAATCATGCAAATAATTTTAACATTAATATGAATTAAGTTTCTCAATTCTACATGTTTTATTAAGAAATAGCAAGCTATGCAAGTTTAAGGTGGAATATTTTATTCATGATTTGGAAGGTATAGGGCCGAACCTAGGAATTTGGAGGCCCGGGGGGCTTGGGCTCTTTTGGGGCCCCTGCATGTTGACATTCGACAACACGGCATAAATAATGTACTTAATATTTAATGTAAAAAAATTGTGGGGCCCCCTCAAGCTCGGGCCCGGAGGGACTTTTGAATTTGGACCCCCCTCCCCCACCCAAGGTAAGCCTCTAGGGAAGGTAAGTCAAATGACAGGGGCTACATAAACATTAATGCTTGTATATAATATAGCTACATGTTTACTTAAAGCCCTTACCTTTACCCTGACAAAATACGGGCGTATCTCATTTGTATTTACATATATTTCTTTATAATTTTATAATCAACAATATTATACAGGGAGGGGGGGCAGTAGTAGGTTCCCAGTTATTAAACTACCTTTTATTTGGTTGTAGTTACTTGCTAAGTAATGTTGCAATGTTGAAGGAGGACATTTTCGAGCATCTGAGAGATTAAACTGTTCATGTTTATGTTAACAGGTATAACGAATTTCCCCCGCTGTTCTACTGTCGAATTTTCAAATAAATACTCTACGTGATTACTGTAAAACTACTTTTGGGCCACACTGTATAATACCGAAAAATTGATTTTTTTTTTACCGTACTTAAAACGTTTATTGATTTTATTTCCTCCTCTAATCTACAGTTACAAACTTGATTGTTGGAATATATATACCGTGGCTATCTCTTGGAGAATTTCATTCTATACAGACAAGAACTCCAAGAACTTTTCACTGTGAAACGTGAAAAAATCTTGTTTCTTCTGCCCCCCTAGGTGTGATGCCAAAACAAAAACGACGAGTTTATTTAATTTTAAAGTAAATATTAAATAAACAAACATAAAAGAAACTTAAAGACAAAAAAAACCAATAAAGCTTTTTTTATTAAACTGATACAAATATTTCAGAAATTCGAATGACTAAAAAGTTAAAGCTTTGGCGCCAATCTCGAATACCAGCTGCGATCCATTAATTGGCGATTTATAAGTCAATGACATTTAGAGGAATATTACTTTCAGACAATTATGTTCAATTTTTTTTTTATTGAACCGAAACACACTATGTCGTGAAAGTTTTAATTTGGCCTTGTCATAAATTACAATCCCACAAAATGGCGACCACGATTTAATTTTTTTAGTCCAAATTTTTTAAAATATTATTCCCATTTTGTTTACTTGTTTTTTTTCAAATTCACATCTAGTAAACAAACAGCGTCCGTCTTGTTTTTTTACATATGCCCTTTGTTAGTTGCAGGGTCAAATCGGAAACATTTATTTATTTTTCGTAAAGCCCCCCAGGTTCCCACCGAAAACAGCATCAAAGGTAAAAAAAAAAAAATGATAATTTTATGAATTGTATGTTTTTTTTTTGTTTAATTATGTCAAAATACTTGTATTATATCAGCTGCTGCCAGTTTATTTCAGCCGGGAAGAGGACGACCACACCGTCATGCCTCGACCCTAACGTTAAATCAGAAAACACCCATGGGGTAGTTAGTAGAACCCCCCATTATACGCCCCTCCCCCAGCCCCATCCTTCTAACTCCCCTCGCCTGGGCTCACCTCCTCCCAATTACAGCCAAGGCCACACTGGGGCTCAGAAACTAAACCTGTAGGGGCCGTCCATAAAGTACGTCACGCTATTTTTGACGATTTTTTACCCCCCCCCCCTGTCACAAAGTGTCACAAATCTCGGGACCCCCCCCCCCCCCAAAGTACGTCACACTTTCGAATATTTTTTTTTATTAAGAACTAATTAAAATTTAATCGAAAACTTAAATCGCACTTCACTATTAAACTGCCTTAAAATATAAATATTAAAAGAACTATCAGATTATTAAATGAGTCAAATAGTAGAATAACTAATTGTCAATAGTTGTATCAGTTATTCTTTGAAACAGTAACTCAATGAATTGAATTTGAAAAAAAAATTGCAAAAATTAGATTGACAATTATATAATAAACATCATTTATCTGCTACCTATTCATTTACAATGGGTGAGGTGAACTTTGAGATAATCTTCCGATTATGGGAAGAAGAAGTTACCCTGATATCGTGAAGATAACTAGAAAAGTGGGTTGAGGGGGGGGTACGAAGCCCTCGCCTTTGAGGGGAAGGGGCTCATAGATACTGGTATAAGATACAAAATGATCGGTGTCTACTAGGGAGTGACCGATAATTGGATCGGTATCGGACCGATATTGGCACTATCGGTTAATATCGGATCGGCCGATTTTTTGGCTGCCGATACATTGTTTTTTTTTTTCTTTCACAAATCTATTAACTCTAAACTGGTTTTGGTTTACAGAGTTAAAGTTTACACAAGACTTCCAATTAACTGTTCACCTGAGTAAAGTGATTTACTGATATAATAAAGTGTTTTTAAGTTTTCAAACTTTTTTTAAAAAATCTGCTACAAGTAAATTCAGTAAAAATTACAAAGATTAACGAAGAAAATTATTTTAATTCCATCACAACTTTCACAAGTTAGTGAAGTTACAATTAATAAATTTTTACTTTTTTAGTTTGACATTAATTATTTACTACTTTATCTTACTTTTCTGTTTGTGTACAAGTAAAAAGTAAAAACAACAAATTGTTTGTTATAAGTTTAATTTTAGACAATAAACATGCAGATTTCTGAGATTATGCAGGCCTGGTTTGTGTTTCTGACTTCGGTCTTCTGGTCTGTCTTTTCAAATCTTTTGTTCTTCTAATCTTCTTCTTCTGCAGGACACCCTTAATAGCAAAATATCGGTATCAGTATCGGCAAAAATGCTGGGGGAAAATATCGGTATGGGACTATCGGTAAAAAGGCATATCGGTCGCTCCCTAGTGTCTGCTATAATGTCGATGCGTGTCACGGGCGGAGAAGAAAAGATTTGACATAAAAAAAGGGTATACATTGGATTTTGCGGGTAGGATTATACGTTTTTAGTGGGACCGAGTGATGTTGATACTCGACTGTCGTCCTGAGAGTCCTGGGTTCGATCCTCGGTGAGAACATTGGAAGTTTCCCAGGTGTTATTTAGTGCGAAGTCGTCCCAAAAGTCCACCCAACTTTAAATGGGTACGTGACTTAAATTGGGGAAGTAAAGGCGGCTGGGCGTTGTGCTAACCACACAACCCCTCCATATGGCGAGGTTATAGAAACAGATGAATTCTACACTTCATCTGCCTCGATGGCCCTTGAAAGCTAAGGAAACTTTTTTTTTTAAAAAAGATTTAGCTTTGCGGGGAAACGCGCAAGTCGGGGCCTAAGACGCGTACCCTGTAAAATCCGCCCCTTACAATAATTCTGCCAGTCGAAACATGGAAAAAAAACAAAGAAGTATAAGAGAGGGGGGGCAACAAAGTATGTTAGCTTTGTTTCCCCTTTCCCCATCACGTTTCGGCCTTGGGTCAAAATCTCCAACTAATACGACTTTTAAACCGAGGTAGAAATGCCTCAAGGACACCTTCTATTCGTCTGTCTTCGTTAGAAAACAAAAATCGTTTACAAAGTTGCCGACTGAGTGAGAAACTTGTGCTACTTTTTCATTTATTCTTCTTAATATTTCCTAATGTCTTTAAAAAACAACACAACAACAACCAGAAAGATACCCCCCCCCCGGGACGATATATATGGTGACCCAGTTTACGACATTTCCATCTGGATTCCATTCTGCCTGTCGTCTGTTCTCAAGGCCGTAGACTTGATAGTGTACGGCTGGGCATACTTTAGTTCAAAGCCGAATTTAACAAACAAAAACTGTTTTCATTGACTAGCAAATGGCAGAAATTATCTATCTTAAAAGCACACTACTGCCCTACACACACACACTTAATAAATTTTATTATGTTGTTTGAAAACCAAGATGTATTTCTTTATAAATAATTGTATTTTGATTTTATAATTACGATGTTGATACCAAAAAATGATGATAAACGCGTTTCTGGTTTGTCTTTTTTTAACTAGTATAAATTACTTTGCTTTTCTATCCTAAATATAGAATTCCAAGGTTAAAGTTCAACTCATCGTGGTCAAGGCTTTCTTGGTGGTACAACTAAAAAATAGTACCTTACAGGGTTGTCTGAGAAATTTAAAAAGAGGCTGATTGGTTTATACGCTACCCACAATTCAAAAGAGGATCATGGACATGATATTGAGTCGAAAACGAGGCGCGTAAACTTTGTCATAAAATATTAATTACATCAAAAATTAATTTTGAAGATTTCTATAAACCACTTGAGTGAACGGATGGTGGTGCGGTAAAGCGTTCGACTGTAAACCTGGAGGTATCTGGTTCGATCTCCGTTGAGGACCAAGGAATTTTTTAAGTCTAGGCTCAAGTTCTCGATATATCTATCTCCTGTGGTACCTCCATGGCCACTGCACGCACTATCAGCTATGGTGGGGATGAAAGAAGGGCACCATTAAAACCGTCCCATTAGTGGTTCATAGGATCTAAGAGATTTCATCTCATCCTTACAGGGACTTCACACATAAACCACTTGAAACCAATGCGCATTCCTAATGCCGCAGCGAATTCCGAACAAATGGTGCCCCAGGAAGAAAAACTCCATTGAATCCTAAAGTAAAACAGTCTCTGCAATATCGCATTTAAAAAATACAAGGCCATTTTATTATAACTATCTGCTTGTGTGGAATGATTTGTGTAAGTTTCGAAAATTTAAAATAGGACTCGTTGAAAGCCTTGGTTGCCATGGAGATGATAACTAACTGTAAATAGTCTATTGTATCAAAATGTCCTATAAAGTTGCATTCTTTTTTTTTTCTTTACGTAAGATCTTCCCCCCCCCCCCCCAAATAAACAACTTTAAAAATGAATACATTAAAAAACGATTTTCAGAGTTTGGGTTTAACATCACAATAAACATTTTTTTTTAAAAAGAATAACTTTCATGAAATGTTAACATGTAAAGTGTATTCGTCAGTGTGCAACTGTGCATTGTTCCTAAAAAAGATAGCATGTCGCCGCTTTGTTTATATAGACAGTACAAAGTACAGATATTTTGCAAACATACATTGTTCTCGTTCTGTTCTTTTTTTTTAAATATAGGTCGGTGTAAAAAAAAAACAAAGATCTGTTTGGATATCTCAGCAAAAAAATAATTAATAATTTTCATTTTTTTTAAGTAAATTAGACCACATATCAAGAAAAGGTCAGAAATCGCATCGATTACCTAACAAGTACCCCAAAAAAAAAATAAACTCTAGGTAATTTTGAAATATTTACCTATACGTCTATGTGATATCTCTGTCTATATATATATATATATATATAGGCTACACACTGGTATATCAAATTCTATTACTGTGGGGCCGGAAGGGCGTATATTAATAAATATCGTGCGGAAATTACTGTCCCAAATAACTCGAGAGTAATCTAATCTTATAAGGGAGGAAAAAAAAACCGAGACACAAGTGGAAATAACCCATATGTCTAGACATCGGTTATATTGCAGTTGTGAAAAAAAAATGAAATAAAAAAATTTAGAGACGTGAATCCCGCCGTAGTTCACGTGATGTCACAAATCTCGTTGCGTAACGCGTGAATCGAGGAGAAAGATGGGAGTAAGGTATAGCTTGCTGAGTTGGTGGGCGATACGTTTAGTGTGATATGCCGTTGTTGTAGTTATATGTGTGAGTGTGTCAATGTGACATTATTTGACATTGTTTGTCACACAGACATACGCAGCACTCGAGCTGATGTATGGTTATTGGACATGACAGGTGTCATTTTATTTTGTCATTCAACATCTGAGGAGAAGTTTTGGATTTGGGTTGTGTATATATAGCGAGATGATGCTGAAAGTCTGTAAATTCATTTCTGGGCAATAGTGGAGTGGGGTGGAAAGAGGTATTTACTTGTTTGTCTTAGACTGTATGAGGTCATAGAACACACAGCTTAACAACAAAAGGGCCTTCTACAGGGAGGGTGGGGGGTGACAGGAAGTTCTTGCGGGGGGGGGAAGAAAGGATAAACAGGTCATCCTATCAAAGAATAGTATAAGAAAGAGAGAGAGAGAGAAAGAGAGAGAGAGAGAGAGAAAGAGAGAGAGAGAGAGAGAGAGAAAGAGAGAGAGAGAGAGAGAGATGTAAACCACCTATTAAAAAGAAGTGGAAGTCCTCACCAATAGAGTTGACAAATTTTACTCAAAGTAAGCTTTGAGCTCTCCCAGTCATACAAAGAGCTCAGTCTGATATATAGAACTGGTGGGTAATAATTAAATGTATCGTTAGTAAGTACGAGGCAGACATTTCAGGCCAGACGTATTTTGTGGGTGTGTGTCTGGAGCGGCTGTATCATCAGCCTCACTATCAAAATACCGGCTGTACATGCCACTTCTGATGATCTCCCGTCCTACTTTATGTTCGTTAAACCTGTACATTACATGCTGAGGTAGAGAAAACGAGCCTAGATTGGGTGGGGGGGGGCGAACTAGTCATTTTGTATACAGATCTTATTCTGGAGCATAGATCCATCTGTAGCATAGATCCAATAGCTTTCTGTGGAACTAGATCAACGAAATAATCCGAGATCACGAAACTACATATGACGTCAACGCGGTCATGGCTCAGTCGTGTGTCACGTTATGTGTTACGTGATATGTCACATGATGTGTCACCCTGTCACGTTTTGTGTCACCCTGTCATGTTATGTGACAAATTATTGCGTCCCCTTGTCACGTTATGTGTCACCCTGTCACGTTATGTGTCACGTTATGTGCATGTCACGTTATGTGTCACCCTTTCACGTTATATGCCACACATTTTATTAGCATGCTTTGCTCATATTACATTACTTTGGATTGTTTAAAAAAATGTGCATTCTACATAATAACATGGATTAATCAATTCATATAACATGGATTAAGCAATATATTAACATGGATGAATCAATATACTACAACGCACTGGTCATTGTATTGACTTGGATTCCTCACTATTTTAACATAGATAGACTACTGCTGTATATCTAAACCCTCATATTGCCAATATATATATATATATATATATATATATATATATATTACGTTACTGAGGAACACTTGTGAGGCTGCAGTATAGGCCTCTATGACCGAGGCTCGGGCCACGATTAGAATCCTCCAGGGAGTGGGGGCGTCCCTCGCCTACAGCCCCAGCAGGCGTCTGATGAATTTATTTGTTTGTTCTATTGTGACGGCAATATTGTTGTGTTTATGTCTTTGCACCCCCTGGTGGTAGGCGGGAGACGATGTTTACCTTATGGCAGCGCAGTATGGTCCCACAGTGGGTAAGGTTATTTGGTCATGTACTAACTGAGAAAGTCTGGAACTCGAAATCAAGTAGGCTACAGGAAGTCGGCATGGTCGTTGTAGCCAGTTGTTATGATGGGGTCATAGTGTGGGGGGGGGCGCTGTAAAACTGTCTTAGCAATTATTATGATTACTAGTTGAAAAGCCTGCTGAAGATGGCTGTGCCACCTGGGATATAATAAAAATCCTTGTTGTGTTTAGATTTCCAGTTTTGGAATTCCGCAGACTATTTTTAGCCGAGCAAGAGTTAACTCCCCTTTCCCACATAAATAAAACACTTCACCTCTCATCTCTTCCCCCGTTTGTAGTTTTTTTTGGAATTCCCCAGACTATTTTTAGCCGCGGAAGTTACATACACGGTCGAACGTAGGCCTAGGTTAGACAATTATATATTAGATAGAGCAGGGCGGCTCAAATTTTTTGCATGTTCGTTACCCACTAAATTATATGTTCGGTTTTCGAAACCGCCCTTTTAGGAAAGAGAAAAGATTTGAAAAAATAGAAAAATTAAATTCATTGTATATATATTCTTTAGATTAAGTAAGTGAATTTTTTAGCCACCAACTTCAAATGACATCGCGTTCCTCACTTTGAGAATCATTGATTTATACCTAAAATATCTTACAACGAAAAATGTTGGGAATGTGTTGAGCCTTTTTAATTCATAGCTACCGAGGCTGTTACCTGATTCCATTCCGTGACTGTTACCTGATTCCATTCCGTGACTGTTACCTGATTCCATTCCGAGACTGTTACCTGATTCCGTTCCGAGACTGTTACCTGATTCCATTCCGAGACTGTTACCTGATTCCATTCCGAGACTGCTACCTGATTCCATTCCGAGACTTACATGATTCCATTCCGAGACTGCTACCTGATTACATTCCGAGACTGTCACTTGATTCCATTCCGAGACTGATACCTGACTCCATTCAGGGACTGTTACCTGATTCCATTCCTGTACTTAATTGTGACCTGTAGAATTGACCCCCCTCCTCCACCACCCCACTCTGCCTCCCCGGATGACACTACTTCCCCACCTCCACATAAGAATGCCCCCTCCTAACTGACAATTACACACAAAAATAGAACAGATCAGGTGTCCTCAACACTGGGTAGACATACCAAGTGTCTAAATATCATAAATGATTTTCTTAGGTAGCCACATGCCAAAAGCCTCTAATCCCGCCCCCCCCTGGTCCGTTGTTTTACTTAATGTTTGGACTAGAGAGCTGCACGGGAGTCAAAATCACACCCAGTCCCACCCGCTCCCAAAAGAAATTCCCCCCAGTCCCACCCGCTCCCGCGAAAATTTTTCTCAATCCCACCCGCTCCCATCAAAAAAAATTTTTCTATAACTCATAAATAATGGTTTAAAAATTTGTTTATAGAAATTCTCTCGAAAAACATACATGAAAAACATTTAAGATAATAGGTAAATAAACAGTTCTACAACTTAAGTCCATGTAAAAATAAGATGCCATTAACACTCTCTGGAGCCAACTGTGACCGCCTTTCTTCAAGAACGCGACCAGCCGAAGAAAATGTCATTTCAGATGAGATTGATGATGCCGGTATGCTCAGGATTTGCTGCACAACTTCTGAGAGATGTTTCCATGCAGTTGATTTGTCCCTCCAATACTCTAGTAAACTTTCACACTTTTCTGTACTCATGACTACGAACTTCTCCCAACTTCTCTTAAATAGCTAATGTCCGAATCCAGCCCCTATTTATACCCCAACGTCCGTGCGCTAATTACCCTAAGTACGTCACAATCCCTTCAGTATTTTCCTAACTATCTAATCTTTCTAGGAGCGTCACCTGGTCGTCATTGTTAACCCTACTAGCCTGTCCGACATCGACTCTCGGTCTTCACACCTTTGCTGTCTACTATTCTATTGTTTCCCCACCTTGTCCTAAGTCGTCTGTCCCCTTGTCACCCTTATTGGTATTGCCCCTAACTCTTAGATATCCATTATATTAATACGTCGAAGGGGATAGTTTCTGTCTCTAAATCTACTCTAGTTCGTCACAATAAGTATCATTATTATATTGAAAATTACTAATATTGGGGGTGGGGGTATGTGTTTTTTCGTGTCAACTTTAAATAAATGACGATTTTCAACTTTCGGTAGTATGAGAATTAACCTGTCTAACCTAGTTGCAAATGGTATCGCCTGAATCGTCAAAATGTGTAGGTTATATTATTGCTCATGACGTTTTGATCTAAATACAGGGGCGCCGAGAGCCAACACGGGCCCCAGAGCAGGACATCATTGCGGGCCCCTTATTAAACAATGAATCGTGAAAAAATTCACATGGTCGGGGCGGCCGGGCCCCCTTACAGATGCGGGCCCCCTGGCAATGACCCCGCCTGCCCCCCCCCTCTCGGCGTGCCTGCCTAAATACCAGAAATGTCAAGGAAAGGCCCTGAACTAGGTGTGTATCATACATCACACATCATCCCAAGATCATCCGTGCGATTTGATTGATTCATCAGAAGTCTGCGAGAGTCCCACTCAAACAAAAACCCAAACCCACGGGACTCCCGCAAAAACAAAACCCAAACCCACGGGTCTCCCGCAAAAACAAAACCAATCCCATGGAACTCCCGATAAATTTATTTCCAATCCCGCGGGAGTCCCGCGGAATCCCGCGAATCCCAATCCCGTGCAGCTCTCTAGTTTGGACAGGATACTGTTTTATTTCAGGACATGTACTGACCAAAATGTTGAGAATTAACCGGCGACAATACGATAGAAAGAAGAATTGAGTGACCTGTCCACTTCAGGTACGTTACCCCCCCCCCACACACACACATACACTTCCAACGACCAAATGGAATAGAAAAAAAAAGGGCCAGTAACGTTTGCTCACAGACTCTTCTGTCGTTACCTCACCCCCATCCCCCCTACCCGTATTTTTTTAACTCCGATTGTATTATTGCCTTTCCTGTCACGTGATAAGTCTAGAACGTCCACGCTCACACAGGTCTAAACTTGTTTCCCCTCCCCCGGCCCACCTTGGCTGACAATATCAACCAACTTAGCATTTCTCCCCTCCCCTCCCCCGTCGATCACACAAAACCATCTATTTGTACTTCAGTATATCTGCCAGGCGCTTAATGGTAAAGGTCCCTGACATGAGATTGTGTCACTCCACCTTAAACACACACTCTCACACACACACACTCTGAACACCTACACCCACGTATATACTCACACACACACACACACACACACACTCACACACACACACACAGTCGCCCACACAGTACTAGACAAACTTCCACCCACCTCCTTCCCCCCCCACCCCCCAAATCACCCTAAACAGCAAAAAACTGGAAGAAATTAGTTATTTTTATTTTCTTTTACTTTATCCCAGAGTCAGGTTATCTTTTATCTTATCCACCAAACCCATCACTTAACACTTGGTTACAGCCACAGGTAAACAGGTGAACGAGATTAGCCCCAATTCCGTTAATCCGTCATTGTGTGTGACGATGTCAAGATGAATCAGACGTTTGATTGACAGACAGATTGACGCTGTTAGTACCATCGCTGGTTCTATGGCACACAAATAAAAAAAACACGCTTTAGTCTAATGTTGTTCAAAGTGTAAATGAAATAGATCGATTTCTAATGTTCACAACAATCAGCCATTATTGTTTTGTCTCTTCTATGTATAATATAAACACTCCGTTTATATAAATGTAAACACTTAGTGTATATAAATGTAAACACTCCTTGTATATAAATGTAAACACTCCGTTTATATAAATCTTCAGAGGTTGACTGAACGTTGGGCCCACCTGGTGTGCCCTGGGCAGTGCCAAACCTATGGATTTGAGGCTCCCGGCGGGGCTTGGCCTCTTTGGGGCACCTGCATTTTGACATTCGACACCATGACATGAGAAAATGTAATTAATGTTTAATGTAAAAAATATTTTTGGGGCCCCCCTCAAGCTGAGGACCCCCCTCCTCTAGTTACGCCTCTGTCCTTGGACCTCTGACTTCGTAAGGATTCCGCTAAAATCACACAGTTTACATCTGTATCTTTAGTTTCCATGTAACTAAATTTCAAGGGATAGGAGGAAGGGAGGGTGGGGGTGCACAGAAATGCTCATGTGCACTCTTAGACTCAACTGACCTTACTCCGCCTCTGTACACACTTCGTTCTGCACCTATTCTGTGATTCTGTGAGACTCTGCGTCCAGTCGCTCTATTTACACATTCTTATTTCAGCATACCCTATGCGTAAAACTTGGTATAACATCATGTACGAGACCTATCCTGTATAACTGGGTACAGCTTTATGTACTAGACTGTCCCGGTACAATTGGGTACATCATCATGTATGAGACTTGTCCTGTATAACTGGGTACAGCATCATGTACTAGACTGCCCCTGTACAACTGTGTACAGCATCGTGTACGAGACTGCTTCCGTACAACTGAGTACAGCATCATGTACGAGACTGCTCCTGTACAACTGGGAACAGCACCATTTAAGATACTGCTCCTGTACAACTGGGTACAGCATCATGTACGAGACTACCCTGTACAAGTGTATGATGGCTCATAGTCCGACCCCTATTTAAAAAAAAATACTGCGCGTTTTCTCAACAGTGCTAACACCCTACCCCCCCCTTTTTTCCCCCTTACCCCACCCACCTCTTATTCGCCTGGACTCCAGGAAACTGTGTACAACCCTACCAATAACTCTCTCCCCCTCCCCACTTTCTATCCACCTCTTTCCCTTCTTATATATTTTGCTTATTACCTTTTTTTCCTTTAAAAAAATGAACAGATTAATGCATCTGATTGGATGGCTGGAGTCCGTTGTTTGAAGGCGAAGGCCCCAAGTCTTGATTACTCTGTAATGAGCCGCCTGTTTGCTCTGGTTTCAACCATATGTGTGTGTGTGTGAGAGAGAGACAGAGAGAGAGAAATAGAGAGAGATTGCCAGGCACCACGTCCACTAGGCCACTGCCCCCCTCCCCTCCTTCCTGCTTAGGTGTAAAATATTGTAACATATGTATCTACCTTTACTGACCTTTTGATGGCACCCCCCCCCGGGAATGGAAGGGGGGGGGGGTTAGTCAGTAATTTCTGGGTCAGTGGCGTAATTGTATTGGTTTTCTTTTTCAATCCCTCTTAAAGTCTGACCTAGTTAGTCAAAGAGTGTTGTTACCTTCTCTGTCCAATTTTATTACAAGGTCTTACCTTGGGTGACCTACATATGCATTAAGTCTTAATTTGACGAATTTATTTGCACAATAACAAAATGTCGACCTGTCTGTTCTATGAGCATGGGTTAAATCACATCGCAGCTGATGTTTATGTTCACAAACTTAACTTTTCACGAGACTGACTAGGAGTACTCCAACTAAATAAGAATAGCCTAGATGTGTAGTAGTGCACTTATTAATACTACCACAAAACTGACTAAATGTATGCTAAGTTTTACCTTGACAAACATAGCTTCTAAATCTACCCTGACTAGACTAGATGGCACGTATTGCACACTAACAAAATCTTACCTAAGTGGCTAATCTGGATACTAGATCTTACCAAAGTTACCTTGACTAACCCAGATACTGCATTGTACCCTGGATAGCCTAATTGCGCACTTAGTAAATCTTTCCTCCACTAACCTAGATACTGGATCTCATCCTGGCTATCCCAGATGCACAGGTGGATTTAACGGCGGCCTCACCGGGCGCGTGCCACAGCCACCGATTTGTGTAGAGGCCCCCGACTTGTGCATGGGCTCCGACTTGTGTATGGGCCCCCAACTTGTATATAGGCCCCGACTCTTGTGTATAGGCCCCGACTTATTTATGGGCCCCGACCTGTGTATGGGCCCCGACTTGCGTATTGGCGTGACTTGTGTATGGGCCCCGACTTGTGTATGGGGCCCGACTTGCGTATGGACCCGACTTGTGTATAGGCCCCGACTTGTGTATGGGCCCCGGCTTGTGTATGGGCCCCGACTTGTGTATGGGTCCTGACTTGTGTATGGGCCCCGACTTGTGTATGGGCCCCGACTTGTGTATGGGCCCCGACTTGTGTTTGGGCCCCGACTTGTTTATATGCACGGATATGTGTATGGGCCACCCATAACCCAAGTTTCTACCCTATTTGATGTCACTTTTCTTTTAGGGGGGGGGCTCAATTTTTTTTTTCTCGTAGCCCATGGTGTCATTCAAACTACGTCCCTCTCCGCTGCTCACATTGTAAACTAAATCTGATTGAAAGCTGTACAATTGATCTAACGTTACAGTCAGTGTATACTCTGACCTAATGAGCGAATTAAGAATGAAGTTTCCATTTATTGAATTTCTATCATTTAAAAAAAATAATTTACGATTTGTCCATGAAGATCTCCACTCTGAATTATTTTTTGGCCGGAACTTTTGTGTCCAAGGCCGTTTTACCACCTTCTACCCTCTATCCAGAAGATACCATCGAATAAACAAAGGCCAAACATGTAAACGTAGACTTCAAAACATAAACTTAGAAATCTAGAAACAAACACAAGACAGGAACCTGATGTCCAGTAAACAAAGCCACTGTGATTTACGACCTACACCGATAAACATTACAACCCTCCCCTCCTCAACCTCCCTCCAACATTGATCTAGTAATGTAGCAGTTAGAATATGTTGGCAGCGGTAAAAAAAAATATATTGGTAGCAGTAAAAAAATGTTAATGATTAATCTTGTAATGTACCAGTAGCAGTTGAAATTAGTTGTTGTCGTGTCGTAGTATTTACATTATTTTCTGTGTAGCAATTAAATATATGCTAAATTTTGATGCTACATCAGTTGAACATGTTGTTTTGCTCAAAAAGCTGTTTAAAAAAGTTGTTTTAGGGTAGCTCTTTAAAATGTTGATATATTGCTCTGTAGCTGTTAAAAAGTATCAACAATGTATAGCATTAGTCAATACTAACTAATCCCATAATTTAATTCCGCAATTTCCCCATTCAATAATGAAGTCACAGAGGCGGATTGGGTCACCGACAAGGCTCGAATTTTAACCCGGGTGGGGGCGCTTCAACTCATCTTAGTCCGCCGCGTGAGTAGACAATACATTCATCATGGTTACCGCACCGTTAAATTAATAAAGATTATTGGGGAGTGGTGGGGAGAGATGTACACATATATAGAAATGTTTGTTTTCATGACTTAGTTAAGTAAATTATATTTGTGGACTTAACTCTGGTTTACACGGACTCTTACAGCACAAAAAAATTATAACTGACATAATTTTACTTTTTTTTTGCTAAGTCATTCTTTTTTTTAAAAATATTTTTCATAAATCAGCATTCGTTTGTTTAGTCTTGCAAAACACACACACACACGCGCACACAACACATGTAAACACATACACACACACACACACACACACACACACTCAAATACACACATATATTACTTATTGGCTATATACGTGGTACATGTGTGTGTGTGTGTATGTGTGTGTGTGTTTGTTCAAAGATGTGATTCATTTTCGGTAAAAAAAACAAAAAATTTATTCATTTTCATGTTCGAAAAAAAAACATAGTATAAGCCTGATTAACTGATTAATTTGAAGCCAACTTTATTGTTTAGAACATTACAATAAAAGTTTGAATTCTAAAACTAATACCCAGTCAAACCAGGCAATTTGGAGTCGTATCTGGTGAATCACTCGCTTATTGCTTTAATTTATACTTTTACTAAAATAATATTATTTAACTACATTTCACTTTTAAAAAACCAACAATGGTTTCTTTTAACAAAGGTAAAATAAAATATAAATTATATTCACCAGAAAGTGATTAAACTATTTAATTAAAAGTAAAATTTTTAAAAAAACTGAAAAAGAAATATTGTAAAACACACAGACTGAAAAGTATATCTAACAAACTTTTTCTTAGAATTTTTTTTCAAGCAATATGGCTGGCTGCATTTATTTTACACATGCTTATTATATCACATAAACACACACACACACACACATACATACACAAGCATATGAACAGGTTATTAATCATGTTGTAAATGAAGATGCAGACACACTCGCTACAGATGACCTCTCCTGTAAGATGTGCACACACTCGCTACAGATGACCTCTCCTGTAAGATGTGCACACACTCGCTACAGACGACCTCTCCTGTAAGATGTGCACACACTCGCTACAGACGACCTCTCCTGTAAGATGTGCACACACTCGCTACAGACGACCTCTCCTGTAAGATGTGCAGACACTCACTACAGATGACCTCTCCTGTAAGATGTGCACACACTCGCTACAGATGACCTCTCCTGTAAGATGTGCACACACTCGCTACAGATGACCTCTCCTGTAAGATGTGCACACACTCACTACAGATAACCTCCCCTGTAAGATGTGCACACACTCGCTACAGATGACCTCTCCTGTAAGATGTGCACACACTCACTACAGATGACCTCTCCTGAAAGATGTGCACACACTCGTAACAGATGACCTCTCCTGTAAGATGTGCACAACGAACGAAGTGAACCTGTGCTGAACGTTACAAGCAATCAGTCTCTGTCCAGACTCGGCCTGGCCAATTGCCAGATTCTTTTAACCACTACATTTCTTTTCATTTTATTTTTCTAATTTTAATTTGCTTCAACTCCACCTTCCACCCTCCCTTCCATACTCCGTCAGTTCAAAAGTCAACTTTTCTGAAAACTTTATCCTGAAGTTAAAAGTGTTTTTTTTTTGGTTTTGTTTTGTTTTTTAAAAAGTTGAAGAAAACAACCTCCAGACTGGGGAAAAAATTATGGGTCAAATAATCAGCAGATCCAGGATTTGCTCCTGTGGAGGGATGGGTGGAGGTCGTTTTATAACTGCCCCCTTGCTGTGTTCTGGACAAATCTGGAACTTAAAAAATTAACTTGTTAACTAGATCCCCAGCTAGTCTATAGATTACACAGGTATCACTAGCAGAAATAATATATATAATATATACGTACCCATACATACACTCACAAACGCACACATATAGTCATATACATAAATACGCACAAGGATAGATAAACAGAGACAGACAGACAGATAGATAGATAGATAGATAGATAGATAGATAGATAGATAGATAGATAGATAGATAGATAGATAGATAGATAGATAGACAGACAGACAGACAGACAGACAGACAGACAGACAGACAGACAGACAGACAGACAGACAGATAGACAGATAGACAGATAGATAGAGACAGATAGATAGAGACAGATAGAGATAGATAGATAGATAGATAGATAGATAGATAGATAGATAGATAGATAGATAGATAGATAGATAGATAGATAGATAGATAGATAGATAGATAGATAGATAGATGGATAGATACATTACACTAAAAGCGATGTTGACATGAAGATGTTAAAAGTGAATATCTTTTTAGCATGAAGATGATGTTAACATGGAAAGATGTAGACATGAAAACATTGCTAACATGATGATGTTGATCCAGTGAGATGATGTTCGCATGGAAATGTTAGAGAAATGAAGAACTTCTTGACATAAAGATGATTTCAACATAAAAAGGTTATAAGACCGTTTGATATGGTTTCTGAAGATGTAAAGAAGATGGTATCCCCACTCGGTCACACACGCACGCACGCACAGACACATCTACACACATTCATACAGCGGCGTAGCGTGGGTATCGGCCGCCCAGGGCGGAAGACGATTTTGCCGCCCTCTCATTTAGATATTTCAATTTAATCTATACATTTTTGCCGCCCCCCTAAAAAGTAATAAAAAGTGCCGCCCGGTGCGGACCGCACCCACGCCCCCCCCCTAGGTACACCACTGCATTCATTTACACATAAGACATACATCGGAACAACCCTTCCCTGTTTTCGTGCAAAAAACCTAAACTATTGTAGATTTGACATTAAATCTTCTTTCTTTGGCTCTACAGCCAATTAAGGGCCCTGGCCTGCCATACTACTCTTCTCCATTTTTCCGATCCATGGTCGTCTTGCAGTGACGAATCTAGGGATTAGAGGTCCCGGGGGGCTTGTCCTCTTTGGGGGCCCCTGCATTTTGACATTCGACACCATGACATGAGATAATGTACTTAATATTAAATGTAAAAAGAAAATAATTTGGGCCCCCCCTCAAGATGAGACCCGGGGGGACTTTCGAATTTGGACCCCTCCTACCCCCACCCTAGGTACGCCTCTGTCTTCTTCCTCCACTCTCTCACTCCTATGGCATTAAGGTCTTTCTCAACCTCATCTAACCATCTGCTTCTTGCTCTGCCCTAAGGCAACAAATGTCTTCTTTTAGGTATTTTTTTGTTAAAATGGTACGTATGCCTGATAGAGTGACCTCATGACCCTAACCTTTAAAATACTTTTGCTACTAAGCACCAAGGAATCAGAAATCGTTACGTCGAAAAATGTGTCAGTTCGACTTCCAACTTAAAAGTACACTTTGAATTAAAATGACATTTTCAAAAAAAATAATGTACAATAACCAATCAATGAAATTTTAGAAATCCATTGCTGGAAAAAAAAGACACACACACACATACGTGCGCACACAAAATTTTCTGCGCAAGAAATCACTGGTGGAGGCAGGGATGGGGGGGGGGGAGAAAAAGATTTTTTTCTTTAACAAAATAATAAAAATAAAAAGAAATAAAAAAAATCTTTCAGACAGACATAAACACCCCCACAGAAAGCTCCTTCTGTCTGTCTTAATTGTTCAACCCGTATTACTGTTGTCTTCAAATTGTGTTTAGATTTTTACCTGTGAGCTTTACCTGTGAGCTTTCCCCTGTGCGTCTGTGGGTTGATGCGTTGTACACGTGTGTGTGTATGTCTGTGTGTGTGTGTGTGTGTGTGTGTGTGTACTCACGAGCGTGTGATGCGCAAATTTTCAGTGTGAATAGGTTAGTGTGTTTGTGTGTGTGTGTGTTTGAATGGGTGATCACAGCTTAGCAATTACTATTGTGGTTGTTGATCTATTATAAGTCAATAAGACCTGGTGTCTTGCTGAGTCAATATGACCCTTATTTTGACAAACTCTGTTTTGACTTGTTTCTTTACATTTCCTGTGACTTTATTTTTTTATGTATTTATCTATTTTTTGGCATCGGAATTTCCCAATTATTCTAATTATAGCATGTCGTAAATCTGATTACAACAAGGCAATCTTCACAATTTAAGTTCCATTTAGATGCGTCATAACAGAAGGCGTCACTGATCCTCAATATGTAGAAGGGGGGGGCATCAAGAGTGCAATAAGGATCGTGCTCTGGGACCCCATAATTTAGGGGCTCCAGAAAGCCCAACTTTATACAAGATCTAACTGGATAACGACGCCGATGCCCCATGGTAACCAATATTTTTTTTTTCCTTCTGAGCTTTGGCGGACTAAAGTAGACGCCCTCGGATCGCTGAATTAAATATTGGACTTTTAAAATAAAGAGGGATGGGTGAGTGACTGCTTGTGTAGAGAAGTCGACTGTCGACATGAGAGTCCTGTGTTTGTTTTTCAGTGAGAACAGGACATTTTGTCCAAGTCCTGGTGAAAGTTGGTTCGAAGTCCGTCAAATTTACGCAGCTTACAATGGGTTCCCAACTTGAGTTGGGGAAGTAAAGGCGGCATGTTCGTTGACTAACCACACAATCACTTCATAGGACGAGGTTACTTTTTACTTAAAATAAAGCTATGATCTGCAAGATCCCCTCACACTTCGGGGGACCCGGGGTGCGCCGTAGACTCCGCTTCTGACTGTGAGAGGCTCCTGGGGAAAGGAAGGTGGGTGGGTGGGGGACAATAATGTTGTTTATACGGCTCTGAAAGGAATAGGTTTATGTAGGGGGGGGGTCTACATCGGGGGTTCTAAATCTTTTATGAAAACTGTTTGGTTTACGAGAACCACTTGTATATAATATAATCAACACAAGAATAACAAAAGTAAATATTGGATAAATGTTGGCTTATAGGTTGTTTTTTTTTTATTACTTACAACTTTTCACGATCAGCTTCAAATTAGTTTGTCTCGATTTAAATTTTTGAGGACCACTGCTCTTAATACATCGTAAGTTGTATTTGTTTGTTTGTTTGTTTGTTTTTTTATTTGTCTGTTTGTTTGGTTTTTTTTTTGTAAGTCGATGCACTTTAAGTTCACTGTTTAACGTGTTTATTTTAATGAACGCGGTGAATTCACTAAATGAAACATGACTTTTTAAAAGTACCCAGAACACATTTGTTTTTAAATTTGTTTCTTTGTTTTTTAAGAAACTTAACCCCATATTGATTGATGCCTTACAGACAGAGGCTTCTGTTTGGCTCTTTGGGGGGACCCACTGGGCTTTGGGAATCGTAAGTTGATTTATCACAAAAAACCTTATCTATGGCTATTAGAAATAAAACAAAAAAAAAAAGCACTAACTCCAACTTTGACATGCAATACTAAAATGCTTAATTGACCACTTGAATACGATGTACCAATGTGAATGACTCTATATTCGCACACGCGACCTCGCATACCCAGGTGTATGAGAGGTAGCGTGTGCGAATACAGAGTCATTCACATTGGTACATCGTACAAACAATAGCACATCAACTAACTGTCCTCCACAGTCCAGCTACACACACGGACACTCGGCGCACGACTCAAGTCTCCAGTTACACGCTGATCCTCTCCCCTGAACACTGTATGCCAGTGTAAATATAATACATTGCATCCGTAAAATTCCGACTCTTAACACGTAACAATTATTAATGTTAGTTAATTATTTCAAGAAAGTGAAATTATCACTATTCACGGGGGGGGGGGGGGGCTTGTACTGGGAACGGACTTCATAGTTATTGGTAAGAGGGGACGTTTAGTAGAGCTGACCCCCCACCCCCCACCTTCCCTAAGAATGGCCCTGGGTACAGGTTGTGGGTTTGAATCTTCTATGGAGTCTCAATCAATAGTAAGGGAGGGGAAGGGGGGGTTCACATAAACGTCCTTCAGTGGTTCTCACCCGCCCGCCATGTAATGACCTGACCACCCCTCGAGGGTCCCGGGATAACAAAGCCTTGTTGTGATAAATTGTCAACTCGTTTACGCTATGAATGTACTCGTTTGATGTATTTGAAATCCGTTTTTTTTTCTTCTGAAAAAAAATATGCTTACATAATACTTAGGCCTTCTCAAGCTATTAGACTTGTAAGGCTTATAGCCAAAGGCCCCGAAAAAAAAATCAGCCTTCATTTTTTTTCTACTGCGAGATGTTTCACCTCTAGCTTCACATCGTACAACTTAGTAGAACAGCAGCAGTAAATATTTACCACTACTGGGATGGGTGGTCCCGGGTTCGAATCTCAGTGAGAACCATGGGATTTTTTTCAGGTCCCGGATGATAGTCCCCAAGTCCACCCAGCTTTAAATGGCTACCTCACTTTAAGTTGGGAAAGTAAAGGCGGCTGGGCGTTGTGCTAACCATTCATATGCCGAGGTTATAGAAACAGCTGGACTGTGCTGAAATAAGTGGACTGGGCTGAATATGTGGACTGCCCCGATGACTAAAGAGACTTTACTTTTTTAATTTACTGCTTCTGGAAAAAAAGACAATATAGGATGTGGAACAACTAACTTATAGTGCTTTTTTTTTCTTAAAAAAAAGAAATAGGTGCCGGTACTCAGTGATGGATTGCCTAACTTTTAACTACCAGTTCGCAGTTTGGCATTTTATATTTTAATTCTTATTGCGCGCAATTTCAAAATAATTCAATTTTAACAAATAAATAATTTAATAAATTAATAATAAACATTAAAATACGAGAAAAGTGATAATTTTTCCTCCACATTGAAAAAAAGCACTGTATGTATATATATGTGTGTGTTTTTCTCCCCGTTCGTGTGTCTCGTTTTACCCCACTTTACTAAAATACCTTGACTTCGTGCAGGTATAGAATAATAATTTTATAAATATATATCAAAGGGAATTAATCTTATCGCTATCCTACGTCTATGTTTCCGTCTGATCGGAGTTACCAGCTCCTGAAAACACGAGGCTCAAGTAATGTTGAGAAATCTGTCTCACTCAGCAACTTTGATGTTGTATTTTTAATATCAACATTTTTTTTCCAGACTCTACAAGAATCTTTTTTCACGGTGAATATGTGGACTGGGCTGAAATATGTGGGCTGTGCTGAAATATGTGAACTGGGCTGAAATATGTGGACTGCTCTGAATATGTGAACTGGACTGAAATATGTGGACTGGGCTGAATATGTGGACTGTGCTGAAATATGTGGACTGTGCTGAATATGTGGACTGTGCTGAAATATGTGGACTGGGCTGAATATGTGGACTGTGCTGAAATATGTGGACTGTGCTGAAATATGTGGACTGTGCTGAATATGTGGACTGTGCTGAAATATGTGTACTGTGCTGAAATATGTGGACTGTGCTGAAATATGTGGACTGGGCTGAAATATGTGGACTGGGCTGAATATGTGGACTGTGCTGAAATAAGTGGACTGGGCTGAATATGTGGACTGTGCTGAAATATGTGGACTGTGCTGAATATGTGGACTGTGCTGAAATATGTGGACTGGGCTGAATATGTGAACTGTGCTGAAATATATGGACTGTGCTGAAATATGTGGACTGTGCTGAAATATGTGAACTGTGCTGAAATATATGGACTGTGCTGAAATATGTGAACTGTGCTGAAATATGTGAACTGGGCTGAAATATGTGGACTGTGCTGAATATGTGGACTGTGCTGAAATATGTGGACTGGGCTAAATATGTGGACTGTGTTGAATATGTGGACTGTGACGGAATATGTGGACTGTGTTGAATATGTGGACTGGGCTGAAATATGTGGACTGGGCTGAAATATGTGGACTGTGACGGAATATGTGGACTGTGACGGAATATGTGGTCTGGGCTGAAATATGTGGACTGTGTTGAAATATGTGGACTGTGCTGAAATATGTGGGACTGTGCTGAATATGTGGACTGTGTTGAATATGTGGACTGTGTTGAATATGTGGACTGTGACGGAATATGTGGACTGGGCTGAAATATGTGGACTGTGCTGAAATATGTGGACTGTGACGGAATATGTGAACTGGGCTGAAATATGTGGACTGGGCTGAAATATGTGGACTGGGCTGAAATATGTGGACTGGGCTGAAATATGTGGACTGTGCTGAATATGTGGACTGTGTTAAATATGTGGACTGTGCTGAAATATGTGGACTGTGTTGAAATATGTGGACTGGGCTGAATATGTGGACTGTGCTAAAATATGTCAACTGGACTGAAATATGTGGACTGGGCTGAATATGTGGACTGTGCTGAAATATGTGGATTGTGTTGAAATATGTGGACTGTGTTGAATATGTGGACTGTGACGGAATATGTGGACTGTGCTGAAATATGTGGACTGGGCTGAATATGTGGACAGGGCTGAATATGTGGACTGTGTTGAATATGTGGACTGTGACGGAATATGTGGACTGTGCTGAATATGTAGACTGGGCTGAATATGTGGACTGGGCTGAATATGTGGACTGTGTTGAAATATGTGGACTGGGCTGAATATGTGGACTGTGACGGAATATGTGGACTGTGCTGAATATGTAGACTGGGCTGAATATGTGGACTGGGCTGAATATGTGGACTGTGTTGAAATATGTGGACTGGGCTGAATATGTAGACTGTGCTGAAATATGTGGACTGTGCTGAATATGTGGACTGTGCTGAATATGTGGACTGTGCTGAATATGTGGACTGGGCTGAAATATGTGGACTGTGCTGAATATCTGGACTGTGCTGAAATATGTGGACTGTGCTGAAATATGTGGACTGTGCTGAATATGTGGACTGTGCTGGAATATGTGGACTGTGCTGGAATATGTGGACTGTGCTGGAATATGTCGATTGTGCTTACGACCAGTCACACCGAGAGGGGGGCAGGGAGGTCATTGCCAGGTGGCCCGCATCTGTAAAGTGGCCCGGCCGCCCCAACCATGTCAATTTTTTCACGACTTTTTGTTTATTAAGGGGCCCGCAATGATGTCCTCTCGGCGCCACTGCTTACGACCGAATAATAAGAACAATATTTACATTATATATATGTATATATATATATATATATATATATATAGATAGATAGATAGATAGATAGATAGATAGATAGATAGATAGATAGATAGATAGATAGATAGATAGATAGATAGATAGATAGATAGATAGATAGATAGATAGATAGATAGATAGATAGATAGATAGATAGATAGATAGATAGATAGATCTGGATTAACTAGACTGAGTAAGTGCCCCACGGCGGCACTCTGCCCTTCTCCAGGGGCGGCATCTGGAGTATTTTAATACCGTGAATGGGACGAATGTTCAGAGCTACCCTATTTTACATTTAGCCCAATACTCGAACATCCTGCGAAGCAACGAACATAAAAATAGAGAGAGATAGAGAGAGAAAGCGACAGTGAGAAAGAGAGAGAGAGAGGTAGAGATAGATGGAGAGATAGGGAGAGATAAAGAGAGAGGGGGTAGAGAGATAGAGAGAGATAAAGAGATAGAGAGAGATAGTGAGAAAGAGAGAGAGACAGACAGAGGTAGAGATAGATGGAGAGAAAGAGTAAGAAAGAGAGAGTGACATAGGTAGAGATAGAGAGAGAGAGAGAGAAAGTGATAGTGAGAAAGAGAGAGACAGAGAGACAGAGGTAGAGATAGATGGAGAGAAAGAGATAGTAAGAAAGAGAGAGGGACATAGGTAGAGATAGATAGTTAGAGAGAGAGAGAGAGAAAGAAAGAAAGAGATATATATATATAGAGAGAGAGAGATAGAGAGAGAGTGGGAGAGAGAGGTAGAGATAGATATAGAGAGAGATAGAAAGAGAGAGATATATAGTAAGAGAGAGAGTGCGAGATGGAGAGAGAAAGAGAGAGACGGGAAGGGATTGGGCATTTTATATGCCTGAAGATGTATGCATGTTGAATGTGAGGATGAATGTGCGTTGTTCGATTCAACGATTGTGTCATTTTGTGTGTATGTTCGATCTGATGATCGTGTGTATGTTGAATTAGATGAGTGTGTGTATGTTGAATTAGATGATTGTTTGTATGTTGAATTAGATGATTGTGTATTATACGCTCTGTGATGTGTAGGTGTGTGTATTTGATGTGAGAAGGCCAAGCTAGACGTTCGGTGATAAAAAAAATGTCTTTGGGGACATGAAGTATTTGCATTTGCGTTGATCCAGTAGAATATTTCACCACTGAGAATGTCTTGTCTGTGTTTTCCATGACAATGGGGGCTGGGTGGGGGTGTTCTCCGTCAGATACAATGTTAGATGAGTATATGATTTGTTAGGTTTAGAGTCTGATATTTTGAAGGGTTCAGAGATTGTCTGGGCTGAGCAGAAATATGATTCATGGAGTATTCGCTTAGCAGCTAGCTAAGATAGATAGACAGATAGATAGATCGATAGATAGATTAGATAGATAGATAGATAGATAGATAGATAGATAGATAGATAGATAGATAGATAGATAGATAGATAGATAGATAGATAGATAGATAGATAGATAGATAGATAGATAGATAGATAGATAGATAGATAGATAGATAGATTATTAAAACAGATTATTGTACTTTATCTAAACACAATATTCGCTTAGCAGCTAGCTAAGATAGATAGATAGATAGATAGATAGATAGATAGATAGATAGATAGATAGATAGATAGATAGATAGATAGATAGATAGATAGATAGATAGATAGATAGATAGATAGATAGATAGATAGATAGATAGATAGATAGATAGATAGATAGATAGATAGATAGATAGATAGATAGATAGATAGATAGATAGATAGATAGATTATTAAAACAGATTATTGTACTTTATCTAAACACAATGTTTCTCTAATTACGTGTAATTACATTCTGGTATATTTAGCATTTTCATTTTGTTTTTCACTAAAAGGTTAACATGTTTTATCGATGATCATCAGCAATAAATGAAATCAAACATCGGTCTGTCAAAGTTCAAAGTTTAATCAAATATATTTTTTCAATAATCACTTTAAAATGGTTGTTTGACATGTTAAGTTTTTTTTTTCCCTTATGTTTGTTTATTTTTAATCTGTCATGAATTTATGAGTTTGATTTTGTAGGCTAATTGTTGTCTACGGAAAACATCTACGGATGACTTTGTTTCGTAGATATGTAGACAAGCATTATGTTTACTATTTTTTTTTTCGTTGCTCAGATTGTAACTAGGTTATGTTGTTTTCTTCATTTAAAGACATGTATTTTGTTTACTTGCCATTAGTGTCATTGTTTTTATCGTAACGTTAACAAACTAATCTGTATTGGTAGATCTATCATTATTATTATTATTAAGGCGTGTTTTATCAAGTATTTTTCTATGATGATGTTGAGTTGTTGATTTTTAGCTCCACGATATGAGACACAGTGACGGCTCTCTGTCCGTTCCATTTTGGGTCCTTTTTAATTGGGCATTGTCTCTACACAGGGCCGCTTTATCAACTAGGCCACAGTAGGCACTGTGCCTAGGGCCTACGGACTTTTCAAGGGCCTACGAAAGCCAGAACATAAAGTGAAAACAAGTTCAGAATGCCAGTAAAATTTCATAATGTGTGTGTTAAAGTAACTATATATAACCGTGTGAGATGAGCACGTCAAGCTGCAGATCTGTAAATTACAGTATGTTAACTTTTCGGCTCTTTGTCTTAGCATAGTCACATATGACGTCATCAAAAGTTTATTTAGATTTCGAATCGCAAAGAAGTGTGGATGCATTCTTGAAAAATATTAAAATGAAGATGGGGAGGGCCTACGACTTTGAAAGTGCCTAGGGCCTTCGATGACCTTAAAACGGCCCTGTATCTACATGTATGGCGGAAGTATTTATGTACAAAGTAAATTGGCAGGCTTTATTTAATTTAAGTTTTAAGATGGCATGACCTCTCCTGAATCAGGTCATACATGATGTGTTAAAAAAAAAAGTCCACGGAAGATTGACTTACTCATTACAGATGACCCCTCCTTTGAAATGTTCACAGTTAATAAGGGACTATACTTGTGATCTATACTGTAAGCTGTTTACGCTCACTACAGATGGACAATACTTGTGATCTCTACTGTAAGATGTTCAGTCAATTCAGATGGACTACACTTGTGATCAGATAGACAATACTTGTGATCTCTACTGTAAGATGTTCAGTCAATTCAGATGGACTAAACTTGTGATCTCTACTGTAAGATGAAGACTCGCTCTCTACAGATGAACTCAACCATAAGATGCAAACATTGAGTCTCCGGTCAGCACGGCGCTAAGTCCCACAGAGTAGAGTAACTTGGTCACTCTCGACAATTGGTCAGGGACTTAGGTTATACCATCTGTCATTTGGCATCAGTTTTTTTTAATTCATTGCACACTAGCAGGCCGGTGAATGTTTGTTGCGGCTCTATCGTGGCGCTCAGTGTGACCAGTTCTGGGCCTCCGAAGATCAAGGGCTCGAACGTCTTCTGAAGTTTCTAACAAGATCTGGACATGGTGTTAGTGCCGTCCTTTACTCGGCGTGATGTTGGTTCCATCTAGCGGTCGAACACTGGCCGTGTTCTGCAGTGATTATTATTGCACTTGGTGTAACACGTTCAGTGCATCGCCGATTTGAGCGATTGCTCCAAATTGGGCCCCGCGCTTGGCAGGGGCCCCGCAATTTACATTTAGCTTATTAATAGTAATAGGTGTTACAGTTAAAAAAAAATTAGAAGAGGGGCCTCGCAAGCATCCGTTAAATTGGACCCGCAATTCGTAAGACCTGCCCTGGTTCAGTGTAGGCCTACACTGTTCATGTTTTTTTTTATTAATGTGTGTGTCAGCCCCGTAGCGTGAAAATTCTGCAGCAGGGGCCAGGCATTCTACACCAGGGACCAGACAAATAGCGGGGGGGGGGGGGCAGGAAATAAAAATGTTACTAAGTAGAGCAAACAAGCAGAGGGGGCCAGATAAAACGCGGGGGGGGCGAGACCCCCTGCCCCCCGCACGCTACGGGCCTGGTGTATGTATGTGAAAGAGAAAGAGAGATAGATATAGGCTAGTTTTTTTTTTTAACTTAATTTTCCCGTGACCCCACACAAATCCCCCCCCCCCCATCTTTTTTTTTCTTCATTCCCCAAACATACCACACAGGATCAACGTCTTAGGGGGGGGGAGGCGCCACCAGACCCAGACCACCACCCCCCAAAGCATTTTTCTCGAGTGGCATTAAATATCGATGAAACACCTTTACGCCCCTAATCTAACCCTATCGCCCGACTCCCCCTGAGACTTACCTTCGATCACTCACACACACAAACACACACACAACACCTTTCATTTTTTTTTGTACACTACATTAAGTTTACACCCCCCCCCATTCTTTCGCCCCCCCCCCCTTTCCCTCGGGGGGGGTATACTGCTTCCCCCCCACACACACACACCCCACACCCACAAAAGCATGTCCTGTACGATTATAACAACTATAGGACTCACACGTGTGTTTATAATTTGTGCATGTTATATAGACAGAAGCACTCGGTGAACCTGGCCAGCCATTCAATCAACAGGTTTTGTAGAAATAAATAAAGTGAATGTCAAGTGGCGGGAACTGGGCAGAAGTGAAATGTTAGAACTCTTGTAGCAGGTCGACTTTTAGCAGACGTCATATTTCTTTTTTTTTTTTACATTATTGTCTTGATGGTAGGTGGCCATGTTGTTATCGTTATTATAGCAACGGTGGAAGAGAAGGGAAACGAAGTTCCCGCGCTCTTCAATCTCTTAAGAACATTATCAGACAAGCGCAGACGACTGGAGAGTAGAAATGGTAGCCATTCCTATGTAGCCAATCGCCAAAACTCCATGGGACATTTTGTTTTGACTGCGAAATGTTTTCGTTAATGTCGAAAAGTAAAAAGAAAAAATGTTAACACCGAATAGATAATAATATTATTATTTTTTTCTAAAAATAAGACATTTTACGAAATATTTACATCCGCGGGAAGCACTGATGCAGTGAAGTTCAGTAGAAAGGAAGTTGCGTTAGCTGGAGCTACAGGGTTAGAAACACAAGCGTGGCTACTTAAAGTACGCTACACAGTTTATTAAGCAAGATAAGAACTTGATAGTGTTTATCTAATGTTTCCATTTTCATTCTGTAGCACATTTAATAGCATATCTGTGATATGTATTGATTAATATATTGATTAATGTATTGATTATTGCATTGATTAATGTATTGATTGAAGGTTATGGCCGGGGCTGGCCTTAGGCCGATATGACCGATTGCTCCGAAATGGGCCCCGCGCCTGGCAGGGGCCCCGCTATTTACATTTAGCATTAACAGTAATAGTTGTTATTGTCAAAAAAAATTAGAAGAGGGGCCTCGCAATCATCCGCTCAATCGGGCCCCGCAGTTCTTAAGGCCGGCCCTGGCTACTGCGTGTTGTGCAGACGCCAAAGGGGCGCTGTACTGTGAAGAGGAAGGGGGTGGCTAAGAGGGCGCTGTTACACGTTGTTGCACTTTCAAGATTGGAAGGAGGGCGTCAAAAAATGTAACACGCACAGGGCGCCACAAGAGCTACCCACGGCTCTGCCGGCTGGCACCCATTTTGTTACGCCCTTACTAACCCAACCAGAAATATATGATCTAGATACTCGACAATTTTATTTTTTTTTATATACATTTTTTTTTTTTTAAAATAGGTAAGTTCGTCTTCCCGCCATTTCCAGCAAGTGCACCACTGGCAGACGGTAGAAGTCAGCAGAGTTATTTACGTATTCATGTTATGATTGGTTATAAAGATTATTTGAATAAAAAAAAATTATTCGTATATTTTTCAAAGAAATCGTTAAGTTGTTGTTGTTTTTTTTCTCACATTAAATTTTATTTTTTGGAATTTCTTTCAACTATTTTGATTTTATTATATTAATTTTGCCATTTTTTTACGTAATTTAAATACGAGTTATTACAAAAGTTTGAAAAAAAAATTCGTTTCTTTTTTTTTATATGGCTTTTTAGTCCATTAGTTGATGACCTAACTGGCTCATTACCAAAGAAAAAAAACCTAGAAATTAAAATTAAAAATACTCTCTTCACCCTAAAACTAAACTTAAAGGTAACTCTGAACTGAGACAGAGCACTAGCTAGCATTCACTATTTCACTATTAATACTTCCTCGATATCTCGTCTGTATTCGCCAACCTATACAAGCTTCCATGGTTTTCTTCTGATTACATTCATTGCCGCTGCAGCAAAAAAAAAAAAGTTAGAAGACGAAAGTATAAATAATCAGCGAGTATTACACACACACGCGCACACACACACACACACAAGCTTATCACGCCAGTTCCTTATCAGTTGTTTGTGTGTGTGTGTGTGTGTGTGTGTGTGTGTTGGGTGAGGGGTGGGTCTCACTAAGCTATGTAGATGGGTTTAGATTAATTCAGATTTATTGCAGGAACTTCAGGAACATTCGGAATTTATTCATGGAGCTTTATATAGACTGCAATAGAAGTGAGATAGGTCGGTTCTTTATTTGAGAATATCTTACACAAGCATGTGTGATGAATACATTATGTATTTCGTTTAATACATCAATATACACACACACACACACACTATATATATATATATTTGTGTGTGTATGTGTGTGAGTGTGAATGTTGAGTACATTCCTACCATTTCTATGTATGTTATGTACAGTGGAGTAGCGAGAGGAGGGGGCAAGGAGGGGGGGCATCATGCCCCGGGCGTTACTCAAAAAGGGGAGGGGACGGGTGGTCATGTCGACCTGAGGGTCACTGGTTCGATCTTCGGGGAGGACGAATGGATATTTCAGGTCATGGCTTAAGTCCTCGCCATTGCACTATCTGCTATGTTGGGGATGAAAGAAGAGCACCATAAAAACCGTCCCATTAGTGGTTCACATGATCTAAGAGATTTCCTCTCATCCTTACCGGGATTTCACACACTCGCAAAGGGGGCGCCAAACGGTATATTTTACATATAATATATGGTTTTGGAATGGTTGGGGGGTGGGCGCTAAAAAGGTATTGTACCCCGGGTGCGAATTAAGCTCACTACGCCACTGGCTATGTAAATTTTTACACAGGGGCGAAATTAACAGAGAGTAGACGAGCGGTCTACCCCCTAGAAGCTCCCCCCCCCCCTACGTTTTAACAAGCCAGTGGCGGCATCGACCATACTATAGTACTTTTTTCAGAAACGGGAATGGGGAGTAATGGGGTCCACCACGCCCCTCCCTCACTAACGCTGGTTACGACACTGTTTCCGCCTTTTTTTTTCCAATGAGTGTTGAGTATATGTCTACAAACTCTACAAACACAAACTATGAGTGACAAGTACAAGCCTTACCTTATCTATACATCTGGTGAGCACATCACTACCCTTTATTATACTTCGTGCTGAGTACACAGCTCCACACTTTTTTCATGTGTATCAGGTACTCACCGACACCCATGCCCATCGACAGAAATATCGGGCCCCTGGGCAGGGCTGTCACGCCCCCCCCACCGTGCTGATAATAATATTTTCAAAAGTTGATTGGCCTTAGCTCAGTCCGGGCCCCTAAAACTCACCCTAAAACTCGCCGGGCCCCCGGGCTTTTGTCCCGCCCCCCCGCCCCACCCCTCTCGGCGGCACTGCCGACACCACATTATATTTTGTGAAGTACATGTCTACACCAAGCACATGTCTACACCAAGTACATGTCTACACCAAGTACATGTCAACACCAAGTACATGTCTACACCAAGTACATGTCTACACCAAGTACATGTCTACACCAAGTACATGTCTACACACGCTGTGTTTGAGTACATTAATGCATCGGCTACTCATTGAGTCTGTATAATATATACCATTTTATATTTTCCTTTAGATTTCATCTTTCTGACTTAAGTCGTTTTGCCCTATTGAGCACGGCATTTAACATGTTTATATGAAACATAGGTTTTCTTTTAGTTTCGCACCCAGTCGTTTCCTCTCTGGCATTAGTGATACTGGAATCTGGATAAGATGTCACATGACTACGTCAAGTTTACGTGCACTTCCAAACAGCTGACATTTTGTTTTATTTATATTTACAATTGTGTACTATTAGTTTTATCAAAACGAAAGCCCTTGCCCGCCACACAAGTCTGGAATTCCATCTGACATTGCATGTAAAGAAAGTTCTAGAAATAAATACATAATTTGTCGCGGAGGGAGGAGCGTAATTTTATGTTACAGCTTTAATGGGTCCTGTCTGGTGTCTCGGTTATTTTTGTTTGTTTTTTTTTTTGTTAATTTTTTTTTTTAAACAATGAGATGTCGGAACTTGCCAGACATTTGTCATGGTGAAATAGTCAAAAAGTGGACCGTGGGGTGGGGGGGGGGGCGGGAATTAAGTCAAGTTGAAAAAAAAATGTACAGCATGAGCAGGTGAGTCATACGGTTGAGTTGGCCAGGTGGAAAATCACAGGCAGAAATGCAGGCCAAAACTCAAGGTGGTTGGCCAGGTTGAAAATCGCATAAGCAGACAGGCTCGTAAAAGCCAAACTAGGGGGTAGTTGGCCCCAGGTAGAACAACAGAGAGCAGAAACAATGGCCAAAGTAGAGGTAGTTGGCCAGCTGAAGCATCAGAGACAGAAACAATGCCAAATTAGAGGTATTTTGGCCAGGTAGAATAGCACAGGCAGATACGCGGGCCAAACTAGAAGTAGTTGGCCTAATGAAGCATCAAACGTCCAAAAACACGGAGAGAACTAATGATCTATACGTTGTTTTTTTTTCTTCCGCTCTGCCCACACCAGGTCATTTTTTTTTAAATAAATAATTTTTGTAGGTGAAACAAACAAACTGCAATGAGTAGAAAGTCACGAAATATTCATTAGCCGTGCATAACGCTGGTCTTCTCAGGGTTAAAACATTATGAATACGCAATAGTGTAAACAACACTCTACTGTTTAACACTGTAATGTGTTATTGTATGTTTTACTACACTGTTTAACACTGCAATGTATTGTATGTTTTACTACACTGTTTAACACTGCAATGTATTGTATGTTTTACTAAACTGTTTAACACTGTAATGTGTCGTGTAATGTTTTACTACACTGTTTAACACTGCAATGTATTGCATGTTTTACTAAACTGTTTAACACTGTAATATGTCGTTGTATGTTTTACTACACTGTTTAACACTGTAATGTGTCATGAATGTTTTACTACACTGTTTAACACTGTAATATGTTATTGTATGTTTTATGGTACTGGTCTGTCTGAACTTGTTGTATGTATAAAGCATTACTGTTCTAGGTAATACTCAGAGCCTAACCTAGGGAATTGTGGGGGCCCGGGAGGGCTCGGCCTCTTTGGGGGCCCGTGCATTTTGACATTCAACACCATGACATGAGGTAATGTACTTAATATTAAATGTAAAAAAAAATTTTGGGTTCCCCCTCAAGCTGGGGCATGGGACGTGGTGGGCTTTTGAATCAGGACCCCCCACCCCACCCCAACCTAAGTACGCCTCTGGTAATACTGAATATAACATGCTGGGAAACAGAGCTGTAGCTAGATATTGTGGCTCCCCCAGCGCGCTATATTTTGGCGCCCTCCGCTTATCTGGAAAAAAAAATCAAAAAGATAATTAACAGTGCTCTTTCTAGTTCGTCTGTGGGGGAGTGGGAGTGGGGAAGGAAGGTGGAGACTTCCAGAGATGTTAGGGCAAAGGTCATTTTCGAGGCCTTCTTAGCAATGAATTTAACAGGGCGTCAGTACTGAATTGGGGCCCCCTTCTGTTAGTGGAAGTCATATCGTTAAGCGGTGAGGGCTATTTGTTTGCATGGGCCCTTTGTTAGAAGGGCACAAGGTAGCTGCCCAGTTTGCTAAGAATGAATCTGTGGCTTCATTTCCCCGACTCCCTTCTATCTCCGTGGGCCCAGGAGCAATTCATCGGAACCAACCCCTCCCCCCCCTTAACGAACCTTCTCAGGCTTGAGTAAAGTGTTGTGTTTAACTAAACACATGTGATACTGCACCGAGTAACACTGTACTGTGTGGCCAGTACGTTACGCAATTCCCACAGTTTCACGGGGAACAGAAATGCACACAACACACACACACAAACACAGTTCCAGACACGTAATAAACTTTCTCCTGGAAAATTTCCGCTCACGCAAATAAAAAATATTTAAAAAAAAAATCACCCACACTTTTTCCTATTCCATTTAAAACAGAAAATTTTTTTTTGACATTCAGCGTATAATGAGTAAAGATGTATGTGGCACACACACACACACACACACACACAAGGGAAGACAGACATACGCACATACACACATGCGCAGACAGACACATACACACATGCTGTAAAGAAACATATTTCTTGATCGATTTTTTAGTACAATTACCCACACAGGTATAACAGCAGTAAGGTTATTTTCCAAATTGTGTTCTCCGTGGAACCTCCTCATGGGAGAGAGGGGAAGGGTTATGTGGGAAAAGAAAAAGAGCAAAACTTGTCTGTCTGTCTGTCATCACCCTAGATCTCAACAACCGTAAGTCCTAGACCCATGATGTATATATCATTTTGTAGGTCTTGGCCTGCCAAGAAATGACTTTTTCCATTTCGCGATCTGACCTCTGAGGGCCGTAAAAAGGGCCTTATAAAGTACCGTTTTTTACTATATAAGCTATATTAATAATGGAGCGCCCTATATCTCAGCAACCATAAGTCCTAGACCCATGATGTATATATCATTTTGTAGGTCTTGGCCTGCCATGTGTACATCAAAAGTTCATTTTGCGATAGGACCTCTGAGGGCCGGGGTTCAGGGCTCCTAAGGGGCTTATATATTATATATATGGCCCCATTCGACACCTTGCACGTTCAATAACCCATTCATTTGGTGCGAAATACTGCAGCACGTAGTTTCACAAAGATTTATTAAGAAACTCATCAAATGAAATAGTAAGCTTGTGTTCTGAGTTTAATTGAAAGTATCAGAGCTATGCAACAATTGACGGAGTTTTCGGACGATTAAATGACTACAATTTCGAATGTTTTCAATTATGAGTCCTATTTCAGTAACCACAAACCACTTGTAGTTAGATTTAAGAGAAAATATATTTTTTTCAAATATAAAGAAACTTCTTTATAATATTTTTTTTACAGATATATGCATTACACAATTGAATTTATAAACATTTCCAAAATTTACAAATATTTACTGAAAGTAACATACGTACTGATACATAACAAGAAAATGCGCTAACACGTCCTGTGTCCAGAATGGAACAGGCTTAATTGCTTGTTTTTTTTTTGTTTCATATATTTTTTTTTAAGTTTGTTATCTTAAAGGCAGCGCAGCTCAACTATTAAGTTATATAAAAAAAAAGGGGGGGAGGGGGAGATTCTGCCAATTTGTAGTTTGCCTATTTTTTTTTTTGTTAGGTGTAAACAACCAACAAAACTTGTCGGTTCGCTTGAACAGAAACTTGTTTACTACGTAATATTGCCCGGCGTGGAAGTCGAGATTCAATTAGCTGCAGTCAGAGCTTGTCTCTTTGTGATGTTAATTTGCGAGAAGCTTCATTCGGAGTGGGGCGAGTGGGGGGGATTGGAGGAGGGGGGGGGATGTGTTGGGTGGGAGTAACGGCGGGTGGGGGGTGTAGGGGTAGTCCGTGGGTTTCACATATAGATGGATAACATTCTTGGTAATAAAAATCGTGTTTTTTTTTTAAATGTATTTCGTTTATGCAAAAATTTTTAAAAAAATAAATATAAAGAATCTAATAATCCGCAATTTATTTTTACTGAAACAAACTTAAATCGTTTTCTGAATTCTTTGATTTACGACAACAAACTTGTCTTATCACTTTTACGACACTGTGAACCCTAAACCAGAAAAGGAATATATCGTAAAATGAAAATTGACTCATTCATTTGAATTTCTTTTCATCTCCTCGTCTAAGAGAGTTCCGAAGTTGGGGGGGGGGGGGGGGGGAATGAGGGGAGATTTAATAAAAGTATTGAATGTGGAAGCAAGAAATAAAATAAAAAAATGTAATAACTTCTTTAGCAATAAAGAAATATATAGTTGTTTGAGTACCTCGGACGGGTGGGTATCAGTGCGTTTAGTTTACATCATTGGTTCTCAGGGTGCGAGTTTACGACCCAACACGGATTTTTTTCAAGTGGGTCCTCTAAGAAGTTGATAATTGATTCATAGGGAATACTATTAAATACAATAAATGTCACCTTTTTTACTTTGTTCAATTCTATTCTATCTTTAAGGGTCGGGGGTGGGGGGGGGGGTGGGGGGGTCGCGAATCACTAAAGTTAAAGAACCACTGGTTTTTTTCGATACCACTGAGAATAAAATCTCACACGATTCCGAGGCTATGTTCCGGAAACGTCGAGAATGTGGAGGCGGTGCCTCTACGATGGTAGTAAATTATGTGGAGATATGGCCGCTCCGTAACTAAGGGGGGCAAGAGGGTGCAGAATACCCCGGGGGGGGGGATGGAGCGGTTGAACGTTGTACCAGCCACACAATCCCTTCTATTGCCGTGGCTAACAGAAACAGAAGAATGCTGCACCTCATTCAACTTCTCAACCCTTTAGGAAAAAAGGGAACTATATATATATTTATTTATTTATAAACCTAATTAATAAAATTAATTCATATAATATTAATAAGAAATCTAATTTTCCCAGAAAATAAATTGTAGGTGTTTCATCAACTACGTGGGTCTGTATATATTTTTTAATGATTGTTTGATTTCCTAGAACCGGGAAGAAATTGTGAAGGTATATAAATATATTTATTTTTCTGTGTTTTTGTTGTTTGTTTGTTTGTTTGTTTTGCATGGCGGATTTGTAAAATTTAAACAGTGTAAACAAATTGGCACTTTTTATGTTTCAATAGCAATTTGTAAATACATTTGTAAATGTTACCGTCAATGTATAAACTTGAATTATTATCCATTTCTTATGATGTCTCATTTAATGTCGTGTCAATGACTGTAATATTTTGTCAAGTGTATGTGTGAGGAGTACGGGGTGCGTGTGAATGTGAGTAGTCTTTCTGTGTGTATGTATGTGTGTGTGTGTGTGTGTGTGTGTGTGTTTGAATCATGGCAGGGCTTACAGGGGCTTCACTTCGTATTTCCGTCTTTTTATGCCTTCAAGCTGAAGTAAAGGGGGGCCCATGGTAAACTCAGGGAAGTAAACTTTAGGACCCCTAAAAGTGACAACTATTTCCTTCCCCAACATCAAAAGCCCTCCCCCAAAGGGCAGCAAATAAAAAAATTAAAAAATGATGGGTGTCTTTTGTGTCTCTGCCCCCCCCCCCAGGGCAAATATTATGGGTCTGCCTCCACTAACGTCGAACCTTCTCATCGAATTAAAAAAAGGTTCGTTCCTTTAATTATATTTTTTTTTGTCCCGCGAGGTACTTCCATACTCTGTCTATAATTGGAAGCTTTTGAAAAGGCTTAAATTCTAGAGACACTTCCTTAGTCTATAATTAGAACTCTTTTTATAGCCTTCATACCAAAAGACATGTTGTCCCACGTGCGTCGTCCACAGTCTATAATTAGAACCCTTTGAAAACGCCTACAACGTACATTTTGTATCCCCCCCACCCCCCCCCCCCCCCCATCAAACTATTTGCTTCTGGACAAAACTGCTGGAAACGGCTTTTTATCTTGGACACATCATCGAGATAATAAAAAAAAAACAACCACCCACTCCCGTCTAAACTCAGACACATCCCTGGGGTGGAGGGTAAAATGGGGTGGGGGGGGAGGGGGGATCACACAACTTCACCGTAGCTAGGCTGATAAGCTTAAATTACATAAAATTCTACTCATGCTGTCTTGATAATGTAATAAACTGTTCGTACAAAATATACACACATTTAGACAATTTGTATATATATATATATATATATGTATATATATATATATATATATACAGAGAGAGAGAGAGAGAGAGAGAGAGAGAGAGAGAGAGAGATAAAGAACACATCTTACCCCGCCGTGTTTATTACGTCATGTTGTAGAACACTAGAACAAAGTGTTCTAGTCACCATTTTATTTTTCTTTGGAATTTTGGTGCAACCACTTTTCACATACTGTGTATAACTATTTATCTGTGTATATAGTTTCACCGTCCTGTTACTTAGTAACACAACCGCTGATTTATTTGGATACAGTGCACACCACAGATTAGATAATATATAATCTGTGGTGTGCACTTTTGAAAACTTCGTTTTATTAGATTATGTAAATTGCTTTTGAATGTGTGTGACTGTGTGTGTGTCTGTATTGTATGTGTATTTGTGTGTGTATCTTTGTGTGTGTGTGTGTGTCTTCTCTTCATTACTGGAAACATAGCCAAAGAAATGCATCTACAAGAAAGCGCGAAAAGATGCAGAGGTTCTCATCGCGTTGTTCAATGTAGCCATTCTATGATAGACACGAAAAAAACAAGCAAAAATTAAGCCTGTAAAAACATGACGTTTTAGAGCATATTCCTGTATGGAGAGGGAAGTAACTCATGTTTAATAACTGTTACAAAAATAAATAATGAAAACGCCCCTTTGTTTAGCTTATAATCTATATATAATATATAAGCCCCTTAGGAGCCCTGAAGCCCGGCCCTCAGAGGTCCTATCGCGAAATGATGTACACTTGGCAGGCCAAGAATTACAAAAATGATACATACATCATGGGTCTAGGACTTATGGCTCCTGAGATATAGGGCGCTATGTTAATCTAGCTTATATAGTAAAAAAAAACGGTACTTAATACGCCCCCTTTTTCGGCCCTCTGAGGTCAGATCGCGCAATGGAATTTTGCTGCACACATGGTAGGCCAAGACCTACAAAATGATATATACATCATGGGTCTAGGACTTATGGTTGTTGAGATCTAGGGTGATGACGGACAGACATACAGACAGACAGACAGACAAAACGGGGACAATAGAGCATTTTTTTTTCGAAAATGCTCTAAAAATCATGTGTGCAATTTGAAAATTTGACAAAACATAACGAATCGGCATGACAGGGTAACCCCACTCTTGAATTGTTCTTCAATAATTATGGAGTGGAGCATATTACTGGTAGCATTGTTTTCATTTCGCTCTTGATTACAATATTATGCGCGGTTACACGAAAATAAGATCAAAGTTTAGTGTTCCATAAAAAAAATTTAAGTTGAAGAGTTTATACTTCTGGGGGGGGGGGGGGGGGTTGAGAATCACTGCCTTTAAGCATCGCAGCTTATTTTCTGCCCGTTTTGATACAAGTATGGTGCGTCAGTCGTTTGGTGCGTCTCTTGTTGGTGCGTCTGTCATTTGGTGCGTCTGTCATTAGTGCGTCAGTCGTTTGGTGCGTCACTTGTTGGTGCGTCTGTCATTTGGTGCGTCTGTCATTGGTGCGTCAGTCGTTTGGTGCGTCACTTGTTGGTGCGTCTGTCATTTGGTGCGTCAGTCGTTTGGTGCGTCACTTCTTGGTGCGTCTGTCATTGGTGCGTCAGTTTTTGGTGCGTCTGTCATTAGTGCGTATGTCATTGTTGCGTCAGTTGTATAGCGTCTGATGTTGGTGCCTCTGATGTTGGTGCGTCTGTCATTCGTACGTCTGTCATTGGTGCGTCAGTTGTTGGAGTGTCTGATGTTGGTGCCTCTGATGTTGGTGCGTCTGTCATTCGTACGTCTGTCATTGGTGCGTCAATTGTTGAGTTGTTTTACACATAAAAGTGTCAGAGCTGCTGTCCAAGATCCAGCTCGTGCGGCATACATTAACCACTTCCTGTCTGAAATAAATTTGAATATATATATATAAATTTGTCGTGCTGTGAGCAAAATTATTTCCATCTTATGGTCTATGATTTATAGGATGGTAACCAGAGGGAAAATCAAAAACATAAATTCTCCGAGGTGAAAAAAGGGCTATTTGACCATAAATTTTTTTTTAAAGTAAATAAAAAGTCTTAAAACAAATACAAATGAAAAAAAAAATTAGACAATAAAAAAAAAAGTTTTTGAATATATTGCGGTGAAGTGGGGGGGGGGGCGGGGGGGGGTAAATCTCGCAGCGATCTTGTAGATATTAAAGCCGGGAAACCCATTCACGTTGTACAAGCAGCATTCACACAGCGAGTAGAAACGTGTGACGTGTTGCAGGTATAGATAGAATTGATGTACAGCTCGATTATCTGCGTGATTCGCGACACGAACCAAGTGATCGTTAACTAAACAAACCACTGGATACTGGACGAAGATGCTATTGGTGTTATCACGTGAACCGATTATTTCTCTTGTACCATCCCGTCATTTTCAACCATTTTCAACCATTTAAGATACGAGTACTAGATGCCGTTCACATTGTATATTACCTTTTTTTTTGATATGGGGGAGGGGGGTACGTTTTCTGTTATTCCATTATTGGGGGGTAGGCGTTAGATAGATATATAGATAGATAGACAGACAGACAGACAGACAGACAGATAGATAGATAGATAGATAGATAGATAGATAGATAGACAGACAGACAGACAGACAGACAGACAGACAGATAGATAGATAGATAGATAGATAGATAGATAGATAGATAGATAGATAGATAGATAGATAGATAGATAGATAGATAGATAGATAGATAGATAGATAGATAGATAGATAGATAGATAGATAGATAGATAGATAGATAGATAGATAGATAGATAGATAGATAGATAGATAGATAGATAGATAGATAGATAGATAGAGTGCACCACCAAAAGCAGTAAGCAACCACTGTGATGGTGCTTACTTACACATCACCACCAACTTCGAGTCACTGGCCTGCTAAAACAAAATTAAGCGATGTAGAGGGATGGGAAGAGAGTTGTGTCTTGCTAGTTTATAACAAAACACTTTCTACACTCAATGCCAAAATAAAAATAACAGCTTAGGGGCGAAATGCCTTCCAGTACAATGTCTTGAAATCAGAATTTCACAAAGACCAATGTCATAACACTATTTTATAATATCTGCACTCTACCGAAACCCATGACTTAAGTCATAAACATATTTGTATCATTTAATTTTCGGCTTGATGTTTGTCAGCTTATTAAGATTATTTTGTTCACCGTGGGGGGGGGGGGATGTTGGATGGAAAGGGTGGAAGGAAAGAAAGAGGAGGGAGAGGAGGAGCATAAGCATATAAATGAAATTTGCGAAGACAGCTTATGGTAATCATTTTATCTCTCTCTCTCACTGGTTGGAAGAAAAATTATAAATAAAATAGAATGAAACTGGCTTACGGAATAAATAATTTGTCTTTTGAAAAGTTCAACTAAACCCAGATGTACTTGAATGAATGTTGTGGTGTGTGCCACACTCGTGGGTGGAAATTTAAAAAATACGAAAGTAAAAAAAAAAGTGACTAAATTTCCCTTGGAATAACTCTGGTGAGAAATCTGCACGAGTTACCTCCCTGAATGACGTCGAGATAAAACTACGGGCTCACTGGTGGTTATTTTCAGAAACAATACTTCACTCAACGGTTACACAACTTATCAGTACCCACCAGTTGCTGACATAAAATAGTTGACTCATGGGGAATCTGCATGTTTTTTTTTGTAACAACGAGGGTCATCTAATTATATGTCAGCTGTAGCGTCAGTTGTTTAAGTCAAATCGCCAGATGTTAGCGCATTGGTACCGTAATTTCCATACAGATGTCCCCCCCTAACTTTCAAAGGGCTTCCTTTCAAGCCCAATTTTTAATCAAATATGATGATTTCAGTAAACACTACATTTGAGCTTTATGCATTAAAAAAAAACAATAACAAAGATATGACATTGTGGATGAAGGTTTTACTCGGCTGTAAAATGATGGGAGATGACTCAAGAAGTTGACTGAAACATAACTCTTGTTTGTGTGTATATATACATACGCGCTAATAATATATAGGCCTATATATATTATGTTTCTCTTTATCTGGAATTAGGCGCGAAAGTCAAATCATTATCTTTTATTTTGAAAATGTGCTTTATTTTTAAACTAAGATAATTGGGTATATAAAATTGTATAAATAAATTATTATAATTTTATTGTGAATGCTTGTGTGTTGGTGTGTGTGTGTGTGTGTGTGTGTAAATAATTTACACTGACGCAAGAGAATTAAGAAAAAAATATAGTCTTAATATGACATTTACATTGTAAAAGAACATCTGCTCTGGACTCTGGACCCTGGACTCTGAATCGAGTCTAAAATAAATATGTAAAGAGCAAAGAGAGAATGACTTAGGGAGACTGGGGATGGGTGGGGAGGAGGGGAAGGGGGGGGGGGGGTAACAGTAAAGAGATGAAGAACAAATACAATCCAGGGGGAGACAAGTAGCACAAGGAATGGACAGAATCGAATATTCTGCGACTAGTCAAGTCCTAATTATGGATCTTGGCGGTCATTCTATCCATAGTTGTATTCTCCTGATGTTCCAAGTTCTGTGTACTCAACCAGTATCAGGGCAGTTCAGACGCAGCCAATCGGAGGGTTGAGACGGTAGCGCATTAGAGTGTCTGTGTTTTTTTTTGTGCATGTGCTTACATTGTGTGTATGTGTGTGTGTGTGTGTTTGTGTGTGTGTGTGTGTGCGCGCGCGCGGTTTTTTTGGTATCGGAGGAGGGGTGGATTACCTGGATAGAGAATGATGATGGAAATCTCCTGTGCGGGGGGAGGGGGGACATACCCATCCTCCCCGCCCCCACTACCACAACATGTTTTGTTGACAGAAGTAAACATTTGTTTACAACGTCTTCTTTTATAAAATTACTGTTACGGTTAGGTCATGATATTGTCTGCTTGTCCGTCAGTCCACGGGGGTGGGGGGGGGGGAACAGGCAGGATGGGGTGAGGGAGAGGGTTAGGCTCCATACAGCCTGCAACCTATCTCACACCACTCTCTCTCTCTCTCTCTCTCTCTCTCTCTCTCCCGATAGGCTGTGATATCGCTACATGGCTTGTACTTTGAACCATCTCTCTCTCTCACTTGTTAGCTTACCAAAACACGTGTCTTGTCCACTCTTTATATTAAAAAAAATATTTAGCTTATAATCTCTTTCTTTTTTTTTTGTCTATATTTTGCTGCCTAGCAGTGGCGTTGATATACGGCCCTAGTAGCAGGGGGGGGGGAGGTGGAGGGACTTAATGCCGCCCCCTCCCCCACCACCAGAAACAATACTTCACTCAACGGCTGCACAATTTATCTGTATCCACTAGTTGCTGACATTAAATAGTTGACTCATGGGGAATCTGCATGTTTTTGTAACAACGAGGGTCAGGTCACGTATGTAATTGTCAGCTGTAGCGTCAGTTGTTGAAGTCAAATTGTCGGATATTAACGCATTGATTCCATAATTCCCATACAGATGCCCCCCACCCCAATTTTCAAAGGGACCCTATTGTAATAAAATCTGTTGATTTCAGTCAACTTTCAGTGGGACTTGATAGAGACAGAAGAAGTTCATCAATCAAACATTTCGCTGAAGAGCCCTCAAGTTATGTGTGCCACCATTTGATACAACCCTGCCAGGTCTAAAAAAAAAATTTTGTAATTCTAGTTGATCGATCTGAATCTTCGGTGGATTCATGGACGTTCCCGGGAATGACCGAGCCGATTTCTTAGCTCGGTGGATTCACGGACGTTCCCGGGAATGAGCGAGCCGATTTCTTAGCTCGGTGGATTCACGGACGTTCCCGGGAATGACCGAGCCGATTTCTTAGCGAGGTGGATTCACGGACGTTCCCGGGAATGACCGAGCCGATTTCTTAGCGAGGTCGACCAATCCCATTTGCACCTCTTGGGGGATGAAAGTGCGTGTTACCAAGACCCGTGAGTATTTAACAAAATCAGTGGCTCTGGAGTGGAGCTTATGGGGGGACAGGCAGAGATGTCTGGAGTTAATTAGAGCGGCCGCCAAAAAACAACCCCGTGATGTAAGTTGAGAAGGAAATTATGGCTCAGTTCAGCACATGGGCACTGTAAGATTGGTGAATAGATCGGATGTTGATTGGTGCGTACATCGGATGCTGATTGGTGCGTACATCGGATGTTGATTGGTGAGTACATCGGATGTTAATTGGTGAGTACATAGGATGTTGATTGGTGCGTACATCGGATGTTGATAGGTGCGTACACCGGATGTTAATTGGTGCGTACATCGGATGTTGATTGGTGAGTACATCGGATGTTGAGGCTGAATGTCTGTTCTCATTGCCGTCACTAAAGAGGACTTGAGGAAATAGAGGATCATGTGCTGCTGCTGGTGGATCACAGGGTGGACCAGTCGGATAGCTGGATAGCTTGCTCGCTATTGGCCTGTATGGCGGCTGTTCACTGATCCTGAGGATCACAGTGAGTTTAATCGCACGGGCTCTAAGAGACTCTCAGCTCACAGATAAATTGAGTGAGTTGAGAGAGAGAGAGAGAGAGAGAGAGAGAGAGAGAGAGAGAGAGAGAGAGTCAAGCACAATCAGTTATATCATACCCCAGGTAAATCAGGAAGATAATAATAAGTCTAGTGAATTATACTAGGAATGTATTAAGGCCATTCGTTAAATGTAATAAAGTACCAAATCTAGTGGACCCCTGCTAAGTCTAACAGACCATGAATACTTAATTAGTCCAGCAGACTGGGCTCCTGCTAAGGTAAAGACAGATGTCTAGATAGACCAATAACAAGTATAGTAGATATAAGTCAAGTATACCGTATACCGCCAACAATTCTAACAATACCCAATTCTAGTAGCCCAAATACAAAATCTAGAAATATCACCAGTAATATCACCACAAATTCTAGTGGACATATTGAATGCAACAGTCCAGTACCAAAGCTTAGCCATCCACAAAGTGTACCAGTCACCGAATAGAAATTCAATGCCAATAGACGGAGGTAATGATAGCAAGAAATGAAACTTATATGAGGTACATCACCTGGGTAGGTCAAGTTCGGCAACCCACTCTGTACACACACGCACGCACATCCACACACTGAGTGAAAAGAACCACTCACGTAGACAGACGTGGGGAAGAGGGAGGGGGGGAAGATAGTTTATGTTGTAGTTTAACTTAAGATAAACTTTCATATCAGACGCACTGAGCAAACACCAGGCATCAGTAAAAGACCACTGACGTTGTTCCAGGCCCACGTCAGTGAGTGAGGTCGTCGCCGTGTCCGGAGACTCAAAATAGAAACTTGGTGAGATCAGAGAAGGCGGTGCGACGTTATGCGAGGATAAGGCTAAACCAGGGAGGGTGAAACGACGTTGGTCGAGGAATCTCGCCCAGACGGGTAGTGGGGGGGGTGCGACCAGAGCCGGATTTAGACTTGATAAGGCCCTAAGCTATTTGGGATATGGGGCCCTTTTTATAAGTCAATATATTTTATGTCAGTGCCAAATATTTAAGTATATATGACAATCTGGGCAATGAACTCTTGGGGGCCCTAAGCTATAGCTTGTGTAACTTCTACTAGGGTTCTGCGTAAAATCGAAAGTAAAGAATGAATACAACAGTATTCCAGTTTAAAATACAATCATGAAATAAATCGGATCTGCCCGAAAACAAAAAATAACCTAGCCTACCGATCAAGCCTAAGGGGATATAACTCTATGCAAAAGTTTTTGCAGGGTACAGCTAGTCTATATGTATATATATATAAGCGGTATGGGTTCTGCGTTAAATTGAAAGTAAAGAATGAATACAACAGTCTACCAGTTTAAAACGAGGCAAAGTAAAGAATGAATACAACAGTCTACCAGTTTAAAACGAGGCAGATGATGGATGAAAGAAAAAAATCAACAAAGCCTTTTTTTTTAAAGTAAAAATTCTAACCAAGTAAATGCCTAATGACCTTAGATAGAGACCAGAGCAGTTATTTGTTATTTTAAGACTCTAGCCAGAGACATCCAGAGACTTTGGGGGCCCATACATGGAACCTGTTGTGGACCTCTAAAATTGAAATTTAATAGGAATGAATACTTCAAGGGCCCCTTTGGCACCGAGGGCCCCAGACAATTGTCTCTAGCAGAGATTTTAAGTAATGTGCACTGAAAGTGAGCCTTGTGGTGTTTTCCTAATTTGCCTAGCCAACGATATTTAAATTGTTATGATTATGTGGTTGCTAATTTGCCTTAACAGATTGTGTGAGACAACAAATTAAGATATGTAAAGTAATTGTAGTGTTAATTTATTAGTTTTTTAATTTTTAGACTGGTATAATATTACAATTATTTTGGATATTTACTGTGTTTTATTATATGAGCCCGACACAGCAACAAGAACAGTTCTTGATGTTTTAAAAAATCCTAATCAGATATTGCTTGATCATAATAATACTCCATAACTCGTTATGGAATGCACCCCCACCTATCATATTTAATATTATAAATTTGATACACACAGCAACAAAAAAATAGTTCTTGATTAATGAAGACAACAAGATAATTTTTTTTTATAAATTTGACACATTAAATGAGATGTTCAAGAGACAGGAGTGTTGTAAGAGGAAGATAGGAAAACATGTCAACAGTAAACAAAATCTCAAAATAGTTTTGTTTATTTCCTGTGTCAGTTTTTTTTTCCTATTTTTGGACTACTTTTTTTTTTGCACTGAAATATTTTTAAAAATGTTGTACTTTGGTAATGACGATATGATGCCCATGTCACACAACAAAACATTGTTTGTTGGCACACAGAAGCACACAATCAAACACACAATCAAACACGTAATACACAATCAAACATCTTGTGGCTTTTTTAAAAGTTTCAGCTCTTACAACATAGAACTAAATTGGAGCCACTGTCGATGAGCTTAACTTGTTTTAAGGGACTCTTGTTTGATGACAGTATTTAAACTCCTGGGTTCATCAGCACATTTCGATATACTGCGCCTTGTGGCTCTGGTTGGTAATTAGAAACGCTTGCTACACTTGGCCCGTCATTAGATTTTCCAGGCCCACCTATAAATAATTTGTAAAATAAACTAAAATAACTAATATGATTTGTGTTACGTATAAAAACACCAAGTTCTGGCACGCGCTAAAAATAAATTCAAATTTCAATTGACACTTTCATTTTAGCACTTTGATAAAAATTCTGTTTGCCTTCCCTGGTTTCGATCATAGATAAAAATCGTACACGTCTTGTTTTCGCGAAGCAAAAACTATTTCTGTTGCAAACAGTTCGTGAGCTGAGCTTTTTACAGTAATGGATTTTATTTATGTATTTGTTTGTTTACTCAAATATGAAACAATAGCAGTTGAATGGGGGTGTTAGATATTAAGTCATTGTAAGTTAATCTAATATGATGGTGAGTTGTGTGGAGCAGATCTAGTAAAGACAATATGATGATGAGGCTGTGTGGAGCAGATCTAGTAAAGACAATATGATAGTGAGTTGTGTGGAGCAGATCTAGTAAAGACAATATGATGGTGAGTTGTGTGGAGCAGATCTAGTAAAGACAATATGCTGGTGAGTTGTGTGGAGCAGATCTAGTAAAGACAATATGATGATGAGGCTGTGTGGAGCAGATCTAGTAAAGACAATATGATGATGAGGCTGTGTGGAGCAGATCTAGTAAAGACAATATGATAGTGAGTTGTGTAGAGCAGATCTAGTAAAGACAATATGATGATGAGGCTGTGTGGAGCAGATCTAGTAAAGACAATATGATGGTGAGTTGTGTGGAGCAGATCTAGTAAAGACAATATGATAGTGAGTTGTGTGGAGCAGATCTAGTAAAGACAATATGATGGTGAGTTGTGTGGAGCAGATCTAGTAAAGACAATATGATGATGAGGCTGTGTGGAGCAGATCTAGTAAAGACAATATGATGATGAGGCTGTGTGGAGCAGATCTAGTAAAGACAATATGATAGTGAGTTGTGTGGATCAGATATGGTAAAGACAATATGATGGTGAGTTGTGTGGAGTAGATCTAGTATAGTAAACCTTTTAAACCGCGGACCAAATTGAGAGTTTAGCACTTGACAATACAAATTGAGAGTTTAGCCCTTGTCAATACCAAATGATAGTTTAGCACTTGACAATACCAATTGAGAGTTTAGCACTTGCCAATACCGATTAAGATAAATTCCTGTCATTGGTAAGAAGTTAGCCTAATATTTAAAAAATAAATAATAATAATACATCATATCTGATGTAAGTGGTAGGAATGTATAAATTATAACAATTATCTCATCCTCTGGAGAAAAATAATTGCTTGATTATTGTGGGTCAGGAAGGAAATAATAACAAACTGACAGTGACAATGGAACTCTACGAACCAGAGACGTTCTTATGGGTAGGAAAACTAGGTGGACTCCAGTGGCCCCGACTTTGGCTCACACATTAAGTGGCCCCTTTACAAAAATTAACTCCTATAAAATCTGATGCGAATAACGGCCCTGCTGCTAGCAGACGCGAGTCTAAAGTATCGATGTATTACGTGTTTTGAAGAAAACTGTCAAAATCAGCTCTTTTAATTCTACGCAATTATTTTTATTTATTTTTTTTAAATATACAGCACCAGGCCCGTAGCGTGCGGGGGAGGGGCCTGGGGGGGGGCGGGCTCCCCCCTGCGTTTTGTCTGCCCCCCCCCCCTCTGCTTGTGTGCTCTACTTAGTAACATTTATTTCCTTCCGGCCCCCCCCTCGCTATTGACCTGGCCCCCTGCTGTAGAATGCCTGCCCCCCCCTCTGTAAAATTTTCACGCTACGGGGCTGCACAGTACATAAGTTCTCAAAGACGAAAAAGGCTACCAAAACCGCCTTACCCGAAATTATGCCCCTGGTTCTAAGTATCCTTATAACCTGATCGACCGCTGTTTCTATAATATTGTTTTAAAGAAAAACAAAATTAATAAATAAAATAAAAGGTTGTTATGAAACAGACAGCAACAGAAAGAAAATATGAGGTATATTGCTAGGATGGAAATGTGAGAGATATTAGCGTATCGCCTCTGTCTGGTAGCAGGAAGTCCCAGAATGTTTACAAGTTTGACAAATGCACAGCGTTAAGGGCAGATAAATCAGTGGATATCATGAATGACGCAATCACTTTCTTTGTACATCGTTTGAAGCATCCACATCGCAATAGCGAGATCAATAAACCCAGACAAAAGAGGGGGATGTAGATAAATAAACCCAGATTTGATATAAACAAATCTAAAGACAGACTTTGAATCCAAATAAAAAAAAAATAAATAAATAAAAATGAGAGACGGGTTGTACTATTAGTATATAAACTGAATAAGGAAAAGAGAGTCAAAGCGTATTGATTGAGGCCAATAAATTGAATGCGTGTTTACGTACTAGAAATTTTCCAAGAACAGACCATGTTAATTTAAGATAGCCTGTAAGTGCCCAAGGTTCAAGTGCCCAAAGGTCAAGTGCCTAAGGTGCAAGTGCCCAAGGTGCAAGTGCCCAAGGTGCAGGTGCCCAAGGTGCAAGTGCCCAAGGGCCAAGCCCAAGGTGCAAGTGCCCAAGGTGCAAGTGCCCAAGGGTCAAGTTCCCAAGGGTCAAGTTCCCAAGGTGCAAGTGCCCAAGGTGCAAGTGCCCAAGGGTCAAGTGCCCAAGTTGCAAGTGCCCAAGGTGCAAGTACCCAATGTGCAAGTGCCCAAGGGTCAAGTACCCAAGGGTCAAGTGCCCAAGGTTCAAGTACCCAAGGTGCAAGTACCCAAGGTGCAAGTGCCCAAGGGTCAAGTTCCCAAGGGGCAAGTGCCCAAGGGGCAAGTGCCCAAGGGGCAAGTACCCAAGGGGCAAGTGCCCAAGGTGCAAGTGCCCAAGGTGAAAATACACACGCTTTTCTTTGTTTTGTTTTTTTTTAAATTGCGAGCAAGAATACAAATACAAAATAACTCAGGTGACATTTCTGAGGCAACCATTTACAACGTAAATCTAATTTGCGTCGCTGCTTGGCCGTGGGAACCCGAACACTTTTCATGGGGCCCCCTAGTCTTGAGGGGTAACCCGTCTTTTTTAAGGAAAAAAAAATAATGTATTTTTTGCTGCCTATTCGGGGGGGGGGGGGGAGATTAGTGGAGTATTGGCAGTGCTCGATTTAAGAAAAAACCAGTGCCGGGGATGAAAAAAATTTCTGCACAGCCGGGAATAAATGTCTATGCTTTCATCCCCGGCAGGGCTATATTAGCTAAAGCAGAGCCGGGGGATGACAGGTCTCATTGCCGGGGACAGGCCCGTAGCCAGGTCAAAGTCAGCAGGGGGGCACCGATACCCAGCAAGGGGGTCATCTTTACTTTTTCTTTATTTGTTCCTCTTTTCTTCTTTTTTTTAAGAGGGAGGGGGCACTCCACATCCAGCGGGGGAGCACGCCCCCCACCCAGTGCCTCCCTTGGCTACGGGGCTGGCCGGGGATATCCCCGGCATCCCCGGCGGTAAATCGAGCCCTGAGCATAGGGGCTCTAATGGCGTTTGTTTGTCCAGGGCCCTAGATATATATATATTTTTTTTTTTTTGCTGCGGTGTTACTGGTTCTGAAGCGGTGTGGGTGTAGGGATGGGGGGGGTCAAATGTTCCACGACAACAAAAAGGTTGAGGGCCAACTGACATAGGTAACCAGCGTTTGTGGGACTCTGGCCCACACGTTGATCGGACAAACAACTTCACCACGGGGGGGGGGGAGGCGCGTGCCACCACTTGTCTGTGGCCAGACCAGTCTGTTGACCACAAATAAAAGATAAAAGGGGAAAGCGTTGCATTTTTTTTGTTCATATACGGGAACCTAGTGAACAGGTGCAATCAGAACCGTTCTTACGAAGGAGGGCGTGGGAGGGAGGGAGGGAGGGGGGTGTCCTCTGCTGATGGTTTTTACATGTACTTTTATTTCCGTAACTCAGCAATAACCCAACTTGTCCAACTTTCATTCTAATCCAACCCTAAGCCATCTTACGAGGCTCCAGTTTTCAAATATATTTGTTATCCCATAATTTGAAAGCGGTGACCTTGAGAATGTTTCAGCCAAGTTCATCAACTGTAAAATTGCATAAGGGCCACTAAATGCACCCTGACCTGTAAATAATTAAAACGTCTCTGGTGACATGTAACGGCAGAGCATGGTGTGCTGTATGCAAATATCTAATATAAATAATAACGGTCTCACGTCTGCATTATATCGAAAGTAGAAATCAAGAATTCAAAATGACGTCTCTACGGCGTCTTGATTCGATAAATGTTAGTTTGTTTGTTTTTTTAATCTACAGTTTTTTATAATTCTGCGATTTCAAACATGAAACCCAAAGGCCAAAATGTGAAATTATTTCATTAAAGTAGTTTTTTTTTTTTTCTACAACATTTTGCATCTTTAAATTGTAATAAAAATCATGAAAAGCGGGATGTCCACAACCTAAAATAACCTAGCCTACTGATCAAACCAAAGGGAATATAACTCTATGCAACTGGGATGGGGGGGGGGCATTTGCCCCCTCCGAAAAAAAAAATTAAAAGATTAGACCAAAATTTGTTTAAAATAAAATACAAATATATAAATAATGTGATTTTTTAATACAGTGATTTTTTTGCCCCCCCCCCCCTGAAAGTTTGGTCTAGTTGCGCCTCTGACTGCTAGTAAACAAATAAAACACCCATCAAACTTGGATTCGAACAATCATCGATTCTAGTCACAAGTATGAAGTGAGAAGTGATGTGCCTAGTGGGACGTCATTGGAATGACGATGTCAACAACTTGAAACTGTAGTATGTAAGTTTGTTGTGAGAGGTTGGGCCAGGCAGTGTGTAGTGAGTACCGCTGTACACAAATATGGGAATGAATACCACAAATGTGTGAGTGGACCACGTATAACGAAATTATAGTTTGGAAAAAATGTTTCAAGGGATCGATGGCGAAAGGGCTATCTTAACACATGGGTACGCCGCAAGGGCGCTTACTCGGAGACCCCCCACACACACACACACACGTTAACTGATCTTTCACGCTGTCGTATGTGCCACATCAGCACTGATATGCACAAGGGGCCCATAAAGCTGCTAAAACGGTTCTGGTTTTCTGTTGTTAGGTTAAATTCCACTACATGCCTACATTATCTCATATAACTACTATAAACACTCCATTTATTTTCTATTATTTTCCCAGAAAGCCCTTCTATCTAAGTTAAGAGCCCATTGTGGCTCACGGCTCATAAGGTTTGCCACCCCTGCCCTGGGATTGTGCTGTGGTTAACAGAAACAGTTGTTGGTAGTCTATTGGCTAATCTTCAAAATATGGACTGATTTAACTGATATTATTATGATATCTATGAGTCATTACAAAAGTACAAAATTTGGGGGAATGAGATAGGGGGGGGGGGAGGGGAGTAACAACCTAACAGTTTTACACACTCACTTGTCTCAAGAGAAACTAATACCAGTGACCTAATACCAGTGACCAGTACAATGAATTGTGATTTTTAAAAAAAAAGTTTCGGTGGTCAAGAAACACACACAATAAATCAAAAAAAAGATAAAAGTGTTCACTTTATGCTCCAGTTTATTTTAAAAATCAACAAACTTTTAGATTTTTCAATGTTTTCACAGAGTTCATTTAAAAAAAGAGAGAGAGAGAGAGAGAGAGAGAAATAGAAAGGAAGAGAGAATTTTAATTAAATAAACATTTTATGAAAACTGAAAACTAAAAATATTCACTCCAGAAGTCTTGCTGTGAGTGTGATTTGTAAAAATAGTTCAAAAAATTTCTCACAAAATAAATATTTAAGAACGTATATTTCATTTCTTAAAAAAAAGAATCGTATCATAAAAAAAATTATAAATAAAGGCAAATATCAAAGTATTTTTATTGCACTTTAGAACGGTAGACTTTTGACCATCTGGACTGATGTGGCTAACAAGCTGGCTGGAAGTAAAACAATAGCGGAACTTCAGGAAACGCACCATAATGAGGTCAATCTAAAATTCAAAAATAATTTTTTTTTTAAACTATGTCTGATGGTAAGGAGCCAGCATTTTTTAGTCAGAAATCAGAGTCAAAATTCTAATAAATAATTCTTAATTCTGTGTGAAATAGCTATTTTTATCTTTGTCCAAAATTCTAATAAATAATTCTTAATTCTGTGTGAAATAGATATTTTATCTTTGTCCAAAATTAAAAATTTAAACAAACAGAAAGCAAAAAAAAAACATTTTTCTTACAAAATGACAAATAAAAAATTACTCATTTACAATATTTAGAACAAAAAATGCAAAATAATGCTTAAAAAATCACATCTCTGATACTGTTTATTGTTATTAACATTCAATTCTATAAATATAGTCAATTTGCATGTGTAAAAGTGTAAAAGATTCCTGAATTCTTTAACGTTTAAAAAAAGTATGAACACATATGTATAATTTCTACTGATTTAAAAAGATTTTAAAAATGTAAACGTTTATAAGATCCAACGTTTAAAAATATTGAAATGAAATATCTTTTTTAACCAATCCTAGATTTATCAGTTTTCACAAAAATAATCATCACAAGTTTTTATCGCTTTTAAAAAAAAAACAAAAAAATCATTTGAACAAACATTTTGAATTTTGAGACATTAAGTTTCACAGCCCTCAAACTGGAGAATAGCGGTATGAGTTTAGGACATTCTATAGTGACTAGACTAGACTAGACTAATCAAACCACTGTACAGAAATGCTATAATGTGTTGGGTACAACCAAATATGTGTGAGTCTAGTTAGCTATCATTAAATTAAACTAACAAATGTCTTTAAATTCTAAAACAGCATTTTAAAAAAAAACTATCTTTAAGTTGACATTTATTTATCAATTTCCATACCACTTCTTGTTACAATCAAGGGGAAGTAGTCTGAGAGAGACTTAGTTATTTCTCATGCTTGTGTTTAGTTCAACCACTGTATAAATCATAGTGCACCATGAAAGACAAATACAAATGCAACATAAAACCATGTTGGTAATAAATCTTTGAAATTAATTTTTTTTTAAATCCTTGACAATATTATGCAAAGAAAAAAAATTGTAATTAATGTTTAATCAATTATTATAAATAATCATTTGTCGCCAACCAATTTAATTCAAGAGTAACTGTGCTTTTGGTCCTGTGAACAGACACAGCAATATCCAATTACTAATTTCTCTAGTGTAAGACATGTTTACTTCAAAAAAGACTAATAATGGATCAATTAAAAAAAAATATCTGACGTCTGAAGTAAATTAGTGGTTCTCAAACTTTTATGCTTTGCGACTCATCATAAATAAAACATTCTTTTTTTTTTTGCGACCTACCAGCTAATAAGAACTACAATGAAAGATAGAATAAACAAATCATTAATAATATATATATAATCGATTTGGGCTCTGCGTTAAATCGAAAGTAAAGAATGAATACAACAGTATTCCAGTTTAAAATGCAATTATGAAAACAGCAGTATTTCAGTTTAAAATACAATCATGAAAAAAATCAGATCTGCCCGAAACAAAAAAATAACCTACCAATCAAATCAAAGGGGATATAACTCTATGCAAAGGTTTTTTCAGGGTACAGCTAGTATTATATATTAGATTTGTCCTTTTACTCTGCATAATGTACACATTTTTAGTTGAACAACATATAGAGTTGTAATCATGCATATTTAAATTTATACTATGTGGTAACCCTCCTAAATTTGGTCTATGACCCACAGTGAGTCGCAATCCATACTTTGAGAACTACAGAACGATAAATTATCTCTTTGTTTTTCTTCAGATACTTCACTATAATAAATGAGTACTAAAATGCAAGACACTTTCACCTCTATTTACATAGAATATCGATTACATATTGTTTATGTTCATAATGTAACAAATTTAATTTCTGGAACTTGTAACCTTGTAATGAATATGTCATGATAAAACAATTTATTATGCTGTTCGACAACAAAAAGTATTAAATTTTGATTCAATTTTAACTCTGATAAAAGCATTCAAAAAAGGCAAAAAACTTTGACCAAATAATTTAGTGCAACGATTTTCTCTGATATTCAGATGGAATGGGCAATGGAGTGTTGACAACAAAAATGGAATCTGGCCAGAAAAAAAATTTTATTGAGGGAATGTAATAATTTATGTAATATTGAAAACAATTTTCTAATTTAAATTTTATGTTTTCAAAATAAACCAGAAAATAATTTTAAAAAAAGTAAAGTATGTACCACAGAATGAATTATACTAATACATGTATCAAGTGGCCTGAAAGTTAATGAAAACTATTATGATATATTTACTAAAGTGGCACTGACAGAACATGACTAACTTAAGTAACATAGAGAGAAATATTACAACATTATAACACCAAATGTGATAGAGAAATATTTGACATGTTTAAAAAAAAAATTTTAAAAACTTTCATCTCTTTATCTGACCAGAACTTTAACCTGTCGGCTTGTATTATTCCCCACTTCAAACAACTGCGTACTCATATTCTGCTATATCTGGCTATCTGCTGACGGCAGTTTGGGCAACTATGGATGACATCTTTACAGCCATCCAAACAAAACGGAATAAAACAACATCCAAAGGAACACCTGAAAAAAAAAAAAAACTTCAACAATTCAGCCCCAACTTTTACATTAAAAAATTCTGGTATTAGGGAAGCAATGGTAGTATGGTATAGCACTTAAATGCTAGACAGAAGAACCTTGTACATAGCCCCTGTGAGTTTTGTGACTATACTCAATGTTCTTAAGTTCACACAGCTTATAATTGGGAAAATGGCATTTATTTTTAGGGAAAGTTAATGATTATGGGCACAAATGGCATTTTTTAGGGAAAATTAACAATTATGGGAACAAATCTCACTGATCCCATTCTACAGAAACAGGTGAACTGTACTTCATCTGACACGAATTGTCTATACAGGCGTCATAAGCAATGTTCCCTCTAAGCCGAGCGCGTGAGCGATCGCTCATAGGTATTCAGAGCGTCGCTCATACTACACGTACGATCGCTCACTCTGACGGACGACACCGCTTAAATCGCTCACAAATTTTGGCCTCAAACAAAAATGTCGCTCAGAGACAAAATTTCTTGCTCACTTCATACCACATCTTAGAGGGAACATTGATCATAAGGGAATCTTAAGGAAAGTAGAAAAATAAGAAGTATTTTAAGAGTGAAAAAATAAAGCTTTCTGATTTCTGAGTTTGGGATTGACTGCCTGAGGCCTTGACATTGTCTGATCTTTTTGGGGGGGACGCAGAGAAAGATGATAACAAATTTGAGTGAGCATGCACTGGGAAACTGGGACACTGGTCTCAGTACAGTTTTATCATGATAAATGGACGAAAATCAATTTTTTTAAACTGCACAGGTACAAAAGGGCATGTCAGAAACTGTGGCAGCATCCATATCCTGTAAAAAGACATGCAGGAGAAATTGTAATAGCCGAGTAGTTTGGCTGGATGGCATAGTTATTCATCAGAATAATTCATGACGTTACTGATAAAAAAAACTTTGCGAAGTCTTTAGAGAATTGATGGTAAACTTGTGCAGAAAACTAACAGCCCCCCCCCACCCAGGAAATCTGAGAGAAATACTTGAAAGTCAACAAAAAGTCAAAAAAGAAAAGTTAAAATATGGTTTATACACAACTTATGAGAGGCTGTGCAGCCAAAGAATCTTCCAAAACATCAAGCTATCATTATAACAGCCTTAAAAGATAAATGTAATGATGCATCAAAAAAAAGACAGTGTCTAAGTTTTTCTTGAATCATTTTCTTAATGAAATGTCACAGAGCAAAGAATAACAAAAGGGCTCTTGAAATTTACGTACATTATAAAAAAACTTCTCAGCTTTTACAAAACAATTTAATGAGAAGATGTATCATTAATTTAGCCAAACAGCTAACAGCTAAGCGTATCACTTAAAAACTATAAACTATACATACCCTACAAAGAACAGGACGCAGCAAATGATCCAAGTAAAGGTTCCAGTCTCAAAGTGGGGCCGGGTCACAATCTCAGCGTGACAGTGGGGGCAGTTCATGTGAACTGGAACATCACGGAACGTCTGGATGACCGTGATGGAGGGCTGAGCCACAACCACAGTTGCACTATGGTTGTAGTTGGCTGACATGCTATAAGGTGAACTGTAGCCCATGACAGGCTGTGCAGGATGACCATACCCTGTTGAATGCAAATGCAGACAAGTCATGCCTCAGACTTATACATGCAAGTGAGTAGCTTCATCATACAATTAAAACATTTTTTTTTTTACAAACATTCAAAAAATCCTAAGCATTTTTCTTCAGAATCAAACCAAACTCTGAGCTCATATTAGAGCTGAATATCAAATTTTTAAACAATACCTAGGATAAGATAAAATAGTGAAGCAATAATTGAAATGCAGCCAACATAGTATATGAACTTTTTGTTTATTATGATTATAAAGGCATTGGTCAGCTGATTCCAGAAAATGAATATTTTTTTCCTATCCGATTTAAACAAATTGAAAATTATCTTCACAAAATAATGAACATATTTCATCAAACTTCGCAGTCAAAATGTATTAACCTACTGGCAGTTTTGTTACCAATCTAGGTGCTACTTGAACCACTCGGAAACAAACAATGCCTACTATTCACAGATAAAAAGCATCACTCAAGGCATACAATTTACTGTATTTGTTTCGATCAAAGTATGTCTTAGTTACAAAAATCATGTCTACTAATTTTACGTAGAAATGGGTTATAAAATAAAACAGAAATTAAGAGGCATGCATCAAAATTTAGTTAACATGAAGTGCAGTGCATATGACAGTGGTTCTCAGACTTTTTGAAAAGAATCTTGCAAGGCAGAATCACTTTACAGTTCTTTAGATTCCCCAGACATCATTGTATTTAACTACAATCATGTGTGCCAATAATTTATCAACCATTTCAAAAAGAAAGTATTTAGAATTATTTTCAAAAGATTATTAGAGAAAGCATTAAAAATTTATTGCTTAAATTTTCAATGCTTTCTCTAATAATCTTTTGAAAAAAATTATTGCTTAAATTTGCTTTCTTTTTTAAATGGTTGATAAATTATTGGCACACATGATATATTCTATACAAATACTCATTACATTAACTTCATAAAAGAAACCAACAAGCTGTAATGTTTTTTAATAAATCAATTTTCAAAAAGAAAGCTTAAAAAAGTGCTTCTAGTCTTAGACATCTCACTGTAAGTGATGTTTTTTTGGATGATGACAAAAATAATAATCATGCCACAGGGTTGTTCAGACTACACTACTGGTGTTTGTGATACACTTTACAGCACAGATAATACCTGGCCAACCATAACAGGGTTGTTGTGGTGGGGGTGGCAAAGGAGACATCGCTGCAGATGGTTGAGTAAATCAAAAATATGTATTTAGAATTATTGATCTCCACATCAAAAAAATTTCTTAGACAACAACAATCAAAGTTTCTTTCACTTTTAAAAAAATAAAACTTCCCCACATAAACGTATCCCTTGTTATATGAATTATATAGATATTGCTTACACATATGTGTATATACTTTCATAGTTTATCCCATAATGGTGACGGCAATTAAATAGCACCCTTGATTACCTTGGCACGCCAGAAAATTAAAAATATCAGTAAAAAAAAAAACTGCATAAGAAATACTGCAAATAAAAACATAACGTACTGGAACATGCAAAAAAATTTCTTCTCGATTTGGATTTAATTTCAAGCGCTTTGATAAAATCATATTTGCCATCCCAGGACTACAATGTAATAATAAAAATGACTAGGTTCTACCTTGAGGATAGGCTGGTGGCATTGAGCAGCCTGAAAAAAACAAAAGGTGAAAATGTAAACATGACTAAATTAAAATAAAAAAACATTCACTTAATCTGGAACCTTCTACACTGTTAAAATGCATAATTAACTATTTTGAACAAAATTTGGATCTATTGTACTGCATAGTTATTAGAAAACCAATGATGTTATAAATATATTTAAACAAAATAAATAGTTGGTAAATTTTAAACACAAGATAATGTTAATTTACAAATAATTTTTAATCGTTTCTACTTAGTCTTTAAAAGAGATGACATAACATTTACTTAATAAGATAAACTAATTGTACCTGGAGGATAGCCCTGTGATTGTGCTGGTGGGTAACCTGGAGGATTACAAATTAATGACAACTTTTAAACAAACTTTATTTTTTATTTGATTATAATTATTTATGTCATTAAATCTATGCATGTAGGAAATAGCCAAGTAATCAGAAGATTTCATACATGAAATCCTTAAGTCCTTGTCTATAGATGACAGAAAGGGTAAATTTCAAATTCTTCTGAAGTTTATTACAAATATGTTATTTTAGTAAATAATGAGCCATTTTTTTTACCATTTCTTCACTTACACTGTGATTCCAAATGACTGCAGAAATATGTGGACTATTTATCTTAAAAATTGTATCTTACAGCCTGAACATTCAAAAATCAAAAATGCTGAGTCGAATGCTTTCTGAGCTATAATTTTTTTATTAAATTATAGCAATGTAAAGAAATTCGAGAATTGGTTAATGCCTTTTACTGGCGATAATTGTATGGTAAATAATTATTATACTGTACCTTGGTAAGATTTAGAAATAATTGTATGGTAAATAATTAATATACTTTACCTTGAGGAGATTTAGAAATAGTAGAGGGGTCATAAGGTGCAGAGTATGTAGGATTAGGTGGAGGGTATGAGGTCTGTCCAACTGCTGCTAGATAACCAGGATATGGCGGAGGTGGGCTCGTTGAAGACATTTCTGCAGAAAAAAATAAACTTTTAAAGTGAAGTTTGTGCAATCTACTTTTTTTTTCAAAAGTGGTCTGTGGTTATTTGGGATAAAAGTTTAAACAGTTCTGAAATTTTAATGACCTTAAAAAGGTAGAAATATACACGAATTTATGCACTAAAAAATACCAAATTAGCCCTAAAAGTAAAAAAAATATGCCTTACAAATATTACTTACAACTAAATAAGCAATATAGCTTTTTACATTTCCAAAAGAGTGTTTGTGTAAGGTCTTAATTTGGAGCAATATCAATTCCTATGCAATTCCAAACCATAACTTATTAAGTTTTTCTGAATTGTATTTACTTTAAAAAAGTTGACATTTGATGATTCTATAATTGGCATTTTTATATGACGAATAATATTTTTTATATTTTGAATTAAGAATAATGTGCTTTAAATAGTATACTCAATAATTTATTAGACAGAGGTCACCAGCTTAACAAAGCCACAAAAACAGTGTACACATCATTTATTGAGCTTAAAAGTCTTAAAAAGTCTACTTGATGTAAGACAACTTTTTCAGTAAGCATTAAAAACATAAAAAAAATGGTAGCCAAGAAAGAGTGTGTCAGTGGGATGTACATTCAAGCTCATCTTTTCCCACTCTTCAAACGTAAATACTAGGTTCCAGCTCTGAATAAGACAGTTAAAGCTGGATTGAAAAATAATTAAACCTATTTGTACAAAGGGTATTTGTGCCCTCCGACATCTAACTCAAGTGATGACTGGCTTTACTTTTATTTTCTTATTTCACAAATAAGGCTGTCGTTTCATTATTTCAGTAATTTTCTCATATTTTCTTATGGCTTTGAATGGGCTACAGGATTCAACAAAGACTTGAATGTGTATTAAGATGACTACAAACTTAAATTGAACTAATCACAAATATTTCTTACAATCTACAGTGTTGTTCTTAATTTTTTTTTTTAAAGATTTTGAGATATGTTTTTAGGTGACTTTGAAAGTGTTCCTTTCCTGGAAAACCATAAAAAGATTTGTGACTAATGCTACTAAATTCTTCCCCTGAAAATTGGTTGATGGTGATAAGAAAACATAAGCTAAACCAGAAAAATAGTATTTGCAAAATGATCATTCAGAAAAAAATAGGAGAATATATTTCAAGATTTAAAATTAAATGATAAATATGTACATTGTTAATGTCTTCATAAATAAACATAGGAAAACACTCATGTCACAGACAATGGCTACAGCCAGATACTCTCTATTCTCTATTATTAATGCATGTACTCTACTTTCCCTAACATGCTTAATGTGAAGGAGTTAAATATTAATGTTAATTTTAATATTGTTTTGATTCTATTTGTGCATGTGTGAATCAGCACACTTTTTAATTGACTAGAGAGTATAAATTTTAATGTAGTTATGTGACATAGTGAAACGTCACTTGTCATTTTTACTTGGATACCAATTAGTCTTGAATCGTTAGTGAATTGTTTTGTTTTGAGATAGCAGGACGTGTCTCTTGCTTAGATACAAGCCTTGGAGATTTAAAAGGAGTTACTTACTTGAGCTTGAACAAGGAGGTTGTATTTGGTTTTCTCTATGAGAGTCAGTTTAATAGTCAAGTATGATGGAGCATGTTTTCTACTTTAATGTCTTCGTGTAATAAATGTGTCATGGAATCAGCTATACGGCCTTCAGACTTTCATTTATGATATATTTGTGAATACTTGTGATGAACTTTTGATGAACAACACCACGCTACCATACGCCTCCATCTAAACCAAATCTTAAACCTTTACACTTAATATCAAAATAATAATGAAAACAACTAAAAAAAAGTCTGTGTTATAAGTAACAAATATAATCATTAAACAAAAAGTACACGACAATTAGTCTCATAGTCATCAGCCTTTTTCCTTCTCCCCTTGGCCTTGTGGCTTCATTGGTCATTACAGGCGACTCCTATGTTCTGTATGCTGTGTGCTCTGTCAATGCATTGACAATGGTTTGTGGTCATTGCCTGATGTGTCTGTTCTGGTCCTCAATCCAAGCCACCAATCATTTTCTTTTCCATATTGGAGTTGCCCTGGGTCATAAATGGGCACACCACCATCCTCGACTTGCACTCTGTATCGTCATCCTCCGTCAAATGCTTTCCAGTCTGGCTTCTCTGGATTTTGGTAGTAGACACCTTGAACCTGCTGTATAGTCAGAAAATCCCGGGTCATCCAATAATAGTTCCTTTCCACCCTCTTTTTGTACAATTCATTACTGTTTTGAGTACTTTCATGTTTTCTCCCACATGTGCAGGACTAAATCCAGAGTCTTGTTTCAGTGTGTTTAGCAATCTAATAATGCTTCAAATATGTGTTTTTTCTCTAATCATTCATAATCATTATCTGCCTCACTATTTTCTCTACTGCTTCTACTCTCCATTGGCCTTATGGTGTCACAGGTTAGACCATACATGTTAAATGTTCCATTATTCTGTGAAATGTCGAAACTCTCTAGAAAAATATTGTGACCCTGAGTCAGATACAAGTGTTTTTGGTATCACATAGCTATCAAAATGAGATATTAATTTGCTAATTATCATATTTATGCTGATCTCGTAGTTATCAAACTCTCTACCTCTAAGAAGTTTCATAGATAGTCAATTGTAACTAAGTATCTTTGATCTTTCAATTGAGTCCATGATGTTAGACCCCACTCCATGTTAATGTATTTGTGAATAAACAAATGAAAACACAAGTAATAATAGGTAGGTTTATTTCTAATGGGGCCACATGCTCATATAACATCCCAGCTTCCATAACCAACCAAAGCTACAGCCACATATTCTCTAATCAGACTACTCTATATCGCTGCTACAGTCTTTATAAAGTTTCTCTGGCATAAATGCAGCTTTCTCCATACTGTATACTAGTCTGATAATTTTTTTCTTCTATATTTGATTCGTGCTTTCCTCCAACTCCACCCTTTCCTCCAACTCCTGCCCAAGTGCCTGTACTTTGCCGACTTTGGGTTCAAATCAATGGGTTGGAATTCAGAAAATATAAAGTAAGCTATTTTATGATTACATGTGTCTAAAATAATTTTTATTTAGTGGTTGATGTAAGTTTAATACATACACGAATTTAAATTTTGATATATTATCATAAATATAATATTATTATATATAATTTACCTTTAGGCTTATACTGGCTGAGGCTTTTAACAGTTTTGTTGTTTTAGTACTATCACTTTTAGTGTGCTTAAGTTTTCTTTTCAATTTCAAATAGTTCTACGGATAATAAGATAATAGTTTATTTGCTTAATAAAAATATAATTATCATAACCAAGTTCATATTTGTTTATCTTTTTCGGACTGAGAAAAACAAAAGGTCTAAAATCTAAAATAATAACAAACAAAAATCTTATTAATAAAATAAAAACGAAATGGCCTTTGTTTACTTCCGTGTCAATTTGTTATTTCCTTTTTTTTTTTTGTTTTTTAATTAAATAAATAATTACAGTTATAATACTACCTATTGCTTGGTAAAAGTCGTTCCAGTTAAATACGTATTTTTCAACGTATATCTTTTATATTAAATATGCATATTTCTTGTAAAAAAAAAGTTAACAACAAATGATTTCAATGTTATTTAAAATACGTGCAAGGGATATACCTCATAAAACGTAAACGGTTACGTATACATAACACATCTATATTTAGTAATCATGTAATGATATAGCGTAATGTTCTCGTAACTTTTCATTTCCTGTCTGTATAAATAAATCTATAAACTATCAAAATTGCAATTAAAGGAGGATTACTAGAATCACATTATTTTTCCAACCAATTTTGAAGTAACAATAATGTAAGTTTCTATCTGTAAGATACTCCGGGTACGAATTACAAAATTGCTGACTAGACTGGACGATCTTTGTTTTTCCTTGTTAAACTCTGTTATGTCTAAAGTAGACTAGTCTTAGTTACTACGATACGGTCTAAGAAATTTTTGTCATTGTTGATTATTAACTGACAAGAAATAGTCCGTTGTGAGATGTTGCAATAGTTTTTATTTATTTTTTATAGATAATTGATGACACAATTATTTTGAATTAACCAATTGCATTGTACAATCATATTTATATATGATATGATATATATTTATTTCATATATTCAATATTCTATATGAATGTTCTTTACTTCCTTGTCTTGTGTATTATATCAGAGATTAGATTCTTTTTTATTTCAATGAGTGATAGTTACACCACCATCAAGGGAAAAACGTCAAAATTCATTTCAGTAGATTTACTTTATTATTAGAAATTAGATTAGTCTTTTAATTAGGATTTAAAAGGTTATAATATTAATATAATATCATTCTTGAGCCTTGTTGTTTTATTTTGATCATTAAGTTGAGTAAAAAAAAACACTTTAAAAAATTTAATATCTTAACAAAAACGAGTACTGACTTGATTTAATAAATGAGTTTGAGTCCAAGTTAAAGAGGTTCATAGAAAGAATGACATTTATCCACAAAAATTACAATATATAAAAAAATAGTAGCATTCTGACAATTTTTTTAGTCATTGTGGATGATGGAAATTATATGGTCTTCTATTTTGGCTCACCTTTATGAAATGAAATAGAAAATTATATGTTTTATGGGTGTCAAGATGTTCTAAATGTTTACTTTATTCAAAACAGCTCCCATAAAATGATAATTATAGTATAATGTTTATCCAAGATGAACTGCTTCTGTCACTTTCTGCTTCAAAATGGTAGATATCTGAGATAAAAAAATGAAGGTGACTAATAAAGAATTCCTGTTTACACTTATTTATCAATGATGGTGTCAAGAGGAGAGACAGACTACTTACAATTGAAAATTAACCACTTTCCATGAAGTAGCATGATGTAAATATCTAGAAGCTGATATATTGAAATGAAAATCAAGAACCACTTTTCTTAAGTCGCCAAATGTGTGAAAATATTTTATGACTGCTAAGCATTAGGGAAACAAATTAAATGATTTAACTATTGTCACCTGTTTACTTGAGAAACGTATGTAAAGAATGTCCCACTGAATTGCTAAAGAAATGTTTGGTTGGAGAGAAATAGATGTGACAGTTGACATCATTATGGCATAGCTTATGGTAATCTTATTATCAGGGTAGAGACATTTTAAAAACTGCAGGCCCCAGTTTAACTATATGGTAAATTAGAAAAATAAATACTAGTCATAATGGATGGAGGGGGGATTTTAAGTGACCGGAAGTTGATGTTTTGGAAGAGCAGCAAAGCATTAGTTTCTTGTTAGAGTAAGACTTCTTTTATGTAAATATTGTAGAATGTCAAATAATTGTTATAAGGATTTATTATGTTTTATTTCCATTGCGAGTAATCACCAGTGTTAAATGTCTAGCATTGAACTACTTAAGTTCTTGTATATTGTTTGTATGTTGCTTGGTTCTACTCAAGTACATGTAATAAATATTGTCTTAAATAAACACTACAATAATACGTAAATAACTTTTAAAAAGTTGGTTTTTAGTAAGGTTGGCTGATAAGATGTTTTGTTTTTAAGGGACTGGATGCATTATGTACCTTTATGATAATCATTTTTATCAATTATGCCCGATTCAGGCTAATCATTTTGAGTGCTCACGTTGTAATGGAGCATGCATCTAAAAACAAACTTGGTATTTCTTCTGGTATATCTAAATTTAGCTTTAAATATCCTCTTTAGTCAACATGTTCACTATGGTTTCACATTAAAAATGTGGGCTACTTTTTTTTATGGTGATAAGTGTTTTTAGAGGAGTATCATTGGCCTATTGGTTATAAAACCAGTATGCAAATTTTTGACAAGGAAATCAAATGAGGAACTAGGGAGGAGCAGGCCAATGTGGATAGAGGAACGAACAGTAACATAGGAATAGTACTACAGATTGTGTGGCCGCACAGGGTGCTTAAACAGTGCTGTTAATTGTTTTTGCCCTTTTCAGATCAGGATGAGGGTGCCAGAGATATAACAGGGCACAGCTGGGAGGGAACATTGTTGTGTCCTGTGTAAAAGTTTATTTTTGTCCTTCTCAATATCATTGACACCCCATTCAACTGAGATGCTGCGCTCTTAAAATCTAAACTAATACACCTTGTAGAACTAAGGCCCATTTTTTTTTTTAAACCATTGCTGAGCCACTATTCTTGTCAAAGTGCAATCAACTGAACTCAGAAAAAACAGAACTAGATCAATAAGACGAAATGTAACTACCGGTACATCACAAATAGCAAATAGATTTTATCAAAGTTTCCAAATTAGAGGTAATGGGACTGAAAATTTTTTTTCCACATGGTAGTACTATCTGTTTTTATATTTGGTTATTTTTGTTTATATTTTTCATTCTTTGGGCATGTAATTGCCAACCCTGGTCTACATTAATGTAAATAGCATTATGATACATAATAGTTGACAGAGTATGCCTGAGTGGCAATATCAATATTTACATTAAATTAATTAAATCAATCCATTGTAGAAATCCATTCAACAGAAATAGTGTTGTCTGAAATATTAGAAGGACGTTACCAAAGACAGGTAGAAAATGTTGCCAAGGAGAATAGAAATTAATTCAGTGTGATCAAAGTAGAGCCTGTAAGTCTAATAAGGTTATTGGTCTGTATTGGGGTTAAAAATACCAGGTAGCAATAACAATTTTGCTGGTTGAGAGTGAGAAGTTATTAATAATTTTTAATATTCTTATACATGAATTGGATATAATAAAATATGCAAAAGCAAACAAATGTTTTAGTTAAAAAATAAGTCTTACTCGGTTTTTATTTTTATTTAATGTTACCAATGAAATATTTTATATATAGCTCCTTGTTTGATATGCATATAAATAAGTGGTCTTAGGCATAAATTAATTTATTAAAGTTCTGAAATGTTCCTGGCAGCTGGTCTAATGGAGTTAAGGCATCATCTAAACTGTAGGTTTATCTTGATAACATCAACAGCTGTAGTGAATTTCAAACTAAAAGTAAAAAGATATTTGTTAAAAGAGCAAAAAAATACATCATTGAAAATCCAGACTTTTGGAAAATGACTTTTGACTTACTTGTACTGGCTATGAAGTAATGGCTAAGAACACTTTTAGGTTATAAATACCAGCATTAATTATGGATATAGTATAGAGTCAAAAAAATAAAATAGGAAAGTGCACAAAATGAGCCATTGTAGGTTTGATTTCCTTCTCCATCTACACCAGTGAATGGACTGTGAGATCTGGTTGATATGTAAACAAAACTAATTGATTAAAGGCCACTTTGATGTTGCCTAATATAGTTATTTAATTTGTATAAGTCAGAAAGTTGTTGTTTGCAAATGAAAACATTGTCTGTGTCATTATTTAAGGTGACCAGATTTATCTGAGAGCTTTATATAGTATTGTATAAATTCACGGTCGAATTAAACAGTAGAATTGAATCACCAGTATTACTCTATAGCAAATGAAAACTGCTAACAATTAATACTGACATTATTATGGACTTAGATTATGACTTAAATCAGAATGGGTGCAGGAACATGAACAGTTTGTCAGAAAATGGGATAGGACATTTTCTTGCCATTCTGGCAACTAAATATTAAGCTTCAGTCATTTGTGTTGTCAAACTAACTATCCAGTTTTATTTCAAATTCTAACAGGTTAGGTTGATATTGATATTTGGGGAGGGGGGGAGCCTAAACCCTGAAAGGTCTTGTTGCTGTCATTAATATTCTGTCATCCATGACATGAAAAAAAAAAAATTGACTGGACGGATAAAATAACTTTAGCCAATTTTTTTTGCTTTTTGATGCCAATTTTATTTCACAGAGTCTAACAATGTCACAGAATCCTCCACCCCCTCCATATCCTGGTGAACCTGATCAAAAAGGTACGTCTGTCACATATATAATTCAGTATGACTAAAAGAATTAAATATTGTATCATATATATATATTTTCTATATATATATATATTTATATATGTTTTTATATATATATTTAAAAGGTTTAAGTCAACTTATGTCCAACTGTATGAGGATATGTATGTCTGTTTGTGGTTGCAGAGATTTCAAGACATACCATTAAATTCTAACGAAAAATTTAAATATAAAGTGGTTATTTCCATTGCTTAAAAAAATTCAAGCGTTTAAAAATTAAATTAATCTCTTCCCAAGAACGCCATTGTTTTTTAACATAATCAAATCAAACCGTCTCACAAATTGGTGCACAAATTTTGTTTAAAAAGCTTACATTCATTACATTACTGGCAATAATAAACTCTTACCAAGGCCTTAGTGACTAAGGCCTCTGATTCATGATCTGCTGCTTCTTCATTTACTTTTTTTACTTTATTTATTCAAGAAAGAGTGATTTGATTCAATAAATTCTCTCTAAATGTACCCCTCTCAATCACAGAAGTTGTCTCTTCTCACCACACCCTTGATGAGTTCTGGTAAAGTTTACAGTAAAGCGAAAAGCCATGTAACAAATCTTTGCCTTGCTCTAATACTGACTGAGTTTATTCCTTGAGACTCTGAAGCACGGTTTTCTTTGTTGGATCATTTTGAAGAAGAGTGCTCATTCCCTGTTCTAAATAAGAAAAGCGTCCTTGATAGTTTCTGTGCAGTTGATACACAGCGAGTTCCATCGCTGTTTCTAACTGGATCTATTCCTCATTTGAAAGAGGTTCTCTGTCGGCGTCTAGAAGGTCATTTAAGTCATATCCTTTTAAATTCTCAAAAGGGGGCTGCAAAGTTTTAGTACAGATATTATATTTTATAAGAGAAAATTAACTTAAGGTTTATTGGTTTTTATGCATGCTGGCTATATTTTTTTTTCAAAATGGTTCATTGAGGGTCGCTATTGTCCGTGTAATATTGCGGGCCAAGACTTGGAACAGTGACCTAATTTTAAAAGGCCATTTTGTATAAAGAGGTGTCAGATGGCGAAGAATGGATGTAATATTATTTGCGCCCTATCGATAAATTGGAAAGAAAATAACTTGCCAAAATGATTGAGATAATATCAATATTGAAAATTAAACTGCTTAAATGATCTAAATTGTGATAATTTAAAAGAAAAACAATTAGCATTAACATGTTCATATGTATGCCCCGTTTGGTTGTTTTCTTTTTGAGGATATGTTTATTTATAAAATGTCTTGATTTTTAATGTACAAACAATTACAGTTTGAGGCATTAAAAATATTGGATTTTATCTCTACATGACATGATAAAAGGAAAAATGTTTTACTTTACTTTATTCGTTAAGATCATGAAAAATTAATTTTTACATATTTTTTTTTCCACAATTAACAGTAAATATGTTGGAAAATTGTTGCTTGAATAATAATTAAAAAAAATAGTTTACTCTATTATCAGTATTATAATTCAATTACATTCAAAAAGTTTTGTATTTGTATTCCTTTTAAAAAGGTGGTCTAAACTATGGGGCACCTTACCCTCCTCCTGAAGGTTACCCCCCTCCACAAGCAGGATATTACCCACCACCACAGCCTGGAATGTATCCTCCAGGCCAACCGGCGGGCTATCCACAAGGCCCTTACCCTCCACCCCAGGCCGGGTACGCCCCAAACGCTGGCTACCCCTCACAGTCCAACCAGTCCCACGCCACAACCGTTGTGGTCACACAGCCCCAGGTTCCAGTCATGGTGGTGCAGACGTTCAATGCTGTCCCGGTTAGAACCAGCTGTCCCCACTGCCACGCTGACATTGTCACTGCGACTCACTTTGAAAGCGGGACATTCTCCTGGGTCATTTGCATCATTTTATGCCTAGTAGGGTAAGTGTGCTGTTTATTTTTTTTTTTTTTTTTTTTTTAAATAAAATACTAATCTTAGTTTACTTGTTCAGACATTTAGGAGACACTGCATTAGTAATGAGCACTCTTCTACTAGTAATACATTTTTCTATTTGGTTAAGTTTGTTTTCTGTTGTTTTTTTTTTTTTTAAACAATATTAATGTTCTACTTGCTGATGGTTTTAGATGTGACCTGGGTTGCTGCTTGATTCCTTTCTGCATGGAGGGTTGCCAGGATGTGATCCATACCTGCCCCAACTGTAGACAACATATTGCCAGATGGAACCGTATGTAGAACAATGAGGTAACAGTGTTATTAGTATTGTTTTTTTTTTTTTTTTTTTTCTTTTTTGCTTTTGTTGAAATGATTTATATTTTGTTACAATTATAATTTAAGGGACATGAAAGTGATATGGTTTTGTGGTCATTTAGTGTGATTTGGGTTACCAGTTCTTAACACAAGGTTGCCTATCATATTTGATGCTTGCAGTGACACAAGTTATCTTTGACCTATGTGTTTGCCTTCCTTCTTGGTCCGTGGCATCCTAGATTATGTTGAGGATATCAAAAAATAGTCCTTGCTGCCCCACCACCTGTGATGGATATATTGTAAAAAACGCCCCAATCAATGTAAAGTATTCTTTGAGAATGGATGCATAAAATATTACTAAAGACATTGTTAGTTGAAGCACAGTAGTGCAACATAAACTTTTTGATTCACTAAAAGTAAAGATTTACATTAACTCTTTCCCCACCATGGGAACGCATTTTGCATGCATTTCAATTAGTTTCTTTCACTTCAGGCTATAAAATGTATTTTAGGCTATAAAATGTATTTTTCTTTTCACACAGGCACTTTTTTGTAATAAAGAAAAGATGCAAATTAATATTTGAGTAAGAATGATGTCTATTTCCCCGTTTTCTATATTTAGAACATCCATTGCTTTCATTTAAACCAAAAATATCGATACAAAGAGGGATTAAATAATATATTTTTTTAAGTCGTTAGGTTTCTACGTTTGTTCTATAGGAAAATCTTTTTGGACCTAACTTTTTGTTTTTTTTCTTTTACCATCTCCAAAATATTTAATTAGACTGAACTGGCTCTTGAGATGTTTATAAAAATGTTTTACAAATTAGACTCTCAGTCTCACCCAGTTATATAATAACTTCTCGTTGTAACAAAACAATAAACTTAATTCGCAATATATTGACACAGACATGATGCAGCTCTCATAGTATCTTGTTTGTTCTACTCAGTCAATATCGGCTGCTGTTTATCAACAACAATGCTCGATTTTCATTAAGATAAAATGTGTGACCTAATCTAATAAATGTAATAACCATGACATTCCATATGTTGTTCAGAGTAGATCATAGATTAGGGTCGAGATGTATTTATTAATTCCTGTTTGTTTTTTTTTAATTATTGATATGTAATCAAGAGGTTTTATAACTCATCTTGTTTGTAAAGACACACCCCTTACATTAGACCCTAAGGATATTTTGTAATTATTTTATATTTACTAACCTATCCTATCTTTGTGAAGATTATTCATTTTTTTTCTTTTGAAGTTGATATACAAAAATTTATAATTATTAGTTCAATATTAAATGATTACAAAAGGTTTAATCTACAGGAGTGGGTGCATGAAATGTTTTCAAAGAAAAATCCCCGGAACAGAAGTAAAGAAAATGGTGCAGTGGGGAGACCATCCGGGCAAATGATGTGTAGAATGTATCTGTTCTGTGTGTGTGTGTGAAGTCCCTGTAAGGATGAGTTGATATCTCTTAGATCCTATAAACCACTAATGGGGCTGATTTTATCGTGCCCTTCTTACATCCTCACCATAGACAATATTGCACCACAGGAGATATAGTGGGGACTAACCATGACCTGATGTATCAATTGGGACTCACCGTATATTGAACTAGGGACCCTCAGGTGGACAGTCAAGCGCTCTACCATATGACCACCCATACCTTAAAAGTAAAAAAATCGCCCACCTAAATGGGACATTTTTTTTAGGTTTTGTAGTGCCCTTCTTTCATCTCCAACACAGCTGGTTTGGAAAAATTCTCTGGTTCTCATCAGAGATGAACCTGCAACCTTCAGGTCAACAACTGAACACTTTATCGCACTACCATCCATCCCCATATTCCGTAGCCAGGACATGAGGATTTTGTGATTAGCATAAAGCCTGTTATTTTTTTACTCCTAACTTCTGTCAGGTTGGTTTTTAAAAGCTTGGTGGACCAACTTCACAAAAAAAACTAATAAAAATAAATAAGCACTCATCGGCACTCAGGTCAACTGCTCTACATTGCACAACCACGGATGGTCGTGCGGTATCGCGCTCGACTGTCGACCTGAAGGTACCTGGTTCGATCTCCGGTGAGGACCAAGGAAATTTTTCAGGTCTTGGCTCAAGTTCCCGATATATCTCCCGTGGTGCCTCCATGGCCATTGCACTATCGGCTATGGTGGGGATGAAAGAAGGGCACCATAAAACCGTCCCATTAGTGGTTTATAGGATCTAAGGGATTTCATCTCATCCTTACAGGGACTTTACACACATTGCACAACCCAACCCCCAGTCTGTCTCTTCAAAATATTTATCAGAAAAAAATTTGCTCCAATAATACTAGCTCTAGCATGCAATTGTCAATATAAAATTCAATTTTTTTTTTTTAAGATCTCATCTTCAAATGAGGGATGTATGACCTCCATCATCTTGAAGCAAAAGACAAGTGGAACTTTTGTAATGAAACAACTAAATTTTTGTTTTTAGACATAACTGCTATTATTGTTTTAAGGAATATTTGGTTTTACCCAGCATTACTTCACCTTGATAACATTTTTCTTCTTTACACAGTTATCTCTTTTTTTTTTTAGTTTCACCATATGACATACTTCATTACGAATTCCTATTTAATGTTAACTTAAAAGATTTTCTTTTGTGTCAATTTATGTTTCTTAAGAAGATTTATTTCCTGCTTAAGCTGCCATGCAGGCCTATTCATATATGTTAACAGGACTTTTAATTATAAATGATTTTGTGCAGATTATAATTTTTTAGCTAATAGTTTTCATATACCTGATATTTAAATATATTTTTGAGATCTCAGTAATAATTTACAGTCCCCTAAGTAACAAAAAAAATAATTAAGGCACATTTTGACTTTTGCTTTTACTGGCTGTTTATTTATTGACTTGTACGCTCTTAGTTTGTAATTATTGCGTTAACTTTATAGTAAGCAACCAGTGCTGATTATTTATAAAAAGAAAGTGATTGATTCTTTTGGAAAAATCATTTCACAATTTTCTAATTCATTGAGAAAAGTGACTGGCATACTCCAGCATTTAAAATAAAGTGGGGACAATTGTAAATACATTAACATATTTTAATGCATACTTCACTTGAAACATGCTATCTTTAGTTCAAAATTTAAATACATAATTCCCTGGTACCCTAATAGCACAAAAGAGACACCTTAGTTTTTTTGTTATTCTTAATCCATTATTATGCATCCCATCCGCAGCTAAGCTTCAATTTAAACAGCATAGTGTTTTTTTATTGGTCGCATTCTTAGAAAAGCGCCACTCCCCCCACCCTCCAATAATTGTCTATGCACAAAATTGCAGTTTGTTCTACTTATAATTATTTAAATACTGTGTAGAAGAGAAACAAAACATTTTTTTAATATAAGTGTTATAGCCTATTGTAATGAAACTCTCCAGTTTGATACTAGTATTTTTAAGTGTATTTTTAACAATTATTCTGTGTTTCGCTGGTTTTTTTTTTTTCTTTTATTGAGATCATCGACTTTTGATGCATTTTATTTCAATTCATGGTATTTCTTGATTGAATCTCTGCTGATACTCTGGCCAGTCCTTGTGATGTATTTTAATTTCACACCATAAGAGATTTTTTTAAACAAATCAACCTCTTTTTATCCATTCATTATTGTTCTAAAATCTTTTCTCATGTAATGTATGTGTTACTTCCATTTTCATTGAATATTTTTTTTAAAAAGTTATCAAATCTCTTGTTTTATTTTCTGTCTCATTTATTTTTTAAACATACATTTTTAAAAAAATAAAAAAAAATGAGCTTTACCACATTTTGAAGTTTGAACATTTTTACTGAGAATTTTGTTTTGTTTTTGAATCATAATTTCCTATTTACATGACTTGATGAAGGATGTTATAGGCCACAAGACACACTCTTACAATTGACATTGGCACTGTAGTTGTTCCCCATTAGCAGATTTCTTTTGGGAAAAAAAAAAGTCCCAATTGTAAAAATTTCTATATTTATTTACTTATTTCATTTCGTTTTCAGTAATTCAATCAAACTTTTTTCAATAAATTTGTACGTGCCTTTGTCACTGTTAAGCACCAAGTAGCTAGTAGCACTTGTTTATATACGTAATTATGACTTGGCTCAATAGATTAGTATCCAACAAAGTAATGTTTGGATTATAAACTCAACATTATTAAATATCAGGAGTATTGACTTTGGCATCAGAAATATTTTTCATTAATGATTCCTAGTCACATTTTAAAATTGGCCATTTTTTTTTATTTTTTTTTATTAATATTGTAACTTTAAAAAAAAAATAAAAGACCTTGTTAAATTTTGAATCTTTGTGGTGGTATGAGGACCCCTGTGACAAAGCTTATGTAAAACTTTTTTTGAAAATGGACACACATAAGTTCACTCATTCACAAATTTTATAAATGGTATATCACTCACTGACAACTAACTTGTATTTAGCCAATATGGTATATATATATACATCTATATATTAATACATTTTATATGAACCAATAAATATGCTATATTAAACCATTGTTTTTTTTTTAATTGAAGGTAAATTTTAGATTGACCAGAGGTAAGAGTGTTTGATTGACCAGAGGTTAACTTTGTATGATGCCCTCAAAGGATATTATCAGTTGCACCCTCACACACCCTTCCACTACCCAAATAACACTGTCATATGTGACTGTATCACTTGCCTAGATTTTTATTTTTATCAATTATCACATTAAGCTTTTGTACCTTGAGTTGCAAATTTTGTAAACATTTGAATGATGTAATCTATAATTTGACAATAAATACTCTCCATGCAAACATCTTTTGTCTTGCATTTGTCTCATTTTTAGCACATTAAAAAATATGTTAAAAATTTCATAAGAAATAAATTCATTTTTGATTAAAATAAAACTTGTCACATTTGGTCGGTTTTAATTAAACTTGAAGGAATCCCGTGGGGATGGGTTTGTATTAAGCGGGAATCCCGCCGGGAGGAATCCTTTGTCACTTCAATAAATTACATAAGTGACCCTGAGCTAGAGACATGACACTTCTTGAGGCGACATGATATATCCCAGGTAGGGCTCGATTTACCGCCAGGGATATCCCCCGGCACTGAGAACTGTCATCCCCGGCTCTGCTTTAGCTAATATATCCCAACCGGGGATGAAATCATAGACATTTACCCCCGGCTCTGCAGAAATGTTTGTTCATCCCCGGCACTGGTTTTTTCTTAAATCGAGCACTGATCCCAGGTGTTGGTCAGGTGAACTACATTGACGATTCATACACATGGACCAACTATTGTCTTGGCTAGCTAGACACGGACAAATTAGAGCTCGCGAGCCAAGTACGATCCGTTGGACTGTTTGATGTGCCCTGCGGCTTCACCCTATTCTGGATGTATCAGATAATGCGAGCAATATTTAAAGAGATGTCAAGGATCGGCTGGGCATGTAATACTATTCACCTGGTTTTGGCGCACGGTTTTAATGAAAAAGAACCCCCTTGGTTTATTTACGCGTGAAATTTCTCAACTAGTGTAAAAAAAAAAAAAGAGCTCATAACACTTGCTAAGCGAACTAAAACGAAGTGGCTACGGTTACAGCTAACGCATGCGCTCCAGACGGTCTATTTTTTTTTTTTATGGCTAGGGATAGGAACAATATCTATAACTGGACCCCGAAAAAAAAATTCGGCAAAAAAATAGTCCGTCTAGAGCGCATGCGCGTTGGCTGTAACCGTAAACACTGCGAAAGTAAAAAGACCTATTACCAACTACTCTGAAGCACGATGAATCAATGTTTTGACAATACTGACGCCAGTAACATCCATTTTTGTAGATTTGTGTGCCTTAACGTAATGAAATGGAGGTCAGCAGAAAAATTCTACGTTGTTTGTCTGTGTAAAATGATTATCTTCAGACAAAAATCAAACGATTCACTTGGTACTGCCAATCAAAATATAACTTCAACAACACGGAAGCCTTAAAACTTTATTTATGGGTCATTCCATGTCAACTCAACCAGTGGTGTTCACCCGACCCCCTCAGATCTTCCTGAAATTTTCAGGGCTTGTGGTACATTCAAAGTTGAGTGATTCCTGAAAATTTCAGGTCATTTGGTCAAAAACTTTCAAAAATCTGAGAGGGTGGGTGAAATTAAAAAATGGGTGGGGTGGAAGGGAACCTCTTATTTTTTATATATAAATACTCATTTTTTTTTTTTTTAATTTGGTTTTTAATTTATTTGTTTTTTTGGTGGGGGGGATATCTCAGAAACGCGCAATAATCTGTCATACATAATTTACCGTCATTTTAAATAAGTAGATCTAACATGAATTTGTACTGGCTAGGATAAAAGCTCTGGTCTAGGAACCCCGGGAACAACATACAGGCCTGCCAAGACAAGTAAGAATAATAATATTGATCAATATGCACACCAGGTGTGCATTACAATTAGTGGGTTTATTTTTCAATTATTATTATTGTCCTTCCGTGATTTATTTTGCATTCTTTTTGAAAGGTGGTCTAAACAATGGTGCACCTTTTACCATCTTCCTGAATCGCCTGAATTAGACATGCCTCCGAAAGCAGGTTATCAATCACCACCGCAGCCTAGGGCACAATCTGCGGGCCACCCACAGAGCTCTCACACTTCACCGCGGCCCGGCTCTCCTCCAACTGCTGCGGTCGCGTCGCCTCCTCAGGTCGTGGTGGTGAAAGGCTTCGACTCCTTGCCGGCCAGAGCCAAGTGCCCCCACTGCCATGCTGATATTGTCACCGCTACTCACACTGAAAGTGGAACCTGCTCGTGGATCATGTGCATTGTCTTATGCCTTGTTGGGTGAGTGCCAACAGGGCTGGATTTACAATATTAAGGGCCCCCTAGGCCAACAAATATTTGAGGTCTCAGTTTGAAAAATAATAAAAAAATATCGCTAAGTTTTTATTTTATTTTGTATATTATTCAACATTTTGTGGCCAATTCTGGGCTCGATTTACCGCCGGGGAATCCACCTGTCTCCCCCGGCCCTGCCTTAGCTAATATATCCCAGCCGGGGATGAAATCATAGGCATTTATCCCCCGGCTCTGCAGAAATTTTTTTCAGCCCCGGCACTGGTTTTTTCTTAAATAGAACACTGGGCCCATTATCTCGGGGGGGGGGAGGGTCCTAGGCCACAGCCAAGAAGGCCTATTTGTAAATCCGACCCTGAGTGCCAATCCGCCGCTATTACATTTTGAAGGGGGGGGGGAAGCGGGGAAGGGCGGGGGGCGCTAAGTAAAGATATATTCTGGAACCCAGGGGGAGACGAAGGTGAATTGGGGAGGGGAGGGGCACTGGCCAATGTTCACCTGAGAGTTCTAAGCCTAAAAATGATGTCAATGCCGCTGCTTGTAAAATCTAGACGAATTGTTAAATTAGACAACTGTTGTCAATTCATACTCTCTCAAACTTTTACCTCATCTTGGCCCGGGAACGTGTCGAATTCCTGTGGGCGGCCGTGACTATTAGCTACACAGGACCGTGCGGAATTTGCTTGGGGTTCCGGCAAAAGGAGTGTATCGACTGGGAGGGGGGGATGGTTGTGTGGTAAAGCTTGAGAGTTTAGACTGTCGACCTGCGGGTTCACGGGGTGCTATATCCGGTTTAGACCAATGAATATTTCAGATCATGGTGCCTCCATTGCACTATAGGCTACGGTGGGGGATGAAAGAAAGGCACCATATACAACAGTCCCACTAGTGGGCTTATAGGATCATGGAGATTTCATCTCACCCGAACAGGGACTTCCCACAATGGGGGAGGGGGGAAGCCCACACCCCCACCCCACCTCCAAGGAGTCAGTGGGTTTTTTTTTTCAAATATAATTTTTACTTGTTCATAATCTGTAACATACTAACATTGTAATGGGACTTTGTTCATTTATAAATTGTATACATTACACCATACCGGACTAGGGCAATGTACGACCCGTTGGCCCTATCTGGGCCCTTGCTCAGATCCAGTGGCGCAACCAGCAATAAATGCTGGGGGGGGGGCTCACATTATGAAAAAAGACAGTTTGACAGTATTTTTTGTAACTTTATAACATTAATTATGTATTTATCATTTGGCCAGGGGGGGGGGGCTCAAGACCCCCCCCCTGCCCCCATGGTCGCGCCACTGTTCAGATCCCATCTTCTCTATCACATCTATGGCTCTCAAATGAAAGGTTCATCCCTACTGCTGTTACGTCATGCCCTTCGTCAAATTTAAGAGCCCCATTGTGGCCCCCACCATTTAAAAGTTCGCCCACACCTTTAGACTCGCGATTATCTAGCCAATGGGATTGTACGCCTGGTATCTGAATAGAGAACTTTTTTTTAAACAGATTAGGTCTTAGCACCACGCAGGACCTGGGGGCGAGTGTGTGAGATAGCCGAGAGCCGTAAAATGTAGGCCTACAATATTTACTGTATCAGATAATATATCACCCCCTCTCCCACTACTTTCCTCCGATCAGGCGAGGGGTCTGGGGGTGGTCGATCAAGTTGCCAACTCCAAATGCCGCCTCGGTATTGAAATGCTAACTTTTTTTTTTTTGCTCCAACTTTATCGCTTGTCTATGAATGAAGTTGTAACTTGGGCTGCTGCTTGATTCCCTTCTGCTCGGCATGTTGCCAGGATGTGATTCACACCTGCCCCAACTGTAATCAACAAATTGCCAGATGGAATCGTATGTAGAAGGTGACGTCTTTTTTTTTTTTAATTTATTTTACTTTTGTGTTTTTGACTGAATATGGTATTGGTAATCTAGAAAAGGGGATTGCTGGCCTCGATTCTTCCTTACGTTTTAACAGAAAGGCCGGACCAAAAGCAGAAGGAGAGTTTATTTAAAAAAAAAATAAAATACAGTAGCGGCTTTGGGGGTGGAAACTAAGTCAACCGCGCCAGACCAACGTTAGGAGGTTCTGTTATCCACGAGTTATTTAAAAAAAAAAAACGTAACTCTAAGCCTGGCATGTGATACTTGTCACGGGGCTAGCGCACTGCTTCTACATGGTAAGGCAGCCTTTGTATGGAAATGTAATGAATCTACGGACTTTCGGTGCTGAAACGGGCTTTACTTGGCTCACGGGTCGTAGTTTGCCAACCCCCCTGATCTAGCATTTTTTATTAATCTGAATCGATGTGGCACAGCGTCTAGCATCACAATATCTATATTGTGGCGGTACAGCATCACAATATGTAGATTGTGGCGGTATAGCATCACAATATCTAGGTTGTGGCGGTATAGCTTCACAATATCTAGACTGTGGCGGTATAGCATCACAATATCTAGACTGTGGCGGTATAGCATCACAATATCTAGACTGTGGCGGTATAGCAACAAGCAGAATAGTCATCATACTTTCATTTCATCACACAGTATTTTAATTGTCAAACATGACACGAATGTTTCCATTGTCAAACATGACAGACAAAATGTTTCAGTTGTGACAAATGACATACCAAACTTAAATCCATTGAGGTCTCTTTCAGCAGCGGCCTTTGCATTATAGCTAAATGGGAGGGGCCTGGAAGCATGTCTGTAGTCTATATATTGTACTAAAACTCCCCAACCGCTGCACCTGCCCCCCCCTTTAGGCACAGGCAGAGCCGGATTTACAATTTTAGGGGCTCTAGGCCAACAAATATTTGAGACCCCCTTTATGAAAAATAAAATATTGCTAGGCTGTTGTTGTTTTTTTTTATTTGTGTATACTACTCAACATTTTGGGGCCCCTTTTTACGCGGGACGGGGACACTAGGCCTAGTTGTGTATCCGGCTCTAGGCACAGGATATGGAGAGGTCTCTTTTCAATAGTGAAACTGGAATGCCTGTTTTCATGCTGTTGTGTATTTATATATAATGTTTTTTTTAATTTTAGATTTCATTATTTTTTTTTTTACTAAAGGATGTAAGACACAAGAGCATTTAGGAGCAAAAGGCTAGCTAAAGTGAAACTCTACTTATGAAAATGTTATGAATGTTTAAGGATCATCATAATTTGATAACATTTTTTTTTAAAAAACAAGAATTAATTCACCATGATAACATTCATTTGCTAAATGAGTAATATCTTTTTATAGTTTCATCACTTACACTGAAAACTATGAATTTTAATACAACAATTATACATATTTTTTGTTCGTTTGGACTATGTTTTCACTTAAATCTGCCATGATTAAATAGTTATTGCATATTATAATAAATAGAAACCCTCACAATCAGATTTTAAGCTGTTATTTTTTTTTATTTAGTCTATTTTCACTGTTTAGTTAATTAGGAACAATTTAAAATATTTCACAGGTCAAAATTTGATTCATATTAAAGTTGAGAGTCTCTGGAACTTATCGGGTATTTTAAAAAAAAAAAAGCTTAACTGGCATATTTTAAAACGAAGCTGGTGATGGCCTAACATGTACAAAAAATGAGAAATGGGGGGGGGGGGGAGGAAGGGGCGTAAAAAGAAACCGGAAGACACCCTTTCATGCAAGAGAATAATTTCATTCATTAGTGAACATTACATCAGCGTTCGGCAACCTTTTTGACCCCATGGATGCCCACATTCTAAATTGTAAATCTATTGGCCCCACCCCATGTATTATTTTTAAATATAAAACTATTTGTAGTATAACGATAAGAGAAATTTAATTTTATTACTATGAATTGAATATGTTTAATATAGGTCTAATGCAGGGACGAGGCGTGAGTGTTGCCGGTCTAACTCTTAGAGAAAAATGTATTGATGTTTTTATGCTATATACAAAGCACAAACAAACAAAGATCTATATATTTGTATAAAGTATAAACACAGTACCATTATATAGCTATAAAAAGGTCCTGTGTTTATTGAATATAGTAAGCATAATCATTCATAATAAAATGACTACAAGTTTAAATATATACAAGATCAGTTATAAATAAATCGTATATGTTGTTAGTCCAATACTTTATACAAATATATAGATCTTTGTTCATTTGTGCTTAGTATATAGCATAGAAACATCGATACATTTTTCTCTAAGAGAGTCTGGTCACTTTAATTCACGTGACTCCATGACATCAAACGGCACTTTGTACATTTATGAAAATGGCACAATTATGTTTCCCAGAAATAAATTGTAGAATAAGTTCTCATTTGTATAGCAAAAAAAGTTTTTTTTATATATTAAAACTTTTAAGAAAAAATAATTCTGAACAGTCAGTGTGAATTAATGAACAGACATACAAGAAATAATGAAAAACGTGTTAATAAACAATTTATTGTGACGGCTTTGAAAGACAGAATCAATAATTAGTCCAGCTTTACAATACACACAATCAACTTATTCTAACATCCACATTGCCTCATTTTGACAATTAGCTCTTGCTGGAGTTTTCCATTTCTTTTTTGATTTGTTCTCGGAGTAACAGCAAAGCCTGTGTTGCCCACTTCTGACATTCGGTGTCCAGATCACAGTCTATTATACCTAAAAAGAAACATAGAAAAATTGGATTAGGTGTATTTTAGAGGTCAGAAAAAAAAAAAAGGTCTGCTTTTTCACTTAGGTCTTCTTGTCTTCCTTTGGATCTACAGCCCAATTAGGGCCTTGGCCAGCCATGGTACTCTTCTCCATTTTTCCCAATCCATGGTCTTTTTCCTCCACTCTCTCACTCCTATGACTTTAAGGTCTTTCTCCACCTCCTCTAACTATCTTCTTCTTGGTCTCCCCTTAGACCTTTTCCCATTGGGTGTTGTTTTCCATTCTTTATATGTGCCCTACCCACCTCAATCTATTCATTTTAATCTCAGTTGTTATACATGTATAAGGTTCATCGTATATCTCGTATAGTTCTGAATTTGTTCTACTTCTCCACTCGTTATTGTCCTTTACTGGCCCATACATTTTCCTAAATATTTTCCTTTCCCAAGTGTTTAGTATATTTCACTTAGGTCTACTGAATAGAAATAATACAATTAATTTATAACTGTCATGAATTCTAATACAACAGTGCTTATCTATAAAAAAAAATAACACAACCAGAGATTAAAACTACCAATAATTCCAAAGTAGAAAGAAATGAAAAAGCACACAAGAAATACTTTGTCCGTGTTGCTTTCAAGGATTCTAAGATAAAGTAAAAGAAGGTGGCTTTAATGTAAGCGAAAAAATCCCCCCCCAGCAGAGATGCTGTGTTAAAACTTCAATTGATTCTAAATATCATGAAACAAAAAAGGAACAGCCAAATTACCTTCTAACCAAGCGGTGGTTTCTGTCATGTCTGCCTGAAGATCTGTCATAAGTATGTGCGGGGGAATAACAAGTATTACAGATATTGTGGAGATTAGAACTGCCTGACGTACACAGCTGGTGGAACAAAATTAAAAAAAATCATTGACACTTAAGCACCCTCATACTGGCTTACATAGCAACACTGTTAGAAAAATCTGAATTGTAAAAATCAATCAAAACCAGCATGGGACTCACCAATCCAAATGAAAGCGTAATGGCCAGGTGAATTCCAACAATGCTTGTCCCATGTGGCTGGCACACTGTAGATTGAAAATAAAAAAAATAATATTTCACCAAATTTATAAAAAAAAAAACCACCATGACATTACAATGTACATAAATGAATAAGATTTTTGCTGCTGGGGAAATCATCAATAATGGCATTAAAATATACTTACTGGTAAGTTAATGGCAGAGTGTAAAATGATTGCTAATGTGTACAGCAGTTTAAACAAAAGAATATTGTCTGTCCCCATGAGATCCAAATATGTCTGGCCTTTGTCAGCTTTAGCCATCAGAGGGTAAAAAAACTGGCCAGCCACTTGTGTGAACTTGTTGAGTGCCGCTGCTGGTTCAGGTTTAGTCCTCCCACGAGCAAACCTTTGTGTGTTGCTTTCAATTCTGCGCTGAACAACCTCCTTCCAACCAGATGACCCAGACTCAGGAGTAATTTTATGGTCAGACGAAGGTCTTATCCTGTAGAATTCAAAAAATATTTAGCTACAACCAAATTTTATTTTATTGAAGCTAATCATCCAGTAACATACAATAAGACACAGATAACAGAAAAGTTGTATTTTTCTTATAAGGGAGTATAGGCATCTTAACTTTAAAAGGTACAACCCATGCCTTGGACAAATTGTTTTAATACCATCAAAATACTTCATATAAGACCATAATGTGTGGACAGTTAGAATGGCTAATTCTATTTATTTATCAAGGTACTGATCCAAAAAAAGAAAAATAGTATTAAAAATAGATGCTCGTTCTCTGATTCAATCAGTTAATACATTAAGATTTTTATATAATAAAAATATTAAAATATAAAAGTAGGAAAAAAAATACCAATTTTCTTGATTAGGTTTTTCAGGCTGGGAAAGTTCTTGTGCTGCATTGGCTAATACCTTAAACATGAAATGAGAGAGAAACCATTAGTTTCCATAACATATTTCTGTGAGTAATCTGCTTTAAGTTTTCTACTGATTTGAAATACAACATAAAAAAAAGCCTGAGCTAATGGTATGGTGATGAGGAACTATAATCTAAATAAATGAGTAAACAGGATACACGGGCTTACTTCTAAAATATCCATACGCTGTCTTGAGCTGTAATTCCTTTCATAAAACTGACTGGATAAATATTCTGCCACCTGTGAATTTTTTATTTTTTTTTTAATCAATGTTATGTTTTTAACATATATTTTACAATCATTTAATAGTATTCTACAACAATATAATTTGGAAATGATGTCTGTCATTCAGTCATGACTAAGTGGAAATATTTTCTTAAAGATAAAAGTCCTCATTTTTTTTTCATTTAAATTATAAACATATTTTACGCTTGAAACAAAACTTTTTAGAAATGATGTCATAAAATATGAAAGTAATAACAAGAAACCAATGAAAAAAAACATTTTTTGAGTAAGATAAGCATGCATAAGTGTTTCACAAGATATTTTATTTATGAATGTCTCTGCAATGAAAACAAGAGGATTTCGAATGCTGGATGCTGTATCACAACAATCCAGATTTTGTGTAAAAATCAAAGCATTTTTGAAGAAACAATTGTGATTGACAAAGACTTTTAACCTTGTTTTATGCTCACATACTGTTTGTCTGATTTTACACAAATATAATTTACCCTAAGCCTCTTTGATGCTTTCGCTTTAGTATACAAAGCTTGCTATTCAATGCCTTTGTTTTATTTTATGGTGCTTGCTGCTTAGCTCATAACTCTAAATGTTTATATGATGGGGTTTGAATGAAACAAGAACGAAAAAAAAGATTTTAAAAAACGTAACTTAGTCTCTGCTGGTTAAAAAATATCAATTTAGTGTATTTGTAAAGTATACTTAGAAGACAATTCACCTGCTCCTACCTTATGTGGGCAGTTAACTGTCAAAGCTACCAAAGCAGAAAATCTGTTCAATAGGAAATTATCAAAACTGTGGGTGTTTTCTAAATGTAGAAGAATTTTAGAGAATTCAACAGCTATCTAAAGAAATAATAAAAATAAAAAAAAAAGCAGTCATTAAATGTACCCCAGATCTACTTTTTTACTAAACTCAAATAAATTTACCATGAAAAAAGATTTTTTTTAGAAACTACTATAATAACTACTAAAGTTTGATACGTTCATTTATTTTTTGAATACGAAAAAAATTTCAAAAGGTGGAAAAAAAATTACCTCATCCAAGTCTGTTGTTTTTCTCCTTATCAATGCTGCTGCATGCTGTAAGCACACTTCAGTTTTATCAGGGTCGTCAGAACTGCAGATCAAGCCTGGTCATAAAAAAAAAACCAGATGAAGCTCAGAAAAGCTGATATGAAAATGAAAGGGAATCACAGACTCAAAGCCGTTAGTAAAACTTTCAAAATTAAGTTTAGCTTCAAGGTGCAGGGCAAATGACACTCACCCTCCATGCATTCCCTTACATACTTAGGAGGTGCTGACTTGGTCACCTTTACGTCATTTGACATGTCATAAGGTTCGAGATCATCATCACTGTATTTTAAAGAATAAATGATTAAGTTTTATTTATGCACACTATTTCTACAGGTTTATATCACATAGAACTTATTTATTGATAAGCATTTATCGACAAATGTTTATAGCTTTCAACTAAGTTTTATCAATAAACATCTGTCTTAATTTTGTAAATTCCACTGAAGATAAATAGTTCTCCTCTAAAAAGACAGAATGCAATTTGAATAGTGTTTACTAAATATAGAAAATTAAAATAAAAAATTCAAACTAATTCAAGATACCTGTCTAAGTCAGAGTCGTGAATGTTCTTTTCTGTGTTCTGTTCTACACTTACATTTTCACATAAAACAGTTTGTTTTTCTGTTGTAGTCGCAGCAGTTTGATTGATTTCAGCCATCAATGTACTAGAAAAAAAGGAAAAATGCAAAACTCAAGTCACATGTTAAAAAGAATATTTACATCATTTTAACAGAAAAGTTTATTTAAGGCTCTTACAAAAGAAACAAAAATGAAGACAGAAGTTTCATAACTAAAAATTTAATTATACAATAGCACGACCTCGTGTCAGTCAGACTCTAATCAAAAGAATTCTGTTCTTATTAAAATGTTGACAGCTGCTAGCCAGAATCTTGATTCAGAATTATTATTTTTTAATCAACAGTATTAACTAGTTTTAGTTTTAATATGAGACGTAAAGATGAAAATATTAAATATAATCATTCAAATGAACGTTGTTGTTTTCTTTTACAACAAATTACATTTTTAAATTGTGAAATGTCAAGAACCATCAAAATATAAGTATTAAAAAAATGTATTTATACTTCAAGATAAGAGTTTATCTCAACAACATTTTTACATCGTTAAATGTCGCTAAAAAAAACAGACCTTAATACCTATCGCTAAATGAGCATTCAATTATTTGGCTTAAATTCATAACATTATAAACTAAAATATTCATTTAATAATGAATGTGTGGGTGGTCTAAAACATTTAATGATAGCATAATTTTTCAAGCTATAATTGCAATGTACTACCCCTAGATTTTCTTAGCCTATATTTAATTATATTACTCAAAAGGGTAATTAGGGAACCTATGATAATTTAGGCAGTTTGCTTACAGTAGTTTCAAATACAAGCAAGATCGACAATGTTGAAATTTTACCAAAAAAACCGCCAGGCATCTTGGTCTACTAGCAAAATGTACATATGTAGTTTGGTTCCACTTTTTGATTTCTTTTTTTTTTAAACTTATAATTATTTTTATTACAGTATTATTTTTTTTAAATATGCCAGATTTTTTTTATTACAAAAAAAAAAAAAAGATATAAAAAATAGAGGGCTTGCAGTTTTCATGCCAGTGAACAACACACACAAAAAAAGATCAAAATAGAAATCTTATTAATAAGGAAGTTTCTAAAAATTATTTTTCTCTTAGAAATGATGCCTACATGTATTAACAGAAATCATTGGATGCAAAAATATAGAAAATTAGTGGCGCCACTTATGAGATAAATGAATCATTTTTATCTTAGGTTAGGCTAGTCTGGCTTAAAATGATTATTGGATAAAATTATATATGAAGCCTATTTAGGCTAAGGCTACAGAAACATTTCTTCTTCCCTGATGGCCCCCCCAAGAATTTTGAGCCATTGGGGGCTATCCTATTAAGTTGGAAGCTAAAAATGCTTCAAACATATTGGACCATGTTAAAGGGTCACAATATTTTTTTTAAGGCAACTATAATTTAAATCGTTAATTAATTGATAGTTTATACTAATGACATACAATTTTAAATAAGTATATTTATAGATATTCAATCCAGGGTTGAATAATTTCAAACTTCCACTATTTATTATAGATGTTTTGTAAAGGTTCCACCAGGACAATTACTACTAGTGTTAAAGTATAAATGGATTATTGTAAGACATTTGACTTTTATAATGGATAAAACATGTGAAGGATTAAATAATTTCTTTCCATTGAAATTGACAAATCAATTATCTTTATGGGATACAATAAAAACTAGGCATATGCAAATAAAAAAATCAGGGTAGATTGAGAGCAATTGTTCAAAAGTTCATCTTTTTGTAGAAAAACAAAATAATATGCAAAGGTTTTGCAGAGGACAACTAGTTAACTTAATAATGCTTACTTCTCTTCAAGTGTCAGTCCTGGATCTTCAGGTAATTCTCTGTAGCTAAGGAGATCTTTCACCATCTGGTTGGTCAGATCAAGGTCAAATTCTAGCTGAGGACCTGAAGGGTCTATGGCGTAAGTCAATGTTTTGGCAACAGTCATGCCCAAGGTCCTGACGGTAGGGTCAGAACTTTCCAGATGAGCTTCAACTCCGTGTATCAAAGTCTGGACCAATTCTGTAAGTCAAACAAAACAAACATAAACATTTGTAACACTTAGCTAAAAAAGAAATATATTTTAAATAATTTATCCTCATGATTAAAAACGGAAAAATTGGAACTTTCTCTGGAATGAGTACCTCTAAAAAATGTTGAACAATATCAGCAATGGGCATTAAAATATTAATTTAGGATAAATGGTAGACAAAGCTGTTTGATCTAACTTAACAAGAAGCTTTGCCTAAAACTGCAATTGCCAAATCGCAAAATATTTATTTGAAACCCCACTTATGACCTTTCTATTATAAACGCCATAGTGTATTTGTTAATTTTTTTTTACATATATATTATTTTCAGAAAACCAGATAGCCTTAATACCCACCTCCTTTGAGAGTATTTTTCTCTTGTTCATTCAAAGCTCCCGTACAAACCATGAGGGCTCTAGTAATGTACAAATGTTGCTCAGCTGATATATGTTTCATAGAGCTTCTGTCACTCCACACTTTTATCAGACTCAATATTACCTATGAAAGAGGTAGAATTTACATTTTGTATTATTTTTTTTTTAATGTTTAGTGTCACCTTAAAATTCTCCCATATTATAGAAAGACTATATGGGTAACTGAAAAATAAAATACCTCCACAAAAAGATATCTTCTTGAGTGGAAAGATGTTAAATATCCAACTATATTCTGGAGCAGCTGTTTCTGGAGAGAAAAAAACCAAAGCAAACAATAAAGAAAAAAATTTGTAAAAAATAAACAATTCCATAATGCAGAAAACTTTAACTTTGTGTCAATGATAGAATAAAAAATGATTACTATAGCTATTATTATAAATCGTACTGTTTTAAATCATAAATAAAAAGAAAAAATGTACCTACTGGTTTAGGATAACATCTGTACAACAAAAGTTTAGTACATATTAACATCTTAATTCCTGAGTTGTGTACAACACAGTCACCCAGAAATTTGTCAACTAAACCATACCTAGAAAATGAACCATACAAAATTGTTTTAAACAAAATTATGAATGAATTCCTATAGTTTTATAAATACAGTTGACCACAAGAAATTAGGAATTACTAACCCTAAGAGGAAGGGGGTGGGGGGATTCAACTGTGAAGATATATAAATTATTTAAAATTATTTCAACATCAAATCAAAACTAATGACTTAGCAGGATGTAGGAGATGGAAAAAGAACAATAAAAAACTAAAAATTTCATTTTTGATTAATAGTTTACAGATACTTCTAGGTCTATTTTTATGCAGGAATATATTCCACAAAAATGCAGCATTAAAAAATGCACAAATAAAGCCTTGTAATTATAGGACTACAGTTTCAAAACCAATCATTTCAAAATTCTGCCAGATTTATACACAATATTAAACTTTCTTAGCATTGAATGATAGTTTTTTCCTAATTATAAATCTCAAAGTTTTCTAATTGCAGCTTACCATACATATAAATATGCAATAAAATTTACAACTTCTAGAATTTTTAGATATTAAATTAACATTCATTAATGTTTCTCTGAAATAATGATAACAAAAACAACAATTCACCATGAGATTTTCTTTAGTAATGGCACAACAACTGATTCCAAACATCGATCTGGTACACCAGCAAAGACTCGCTCACAGATGCGACACCAAATGTAATCAGTTCTAACTTTTAGACTTATATGTGGTAAAAGAGTATCCAGTAAAAAATCTGTTCCAATTACAGAAGTGAAGTTTGGTCAAGAAATTTAAAAGTATATTTATTTCCTTCATTTAGTTTCTAAATAAGAATTAATAATATTTTTGAAAAAAAAAAAAAATACTTAACCTGCATATCCAGTCAAGCAAATTTTCCCAACTAAAGAACTAACAAAAAGAAGAGAAACATCTTCACTCTTCACTAACAGATCATGAGCCCACAGGAGAGTGTCCAAAACAGCCAGTGCTAGAGTTGGTATATAATTTTGTGGTAGAAATATTTCACTGTGCAAAGGGGTAAATAACAAAAAGATAAATAAATATTAAACTATGGTTAATGGAATTTAAAACAAACAGACTTAAGCAACGAAGACAAATCAGAAAAAAAGTTTAAAAAAAAAAACAACATGCAAAAATATGTACCTGTTTTCTTGCTGAAGTTTGTTGGCAACTTTCTCTGAAAATAATGACAGATATCCAAGAAGAATTTCTGCATCGATATCTAAAACATTTGAATGCAAAGATCCTCCTCTCCTACTTTCACTACAAAGTAAATGTGTAAGAGTATCTCGACAAACAAATTTCTCTAAAATTGAAACACATTTGTAAACACCAAAATTTTTCCTGAAACATAAAAAACAGAAAAGATTAGTTTAACATTTTTCTATTTCTATGTTTAAATGTAAAGTGCAGTGATACAGTTTAAAATATAAGAATGTCAAAGACAATAATAGAGACATTAAAGTTTAGTCTATACTACTGACAAGGAACGCCCATGAGGATTTTATCTAAGTTCTAAAATTGATAACAAATTTAATGAAAATACCTTTGCATATTAGTTCTTTTTGTTTTTTATAATTAGGCTAATATTTATATTACAATATATTTTTATTAATTTTTTTTTCACACCGCAGAAAACTATTCTGAAGTGTCAATGGCATAGACCCCATGCCCATGGGTGCCATGTAATTGACATCCCTGGTATATAGTATAGTATATACTGTAGTATATTTTCTGATTCCCAACCCACTAAGAAACCTATTTGTTTTTCACAACCCACCTGTAAGAGAGAAAGAAAAAGAGGATAAAAGAAATAAAAGCTAAAATTGAATCGCAACTTTTTTAAATAAGCACTTATAATTATAAACAATTTTTGACAACCCAGCTGATGAATGTACAAATTCTTTCATTGATCTAAGTGTTTGTAATGTAATTTATTTATTGTAATGCAACAATCATTTCAAAATCTGAGTCATGTTATACTACTTTTATGTAATACAAAAATGTACTATTTATTTAATTTACTAAAAGTAAACACTGTGATAATAGTTAATAATGTCTGATATCAGTTATCACATACTTCTCTGAGCCTGTTATTATGTTAAGCAACACAATGAACGAATCCTTTTGGGGACCTTCCAAGAAAACGGGTAATACATGTGAATTGAAAACATCGATAGTTAATTCTGAAATCCACTCCACAGTAAACCTAGATACCAACTTTTCATATATTCTTTTAGCATACTGCGATGTAAACACATCCCTTATATTTAACAGGGTCGAATAATCATAGCCGTATAAAGAACAGTTAGTATCATTTAGATATCTGGGTACAAAAAGAGTGCGGATAACTGTTAGCCATTTGATTATATCTTCTTTTGAATCAGCAGTATGCAGTCCATTTGTAATTTCTTTAACTAAAGCCAGGGGTTGTACTTCCATTTCTAAGTTTCTGATAGTACGCATCAAAATCACACAACAAAACAGCAAACGCATTCTACTTTTTTAGTTTTCTTCTGACAATATAAAAGCTACAGTAAGAAAATCTACAAAACAAAAATTTTAATTTTGTTGCACGCCTTGAGTATTGAAATGAAGTTAAAGATACCGAAGTATTATTAAATGCAAGAATATATCATTAATGTTTCACAATTGACACCGTAGAAGGACAATGCACATTTGCGTAAATGTTGGCATTTGAAAATTTGCCTAAAAAGTATGTTTTATTCAGAAATTGTTCAGAAGAAAAAAAAAAAGACACACGTCAACACTGCAGGCGCAAAAAAAAAAAACACCCAAGAGCGCGCACAAACATCACAATAGATTACAACAGAGCGCACAAATGTTTCACAGGATATGCCTGTGTTACTGTTAAGTTACGCAAAAAAAAAAATCCGTTTACAATAGCGCACAGACAATGTCATACAAGCCAGGATCCTGCATGTTTTTTGCTTTTAAAAAATCGCGGAGATCAAGCAGTATAGCAGTGGCGTAGCGAGAGCGGGGATCAAGGGGGCAGCATGTTCCTGGCGCTACCCACAAAGGGGCGCCAAACTGTATATTTCACATATAATATTATATGGTATTCGAATGGGGGGCTCTAAAAAGGTATTGTGCCCTGGGCGCAGGGGCGCCGAGAGCCAACAAGGGCCCCATGGCAAGACATCATTGCGGGCCCCTTAATAAACAATGAGTCGTGAAAAAATTGACATGGTCGGGGCGGCCGGGCCCCCTTACAGATGCGGGTCCCATGGCAATGACCCCCCGACTCCCCCCTCTCGGCGTGCCTGTCCGGGCGCGAGTTAAGCAGTAGCTCAGGCACATGGCCGCTTTATCAAATAGGCACAGTAGGCACTGTGCCTAGGGCCTACGGACTTTTCAAGGGCCTACGAAAGCCAGAATTGCAAATAAGTGCCGGTGCATTCTTGAAAAATTTTTAAAAATGAAATCGGGGAGGGCCTACGACTTTGAAAGTGCCTAGGGCTTACGATGACCTTCAAACGGCCCAGCTCAGGCCCACCGTAGACGTAGTTGCAGTTAAAGGGAACACTTTGCATTGGTCTTGTGTCTTTGCCATACACTTAAACTTTTTTTGATAACGAATGTTAAAGTAAAAACCATTTTTTATCTCTACATCGGGAATGGTCTGAAAGTTGTCGTGAGTTGTTTACATGTAGATTTTAAACATTCATTGAGTCATCCTGAATTCCAGTGGATTGCTCCAAATGAAAACATTATGCGTCGCCAATTCACGTGCAACGCACTGTGGCATACTGGTCAAGCCCTTGTTTATGGATATGCAAACTAAGTGACTGTCTAAAACCGTCGGTGACTAAGGGTCTCCCTCATCTGGAATCTTATTGGCCATACACAAGGAAAAGCAACCTCGGGATAAATCGGCGTAACAGTGGGTGGTATCATAGAGAGGGCCCCGTTTATAAAGATTATTAATGCACAATATTTGCAAGTGATGGCATCGGGAGAGTTTTTGTATTTAGACTCCAAAAGCTACCTTCACCTTGTCCCACCCCCCACCCCCCTTTATACATTTGCACAGGGTTGCAAAATAAATAAATAAATAAAATAACGGCTCTGTTATGGGATTGGTTGCCCGAGTATTTTACCTCCTTAGATAAAGTGGGGACTCTTAGTGCATTAATTCTTATTAAATGTGATGCTAAGTGGGCCCAGACCCAAAACTTTGCCTGGGGCTCCCAAACATGCGCGGAAGTCTCTGTCTATGCACCCCCCCCCCAAATACCTAAGCAAGGACCTGGCAGAGGCGTAGCGAGGGGTGGGCAAGGGGGTATCATGTCCCGGGCGCTACTCACAAAGGTGCACCAAATGGTATATTTTACATAATATTACATTTTATGGTTTTCTAGTGGGGGGGGGGAGAGCGCTAAAAAAGGTATTGTGCCCCGGACGCGAGTTAAGCTCGCTGCGGCACTGGGGCCTGGGTATGAGTAAACTTACTTAGATGCACCATTGAGTATCGTTCTAAAAATAGATCCGTGCTAATCGATCACCAAAAAAATAAATAAAAATAAATGACGACACACATTCAATCATCGATCTGTCTATAACCACGTGACCTGGATCGACTTTTGAACGGTTCAGATCAAACACCAGCGGGTGTGGCTAAAGCCGCGGCATGGGCTTAAAAAGTTGCTCATTCCCCGCGCGGTGTGATATTATATATATGATCTATTTTACAGGCACTTTTACACCCTGCTGCGCGCCTGACACCCCACTGTGACCCACACCTACCCACCCTTTAAATGTAGGTCAAATTTTTGTTGTGATTGTGAATCACATTCTCATATGGTGGATATTTTTATTTGTGTATGTGTGCAAGTGTTGACTGATGAAGGTAAGCTGTAGTGGAGTTTAAGATTGTTTAGATTTGTAAGTGTGCAAAGATTGTGTCAGTCCTATGAGACCAGGATTGTTTTTTTGTTTTATTAATGAAACATGCGCTGTGGTTAAATAGGTTGAATTAAAAAAAAACATGGGGGGGGGGGGGAGATTCAGAACGAAAGTGAGTAGATTTAAATAAAAAAGTGGGTCCTTTGGAAGTAAAATCATACGACTTTGAATATTTTCTGTAGAAGAATCAAACAATCTGATTGGTTACATATTTTGGGAATGATGGGGGAAAAAAACCTACAGATGAGTACATGTATATATATATATATATATATATATATATATATATATATATATATATATATATATATATATATATATATATAAATATATATATAAATATATAATAAAATCTTGTTTAAAAAAATAAGATAGGAAATAATAGATTCAACGGTAGTCATAAAATCCATATTAGGACACCATTGGAATTGATCTACTTAAAGGATTGAATAAAAATAAAAAAATATATCAATAATTGATTTTGAGATTAAATACGAAAATGAAATTTAAAAAAAAAAAAAAAAAAAAGATATGTCAGAAGTGGGATTTGAACCCACGCCCACTTTCGTGGACCAGAACACTCATCACCCATGAATCATGGGAAGGATATGCTCCTTGAGTCTGGCGCCTTAGACCACTCGGCCATCCTGACTATAGTGAACATTGTTGAAAAAAAGTAACATACTATACACATGGTCGATATATTTTTTAAAACGTTCAGATTTTTAATATTTGTTTACAAGTGACAATGTTGATACACCCTACAAGATCTATTACTATTTTTCCATTAGCGTAAAATAGGTTTAAAGCGAATATCATCTCTAACACACTTTAACTACGAGTTCATACAGTTTAGCAGTACGTTAAACAAAAATAGGTTATGACCTACAAACACGACTTAAAACTTAGGTTGTGTTGTACATGTGCTGTTGTTATGTGCTAATATTTGAAAGAATTATGGCAATGAGTTAAGCACTTTAGAAAAAAATCCTTATTTTTGAAAAGAAGATATTATATCTGACTTCTTTAACTAAAAATACCCGTAAATGTATACAATAATCAACTCAACACTATAATGACCAATGATTAATGTACTACTATTAATAATATCATGTGTTTTGATGTGAGTACAAAAATTCGTCATTTCTCAAGCCGACGGTGTAACCATAGGGTGTAACTGAGATCCTGACATGGCCATACCCAGAGCTGCCAACTAATTTCTTGAAGAAAATAATATGAAAAATAAGCAGATTATACTATTTTTGTAAAAAAAAAAAAAACAAAAAAAAATTTCAAGAAATAATATATACATGACAAAATAAAATTATTATCTGATAGCCAATCTTGATATCTTTTTATCCAGATCAATTTATTTTTGAAGAGATCTAGATATCAATAATAAAATGATATCAAACAATAGACAATTTTATTTTGTCATTTAGTTATACAATTTGGAATATTTGTTAATATTTAGAACGTATATATATATATATATATATATATATATATATACACATATTTTCTGTCTAATTCTTTATGACATAGTTAGCAGACGTGCCCCGAGACATGGGCGTGTGGCACAGAGCAGAGGCGTTGCTAGGGGTTTGGGGGCCCGGGGGGCTTGGCCTTTTGAGGGGCCCCTGCAATTTGACATGCGATATCATAACATGAGATAATGAACTTAATAAATGTATGTCTAAATTCAAATTAGTACAGTATATCAATAAAAATAACAAAAATAATCATTAAAACTCTTTTAAGGAACAATTCCATTGTTTAGTGACGAGATAATGCACAAGTGACAAATCTCAATTCACATTGCCTCACGTCGTGCTTTCTGTGCAGTAAAGGCATTCATAACATCATCTAAATCAATGGTGTCTAGTATTTTTGACTTCGCTGACATTAAAGCCATGCTTTTAAGTCTTTCTTGCGTCATTGTGCTCCTGATATACTTTTTGAGTGACTTGAGTTTTGAGAATGATCTATCACATGATGCAATGGAAGTGGCCTGAGTTAGCAGTATTCGGATGGAGGTTGCAAGATTTGAGCACACGTCATTACCATATGAAGCCAGCTTCCTCAATAAGTCAATTGGTGATTGTGGTTATGGTTTGTTGATTAAAGTGCTCGTGCATCAATGACACCATCGAAAAAGTGATTTGTCTGTATGTCATCATACAAACAGGAAAAAGTAACAGTTTTTCATCAACGTGTCATCATCCATAGAATTCAACAGCTGTCTTGGTTAAAAAAGAACTCCAAAGGTGCCCACATGTTTTTGCAACCTTTGGAATCTATCATTCATCTCCATATGAAGTCTGTCCAGCATTTCTGTCGCAACACGTTTGAATTGCAGTTCTATTGACAGTCCTACATCAGAACTCAACTTATTATCAAGTCTTTTCTTTCTTCTGGTTGTTTTGCCTTCAAGAAATCCATAGCATTCAATGCCTTCTTTTGCTCTTTCGATGGATTGGGTGATCAGTTTCGTCCGTTTCTCATCATTTTGCAGAAAGCATGAAAGGGTCTTAATCTCTTCAACATCTTTGTCAAGATGCAAGTAAACTGACGACTTACCTTCTTCTCTAAAGTTCAACCATGTAGGCCTACTACTCTCCTTTTTTTAGTTTTCCGGCTCCAGTTTATTTCAGTTTGGTCTATCTCTGGGGTGAAATGGAAAAAAAAGTTGAGCAATTCATGAAAAAAGGTGACAATTGCTAGATCTTTCTCAGCAGAATGAAGAGCTGCCAAGTTGAGCGAGTGATTATCACAGTTCAGAAATGTTACGTTTGGATTTATGTCTAAGAGAAGTTTCTGCCGGCCAGACCGACGGCCACTCATTATGGCTGCGTTATCATAGGTTTGATCTGTGCACAGATTAAAGTCTAGTTCAATGTCTTAAAGAGTTTTCAGAACAAGTTCTTCATTATGTTGTGCATCTGGCTTCACAATTTCAAAATAACCAAGGAATGACTCTTTTATTTCAATATTCTCGACATCCAAGTAACGAACTTTAAGGGATACTTGTTCTTTTTGAGAAACATCTGGAGTGGAATCAAACATCAGAGAAAAATAACAAACTTTATTGCCCATCAAGCTTATGAACTAATTTTGAATTATTTAAGTGATGTTACGTAACTTCATCAAATTCTGCAAGAAATTTCAAAGATTCTAGAAAGTTCCCAGGACTGGGAGAATCCAGTTCTTCTTTGTGGCCAAGTCAGCTTGAGTCTGTTTTTGCTAAGTACTTGACAGAAGTTGCTACACTGCTGTAAGTTTGTATGAATTATCTGAATGGTGATACTTTTCTTCGCCATGTTCATGGTCTTCTTTGTTTTCAATGCTATTATCAGGTTTCTTCTTAAAAAACCCTTCAAATTTTTCTTGATTTTGCAGCCTCTCTCGTCTTTCTGTAGCACGCTTTTTCCGTTTTGTAGCCCCACTCTGGTAAACTCATTCTTTCGGCAAGGGTGAAGTTTCTCTATAAAGAATAACATTCTTTACATTTCACAAATAAAAAATCTACAAAAAATTATGTATACTTGTTTCACCCGCCATGATTGTGAGATTTCGTCAGTCGAATAGACATAAGTATACGAACTATGACCCTTCTATTTATGTCTATAGACAGATGGGTTGTAGCATGGACAAAAAATGGAATATAAAATGCCGTCAAGATGACGTGTTTTACAACAACCGAAACTATTTTTTGATACTTTTAGTAAACTTTTTACCAGTTTTATTTGCATGATGATTCGCATAATTCTGAAATCCTTAATCTGTATGGAATACATGCAACAGTGCCACTAATTCAGTGGCATCACTATGGTTGGTGTCACCCGATACGGACAATTCAGGGTGTCACAAGACTTCCACCATGAACAATGGTACACATTTCGAATGTTCCTACTCTATACCAGTGCTTCTCAAAGTGGTGGGCCGCGGCCCCCTAGGGGGCCGTGGACTGTTGATAGGGGGGCCGTGGATTTTCGAAAAATAAAAAAAATTAAGCAATCTAAACCAAAAAAAAAAATAGGGGGGCCGCGACATATTGATTGGCGTTCCAGGGGGGGGGGGCGTTACTTCAAAAAGTTTGAGAAGCACTGCTCTATATGGTCTTTGCCTTAGAGAATTTACTTTAAAATATTCAAGCGATGAAAACGATAGTATTACTGACTGTATTTTAGAAATATGTATATTACTTAAATTCAACTGAGTTTATAAACTACGTCTCCTATTTCATAAAACCACGTGACTACCTCTGTCCTTTTTTCTAGCGCGTTTATAAAAACTCCAGATTGATCCGAGCAGCATTAAATTAGATTCATTTACCTAAGCTCCAGACGCTCTGCATGATGGCACCCTGTGCAACTGCTCGTATGGTGGCACCCTGTACTACTGATCATGTTTTTTGACTATGACCGGTTATAAAAATGACCATGCCAAGTTCTTTCTGCTATGAAATTTAGAATTGTTCATGTTGTTGTCACCCCCATGTTGGTGTCACCCGGTGCGGCCCGCACCTTCCGAGTGGCGCCTCTGCACTAACTTATATAACAACGTGCATAGCAAGATTACATGGCTTTGGCTTTATCTATATAAATAAAAATGTTAATAGGATTCACGCCTTACTAATAACTTCTAACGTTCTTCCCCAATTGCCTTGAAATTTACACACGAAATTGCAGTAAATTAATAAACTGAATTAGAAAAGAATTTTTTCTCAATGCTTACTTATTACATTAAAGTAGGTGTCATAACTACTTGCATTAGTTGTGCATTGTGAATTCTTGTGACGATATGTCTATGTCTTCTCTTCTCTGGTAGGGATTGACACTTTATCTAAGCGTGTACTCAATCACATACATCACGAATAAATGATATAAACTGCCAAGTCCGATTCATATACTTTATTTGACGATTACGCAAAATTTAATTTCAAAATATAAGTAGAATGAAACTATACACTGCAAGATCCATATTCACCGAAACATCACTACTCTATCCTGTGTGCTGCCTATTTTGTCGAACTGCATGTCTGTTCTGTACCTCTCTGTTCTCCTCCTTTATCCCCTTAATTAATTAACTATCCCTGACCCAATGATCCATATTCTTGAAAATACAATGTTTGATCTATATCCTTGTAAATACAATGCTCAACAATTCTTTTTGTATCACTAATCAAGCACATGTAGAAGTTTGGCGCCATGTATACGAAACCAGACAGTAGATAATTAGCTTATCACTGAGTTATCACAACATTTTTCTCTCGAAAATACAAGGACGCTTAGCCTTGCTTTTAATTCCAGCCTAACTAGGACATCTAACTTAACAGGTATGTGTCATCTAAAAATACAAACTCTCTCTGAATGTGACCGTCATTGTACATATGGCGCATTTCCAGCCATTCCAATGTATGTTATAAAAACATAACCGACTTTGGTCGTTACAGAAGGCTTAGTCACGGCAGTGTGTGGCGGTTACAGCTAGTATTTAATATTTAGTCTTAAAATAAAAAAAAATTGGAAACTCGTTTGGGGACCCCTCAAGCCCGGGGGCCCGGGGGGACGTTCAAATTTGGACCCCCCCTCCCCCCACCCTAGTTAAGCCACTGGCACAGAGTGACTGAACTGCGCCTTGTCTTGTATAGCAGTGCTTCTCAAACTTTTTGAAGTCACGGCCCCCCTTAGAACGCCAATCAATATGTCGCGGCCCCCCCCTATTTTTTTTTTTTTGGTTTAGAGTGCTTAAATTTATAATTTTAAACTTCTATATGCAAACTTTTACTAGTCAATACATGCTTTTTCTAATGTTAACAATGAAAGAGTGAAAGGATGCAGCATATAAAATGAACTAGATTTTATTTTAAACATATATTAATACTATTTACATACAATACATTAGGTTAATTATATTGTATGTGTCACATTTTTCGAAATTCCACGGCCCCCCTCTTTGAGAAGCACTGGGGTATAGCAACATCTGGTGTCTGTTGATACAGAGAAAACAAACTTACACCCTTTACCCTTCCCAACCGGTCTGTACTGTAACAACCAAAAGTCGGACTAAAACCGAAGACTTTAGGATCAACTCTCTATCTCGGGGGTCATCTGCATCCATGACACATCAGTTTAGTACATGAAGTAGAAAGATGGGGGGGGGGGGGGAATTTTCTGATTGGCTGTTTGCGGCCAAATGTATTGGCTGTGTGCGGACTCGTAAATTGGCTGTTTGCTGCCAAATGTATTGACTGTGTGCCAGCCCCGTAGCGTGACAATACTTCAGTAGGGGCCAGGCATTCTACAGCAGGGTCCAGGCCAATAGCAGCGGGGGGCAGGAATAAATGTTAGTAAGTAGAGCAAACAAGCAGAGGGGGCCAAATAAAACGCAGAGGGGCCGACACCCCAGGTCCTCCCCGCACGCTACGGGCCTGCTGTGTGCGGACACGTAAACTGGCTGTTTGCGGCCAAATATATTGGAAGAAAGTTCAAATGTGTGTGTGTACGCCCCAAAACAGTATATAGGCCAACTTAACGAAACATTTTTGCGCTCTGTTGTAATGTGTGTGTGTGTGTGCTCAGCGAGTCTGTCATGTATCGAAATAGGAAACGGGAATTGAATGTGAATTGGCAGTTTAGAGGAACACCGGTAATTGTGTCAGAATCTGTAAATATATGTGTTGTAAATACAGGGGCGGACATACGCCAGTTGAGGTACCGGCCGCAGAGGAAAATGTTTAGAAAAAGAGAAACATATTAAAGAGTTTAAAATGGGGTATGTGGGGCCTCTTAAATATTCGGGTTTGACCGTCCTCAAATCCGCCTCTATATATATATATATATATATATATATATATATATATATATATATATATATATATATATATATATATATATATATTTATAAGACGCATTTGTTGTCTGTCTGTCTGTCTGTTCCCTTATAACTCAAGATCCAGAAAAACAAATAACGTGAAATTTGTTACACATACACATAATTACATGGGGAAGGTTATAGGACAGGTTTCGTTTCATATCGATGGGTAGTTTAATTGTAATTAATTTTTTTTTATTTTAGTATTTTACTATATTAAAGTAATCTCGACGGCGCCATAAATAAAATTCCTCTGTGACGTCATTTCCCTATGATCGAATAGAACTTGCGCTGGTGCTGTATTGTGCCTTTGTGATGCAAAGAATTGTTGATGTTTTTTCATGCTCTCTGATGTGTACAGTTTGAGGAAGGTAAAGGAATGAAGAAGGATTTTAGAAGAAGTGTGAAACCATAATAATAAGTATATATATATATATATATATATATATATATAGAGAGAGAGAGAGAGAGGGAGGGAGGGAGAGAGAGATAAAGAGAGAGATAAAGAGGGAGATAAAGAGAGAGAGGGGGGCAGGGGGGAGAGAGAGGAAAGAAGGGTAGGAGGGAGGGGGAGGGTAGGAGGGAGGGCGGGAGGGGGAGAGAGGAGGGAGGGGGTGGACAGGGGGAGAAAAGGAGGGAGAGAGTGAGATGGGAGAGGGAGTAGGGGGAGAGGGAGCAGGGGGAGAGGGAGAGAGGGGGTAGGGAGGGAGAGAGAGGGAGGGAGAGAGGGAGAGGAGAGAGATAAAAAGTGAAGGGGGCAGGGAGGGAGAGAGAGGGAATGAGCGAGGGAGGGAGAGAGGTGGAAAGGGGAGGGAGGGAGAAAGGAGGGAGAGAGAGGGAGAGAGAGGGGAGGGAAGGAGAGAGGGAGAAGATGGGAGAAATGGGAGGAAGAGATAAAGAGAAAGAGGGGGCAGGGAGCGAGAGAGAGGGAAGGAGGAGGGAGGAGGATGGACGGGGGGAGAGAAGGAGGGGGAGAGGGACGGAGAGAGAGATTTGAGGGAGGGAGGGAGAAAGGGAGGGATGGAAAGGGAGAGAGGGGGAGGGAGGGAGAGAGAGAGGAAGGGAGAGAGGGGGTAGGGAGAAAACAGAAGGTAATCAGAAAACCTTATTTTAAACCCGGGCAAAGCCGGGTACTTGCAACTAGTATATATATATGAGTGAAACAACGTTATTGTAAATCTAATCATGATAATACTCTGCTGTTGTTTTGTTTTTGTTTTTTTTTAATTAAATTATTACATTGTTTTGTGTGGTCAGAAGCAAGCATAAAATTGTATAGCATGTTCAACCGGAAGGGATATATTTGGCTGTCGATGCCCTTGGCCTTGGGGTGGGCAGATTTTTTTGAATAACAGGCCACATTGAGTTCTTCAATTTGACAGACGAACCGGACCGAGAGCAGACGGATGGCGTGTTTATATGAGCTAAAAAAAAATTAAATGTACGTAAAATTAAACGCGAGGGACGAATCGGGTCGCTGAACGGGACGTACTTGGACCGCGGGTTGTAGTTTTCCCCATGTCAGCCAAACGTGATCGTATTATCTGCCTATGTATAAAAAAACGACACTAATCAGTTGTAACAACTACACAACATGACCAGAATGCCCTATAAACAAATATAAAACTGCCCTCATTTAAAGAACTAACACATTTCAACAAGTCTGCCAAAACATGGTTAACAGCAATCAGGGCCGAAACTAAAGATTTGGGGGACCGGGGGGGATTAGCCTCTTTGGGGCCCTCTGCATTTTGACATTCGAAATTAAAGTAACTATATATAACCGTGTAAGATGAGCACCTGAGCAAGTCAAGCTACAGTGCTGTAGATTTGTAAATTACAGTATGTTAACTTTTCGTCTCTTTGTCTTAGCAAAGTCACATATGACGTCCTCAAATGCCATTTCACTCATAAAATCCTTTTCAATGGAAAGTAATGCCAGGGAGGATAGTCGTGTTTGTCCCATCGTTGACCGAAGATACTTTTTATCAATTTGGGTTTCTAAAAGGAATGTTCCCCATCAGCACTTGTGCCAAAAATTGAAAGATAGATCCAGAAAGCAATATTTACATTGGGAAAACTTGTCACCAACCTATTCTGTATTTGTGCTGTAAGCATTTCAGTGTTCTTATCAGCAAACATAAGTGAGAACAAAAGAAATTCATTAGTAAATGTCTCTTCTAGATCTGGTGGGTACATCTCAATTAGTGACTTGGCTTTCGAAACTGTTTGATCAGATGGCAGAGATCTGTCCAGAAAAAAGTTGAACCTTTCATGTAGTGTTGTGTAGGCTGCTCGCTGTTTTCCCATCTCAGTAATAAGTTTATACATAATAACATAACAAGACTGAGTACGGAATTTTTCACAAGGACTCCTACCTAAAACCGGATCATTATCATCCACAACTTCATCATGAAATCGGTGTCGCTGTTATTTGCGTTGTGCACATTCTTTATAACCCGTTTGTGAGAGCTCTTTTGCTATACCTTTGTACATTTCAAATTTATCGCGTGTATCATGTAAGTTAAGAACAAGACTGACATACAAGTTGATGATGGTCGTTAACTCAGTTCCAGGTTCCTGTAGAGCTTTGTTGATAATATCAATTTTTTGGAGCAAATCTTTTCATATCACAAACATTAACGCTGTCTCGAAATGGTCCAACTTCTTTATGAGTGATTTGGCTTCATGCACAGATGCTGGTGGTTGACGTTCGCTTGTAGCAACATCAGACAATGCTTGTCGAATTTCCTTATAATTGGCATAAAATGCTCCAGTAGCATCACTTGGTGCTGACTACCTTGTTGCTGATAGCCCTTGCAACATAAAGGTTTTTTCTTTAGGCACTTTAGTCAATTTTAACTATCCCTGCGGTGAAAGCGAAAAAAAAACGTGTAGACTGACTGGACAATAGCAAAATAGGGGACAGCAGCTGAACAGCTCTCCACTGCAGATGAGCCTACCAAATGTAAGCTGTGGGCAGCGCATAGCACCCACTCCGCTAATTTATGAATCTCTCTAAATCTAACTTGTACTCCCGTATAAATCCCATTCATATTACTCTCATTGTCATAGGACTGCGATCTGCAATAGCCGATATCTATACCATGAAGTCTGAGAGTACTCACCAACAGATCGAAAAGGTATTTACCACCGTGTTGTTCAATTGGAATGAACTGAAGAAAACGTTCTACAACAGTTCCACTTTTGAGAACATAGCGAACAACAACTGTCCGCTGATCCACAAGACTGATGTCAGGAGTGAATCGATACTGATTCCATAATATTTAGCATTATTAATTTCAGACAGTATCTGCGTCAGTACTTAGCATCCCATTAACTCAATAAATTCATACTGGCAGAAAGTTATGATACATTCCCCTTTCGGGTTTCCATGTCTCTCAATGTAGTCCTATAGAAAGGGATCAAATTCAGCTATAAGGTCAGTGCAACCAAGGTTATTTCCATTGTTATAACAGTTATACCAAGGTTATTTCCATTGTTATAACAGTTATAGCAAGGTTATTTCCATTGTTATAACAGTTATGTAAATGGTGGTCACCGCGAAAAAGCAAACGTTCCCTTGAGAACATCAGTCCAGCATTTGCACAATTTTAGCTTCTCCTTTTGCAGTTTTTCGTCAATTCTAGATGCCTCTTGACATTCTATCATCTTTGACAGAGCAGCAATGTAATCCTTCGACTTTTCCTGTGATGTATTCCTTGCGATGGCGTTTTTCCAGTCATCAAAACCATCGATAAACTGATCAGTGTATCTGCTCATAAAATGCAGCAACAAACCCCGATTTTTTTTCAATGCTTTTTCTTTCTCCTCCTTTTTCTTCCGCTTCTCAAATCCACTCTCGTGTTTTCTCTTATATCCATCAGACATGGTTATTTAAAAGTACTTTCGTTACGTTTTTAATTTTTTTTAAGGAAAAAGAAGCACACGATTAACGATAAACAACGAATGCGAAGCGCATAATGTAACACCGGAATTACTACGTCATCACTGCATAGAGTCTGCATAGAATAATTAACAATGCGGAAAGTTTATTTAGATTTCAAATCGCAAATAAGTGCAGGTGCATTCTTGTAAAGTATTAATAATGAACTCGGGTAGGGCGTGCAGTTTTGAAGGTGTCTCGGGCCAACCATGTCATTTACTTGGAAGTTATACAACATGATTTATTTAACAACCATTAACTTTTTTTTTTCTTTAACGCTGCCATTGCCAGCATGGTAGGGTGTAGTGTGCCTACCACACCAGCACTGTTGGCGGCGCTGATGCATGTCTGCCATGCCTACAGAGCGGCGGGGTGAGTGTACCCGCTATCATCTGCAGGGACGGCAGAAAGATGGGTTTTAATCCTTGCCCAAACTTGCCAGACCAGCAGGGTGTGTGTACTGCCGATCGGCCAGAATGGCAAGGAACGGGGTTTTTCCTGCCACTTAGACAGAGGGGAGGGTGTAGTGTGCCTGTACCCTCAGCCCGAAATGGCAGGCTGCGCAGGTGTGCTTGAGTGGGACGGAGAGTAAGGGTGTTGTGTGCCGACCACATCCGTCACCTCCGCCAGCTGTGAATACTGCGGTCTCGGATAGTCCTCATTGACCACAGTACCACCACCCTTGCAAGTAATGGGTTTTTTTCCTGACTAGAGAACCCCTATGGTCCATCCCCCGTGGATCATGGTATGTCTCTCAGACCAGGATGGAGAGATCTCAAAATTTAATGCCAAAATATTTTGTGATACTCTCCGAAACAAATTTAAATTGTGATCAATGATAGCTTTTAGGCAACCATTAACTTTTTTTTTTTTAACGCCGCCATTGCCAGCATGGTAGGGTGTAGTGTGCCTACCACACCAACATTGTTGGCGGCGTTGATGCACGTCTGCCATGCCTACAGAGCGGCGGGGTGAGTGTGCCCGCTATCATCTGCAGGGATGGCAGAAAGATGGGTTTTAATCCTTGCCAAACCGGCCAGACCAGCAGGGTGTGTGTACTGCCGGTCGGCCAGAATGGCAAGGAAAGGGGTTTTTCCTGCCACTCGGACAGAGGGGAGGGTGTAGTGTGCCTGTACCCTCAGCCGGAAATGGCAAGCTGCGCAGGTGTGCTTGAGTGGGACGGAGTGGAAGGGTGTTGTGTGCCGACCACATCCGTCACCACCGCCAGCTGTGAATACTGCGGTCTCGGATAGTCCTCATTGACCACAGTACCACCACCCTCGCAAGTAATGGGTTTTTTTTCCTGACTAGAGAACACCTATGATCCATCCCCCGTGGATCATGGTATGTCTCTCAGACCAGGAAGGAGAGATCACAAAATACCAATATATTTTGTGATACTCTCCGAAACAAATTTACCATTATCTTAAGGATTTAAAGACTTATCTGTGAGAAATTTGAAATTTGTCAAAACTTTTAATTTTCCAATCAATGAAATAAACTGATGGTGTCTAAAATATGAATATGGCGTATTTTATAAAAAAAAAATTAATATACAGTGTACTAGTGTATATAAATTAACTATTTTTAGCTTTTACAATTTTTGGAAATGAACAAATTAAATTTTAAAATGTATACAATATGTTATAAGATGTGAAACGTCTCAACCGTTCATTGTGAACTCAACATGTCTGATACGATCTAGCGAAACATGGCCGGCCTTACGAATTACGAGGCCCAATTTAACGGATCCTTGCGAGGCCCTTCTTTTATTTTTTTTTTAGAATAACAACTATTATTCTTTATGATATCATTTAAATTTCGGGGCCCCTGCCAGGCCCCGGGGGTGCATTCTTGAAAAATATTAAAAATGAAGTCGGGGAGGGCCTACGATGATCTTTAAACGGCCCTGCCCCACCCTAGGTACGCCTCTGACAGTGATGATCTTTCAGCGGAATACTGTTGACCTTTCCTGCCCAGAGAGTCAAGAGACTATAATTATATTTGTCCTTTTAAAATTGTTATTGAAGCATGAAGAAACGAACCGTGAGGAATCCCATTGGTTGTTTTTGTTTATCTGCGTGGTAGTAATTTTAACAGCAGAATATCACACTCCCATGTCTCAAAATAATATTATATATGGGTTATCTAGTCTAATATTTCTATGGTACACTCTACTTTGAATCACAACTTCTGCATTTTATTAAATAAGTAACAGAACAACACAGTTGACATGAAATCGGCCACTAACTGTCTCTGCCTTCGAACCTTTTATTAAATGTTAGAATGAAGATATCTAATTATTGTTATATGCATACTAGTTATCCCATTAGTATTCAATATTTGCACGACTTGAAGTTTTGTTTTGTTTTCTAACATGAATTGATCTTTTTTTAAATTAGCCTGCAATTCGGTCAGTTAGAGTGATAACTGTGTCTTGCGTAGACACTGTGGATCAACTGGGTCTTGTATTGAGGCACAGTTGAGGTCAGAAAATGTCAAATTGACCGATTCGTTATAAAAATTGATTTTTCTGATGATTGAAACACTTTACATGGGTGTAGAATGTTTAGAGATTGGGGGGAGGGGGTCCCCACACATATTCATTTGTGGCTTGTCACTGCATTGCCAAATCTCATGTCAACAAACATAAGTATAATAAAATATATTTTTTTTACAATTCTCTCACACTTTGCCCCATTCAGCTGCAGATTGTATCTTCACACTCTTTGTCCGTATGTTGGCATCTATCTGTGTATCTGTGTAAAGATATTCTGAGTGCTTTTGTTGTGAACAGGATGTCCCCGTTTCGTTTAGTTTAAAATAAAACAGATGCAGCGAGACCACACAAATAAATATGTATTTTGCTTTACTCTCATAATTCTTTTAAAATGGATGTGTTGTATTCCATATTGTGAAATGATTCAAAAGCAATTACACAAGATGTTACTTTTATTCAAATGTAAGTACACAAGATGTTACTATTATTAGCATTTTAAATGTGGAATTTGCATTGGATCCACTAAATATAAACTATGCAGAATGCGCATCATCGATTTAAATTGATTTTTCCCCATTTTGTGAGTCTATATTTAGGTGCATCGTTGGTGCAATACTATTAAAAAGTCATTGGTAGAGAAGGACCTTTCAAATAGCGATGCGTTTTCTGCATGATGTATATATATTGTGTGGTTGGGTCTAAGGAAGACTATGTGGAATCATCATCATCATATATCATAATACTCATTTCCAGTGTGCGTTAAATTGAAAGTAAAGAATTATTACAACAGTATTCCAGTTTAAAATACAATCATGAAAAAAATCGGATCTGCCCGAAACCAAAAAATAACATATCCTACCTATCAAGCATAAGGGGGTATAACTCTATGCAAAGGTTTTTGCTGGGTACAGCTAGTAAAAAAATAATTTTTAAAAAAGCAGATACATGGGAGTATTTAGATAAGTCTGCAGACGTCAGTAGTTTGAGCGGCGATTTGTATTATCGACTTCTCTCTCTCTCTCTCTCTCTCTCTCTCTCTCTCTCTCTCTCTCTCTGAACTTAGTCTCTTAGAGCCCGTGAGATAAAACTCACTGCGTCTTCTTTAGCATCCGGGAACTGCCTTAAAGGCCGATGGCCAGCAAGCTACCCTTTGTCCATACTAATTTTTGCGTCTGTATTTATCTTCGTACCTTCCACAGCTTATCTTTCGGCTTGTTCGTACTTTCGGCATCAACAACTAACTTGGATGATTGACATTTCTTATTATGCCACAATGGCCATTGCAGTGAATAATTTTAGAGTAAACATATAGAGACGTAATGTGTCAGTATCAACACGTAATGTTCTATTTCAATATGACAGAATTGTTAAAGAAAAAAAAATATATTGTTTTTAAACACAATGAAAATTTTAATAATATTATTTCAAATACGTGAGTGATTTTATAAGTATAAAGTATACATTGTAAAATGTTGTGTTATATTGTGAAGTTAAGTGTTTTTCTCAAATGGATGTAGCTCTCTTATTTCTCCACTATAGCAAATGTTCTTTATAGTCAGGTAACGTGACCTACTGGTCGATCGGAATTAGATCTGAAGTTAAGTCGTTAAAATAAGCCCAATAGTCACTTATCCGAGAATATTTTCAATTAGTTTTAACTTTTCTTTCTTTCACACATTTTCCTTTTTCTCGCTGTTCTTGCTAATATCGAGATTGGGTTATTGTTGTTGTTTTTGTGGGTCGCAAATTGTAGAAGTTGAGAACCATTGCACTAGAGAGCATGTTCACTTTAAATCAGCAGATTCATTTTAAATCCCAAATAAGTCTACATCAGAGGGAAAAGGGGGGGGGGGAGAGAATTTTTCGTTACTATTTTGTTGCACCGTGTCCACTGTCTGTCAGAAAAGGTCACTCTCCGTGTCAGACAACTCCTTTTTCCGGGCACACACACAACACACTTGCTCGGCGACGCGTCACCGTTCCTAGGCAACTCGATAGTATTGGTGGCCTGTTAGGACGTGTGATGTTAATATATTCAATTTATATATATATATATATATATATATATATATATATATAGAGAGAGAGAGAGAGAGAGAGAGAGAGATAGATAGATAGATATATATAGATATAGATATATAGATATACATTCGTATCCTTTTTAAGTGGTTTAAAAAATAATGCAAGAAAGTTGGATAAAATGACAAGATGGCAGTTTAAAAAATAATGCAAGAGTGTTGGATAAAATGGCAAGATGGCAGTTTTTAAAATAATGCAATAGTGTTGGATAAAATGACAAGATGGCAGTTTAAAAAAAAACTAGCCGTCTCATGTGACCTGATTTTGGTCATGGCTGAATCGCGAGTTGAAGAGATTAACGTATTTGAAAGAGATTAATAGAGATACAGAAAGAGAAAACGAGAGAGGCGTGAGAGAGAGAGGGGGGGGGGGTGAAAAACGAAGGTGAGAGAAAGATCGATGGAGGAATGGGTGGTGGGGGGGGGGCGAGATAGGGCATTTAGGGTCGCAAACGAGAAACGTAGATAAATAGACCAATGGGTAGAAGAATGATTTGATGGAGAGAGAGAGAGAGAGAGAGAGAGAGAGATGAATGAGTTAACAGACTAAATGAGATAGTATACAAATAAACATCTATGACTAGCGTGGACGTACAGCCATCTCTTTAAAATTTCAATGTTTTGAATAGACATTATCCTACATTGAACATGTTCTGATGTACGCGACGCACTAACATCGTCAGGAGTGGCCGAGTGGTCTAATGGGTGAAGAGCGTTCTGGTCCACGTAAGTGGGCGTGGGCTCAAATCCCACTTCTGACATTATTTTTATTCAATACAACTTTTATACGGAGTTTAACTTTTTTTTTCAAAGATGATCGTGCTTTTTACAAATTTCCAACATAGTAAAATTATTTAATTACATTGTTTTAATCTCTGAATCGGCTTGTTTATATTCTTTCTCCCTTTAGTGTATTTATTAGGCTATTCAAAGAAGGCCTTAGGCCGATTGCTACAAATTGGGCCCCGCGCTTGGCAGGAGCTCCGCAATTTAATCCTAATAGTTATTATTATAGAAAAGATTAGAAGACGGGCTTCGCAAGCCTCCGTTAAATTGGGCCCCGCAAGCTTCCGTTAAATTGGGCCCTGCAATTCGTAAGGCCGGCCCTGAGGCTATGTACGAAACATGAGTTGGGCGTGGTTTCTCAGTTACGTTATGAATGTACTATACAAAGTAACAAACGTGCGCACACACATATATATAAACGTGTTTACAAGGGCTTAATAGTTCAAACTGGCCAGATTTTTACAAAGTTCTGTGCCAAACGACTTTAGCCATCAGTATAAATTTTGTGTTGCCGCAGGCTGACATATCTTGTAGATGAAGACTATAACACTACACGTGGATATGAGAGACTATATGATAGCACATTTCTTTTTTTAAAATAAAAACACAGTCGTCATGACTTTACTTTATTCTCCCTAGGCATAGAACTCTTAAGATATTTGAGAGCCGTAGGCAAAAGTACCATTAGCTGGGGGGGGGTCATCTTATCACCCGATCAATACAACTTATTACTGAGATTGCTGCACTATGCTCTATACCAGTATCAACCCCCCCCCCCCCACCCCCCTCCAAAAAAAGTTTTTTTTTCATATATAACACCATATGCTGCTTGTATGTTATGAACGGAAATTATTAAGTCAGATCGCAACATGTGTAGAAAACGCATAGAGTTAAACAGGTTGAACAGACTGTTTAGTTATAGATCTGCCAAAGAGAATTATTATTATTGATTGCCTAAGTCGAACTGAAACTGTGTCCTGCAGTGGGGATAGGTGCATTTAAAAAGTAAATATTTATAAGAGATTGTAAACAATGACTTTGGGAAACAACAACTAAAACAAACAAAAAAAACAAAAAAACTTTAACATGATGTTTGAAAATAGTACCCAACAAACACGAACAAGACGCTTCAATTAACTCACTCAATATGTGAAATAAAATTGAACTATACTTTGAGTACACACTGCTATAAAGTCATGTTCAACACTAGTACAACCAAAGATAAATAAGTCTTATATATCTATGAGTCATGAGTACAGCCAAAGATAAATAAGTCTTATAATCTATGAGTTATGAGTACAACCAAAGATAAATAAGTCTTATATATCTATGAGTCATGAGTACAACCAAAGATAAATAAGTCTTATATATCTATGAGTCATGAGTACAACCAAAGCGGCAAATCGCAATGGCCACTTTCACATTATCCTTTATACATGAAGACCAGGGACGAAGCGTGAGTGTTGCCGGCCAAAGTCATATTTATAGAAAATGCTTTATAATGGTGCTGTGTTTATTGAATATATTTAGCATAATCATTCATAATAAAATGGCTACAAGTTTAAATATATATAACTTTCATTTATATATAAATCGTATGTGCTGTTAGTCGAATAATGCATACAATTATATAAATCTATGTTCGTTTGTGCTTTGTAGATAACATAAAAACATCAATTAATATTTCTCTAAGAGTTAGACCGGCAACACTCGTCCCTGAATTGAAGACGTACAAACAGGATCTTATTATGACCCCCCCCCCCCCCGCTCCCCAATCGGCGTCCGGTCAAACAAACATTAAGGACCTTCGAGAATCACACAGAATAATGAAATGCATATCATTAATTAGCATGTGCCCCCCCCCCCCAATCTCCCACTGCGTAAATGCATGAGCGTGTCAGTGCTGTTAGAAGGCCCAGCTTTCAAAACGCTTTAATTAGGTTCATATACTTTTGAAATAACTGTCGCCCTTCTTACTACCATGGACAAATAATTCAATGTATACTTAATTCCTTATTATAGCCACAAAACATGTTCATGCATAATCGCCATGGCTTACAAAAAAATGTGTATTCGGTTTGTCAACGTTTGTTGTCAAGAAATGGGAGGGTCGGGTGAAGGGAAGGGGGGGAAAAAGGGGGGGAGGGTTATTGTAGCTCCCCCCCCCCACTTCGGTTCATTAGGCATCCGTTGTAATCAATGTCAGCCAGGACGCAAACCACTGCCCGGAGTAAATCTAATTTTTGCAGATGTAACCGAATCTTCACAAGTTCAGTAATGTTTACTCCCTCCCCTCTCTCTCTCCCCTCCCAAAGTTGTAGGGACAGTGTGAACTTAAGAAGTTTGGGGGGAGGGGGGTGTATGAACGGAACGGAGAGGGAGGTGTATGGGGCGTCGCAACCACACCCACTTTTCTTTACACCCCCCCACCCCGCCCAGAGCATGTCTCTTCTCAGTTCCTCTCTCCCCACCCCATCCACAGAGGCCACGAGGCGACTGTAAAAAAAAAAAGGAGCAACTAAACTATGGGGGTGAGAGGGGGGTGGAAGATGTAGAATTAAATGGTGTCATTGGGTGGTGTGTGTGTGGGGGGGGGGTGTTGTGTCCCAGCATCGGTCGGTCGATGGTGGCGTGTTGTAACCTCGCATCGTGTGCTTGTCACCACCCCACCATCTCACCATCCTTGTGTTTTGACGTGTAAACACCGAACATTCAACTATCTACGCACCACTGTGTGCAACCATAAGCCAGTAGTGTTATCTTTGTGTACAAAACATTACAAATAAAAAAAAAAGAGCACAAATGGTTGGAAATTAGACTGTGTTCATTCAACCATAGAGTTTAAATTTCCGGTTTTCCACTTCGAAATTTAGTTTCTGGATAATTTTACTGTCAGTTTGTTCTGTTGTTTGTGGGTAAGTTGAATTACATGCACTTTAAATATTTTTTTTCTTTACTTTGTTGTTTTCTCAACGTTGTTAGTATTTTTTCATTTTCAATTATAATATCGAGGCCCGCTTTAGTTTGTGTGTGTTGGTTGGAGATTTCATTTTATATTGTGGTACATCTTATGGTTAGAGAAATACGAAAGTTTTTCAAGCCACAATCTCTACCAAATATTATGACAATGTTTTTTTTCTTGTATAAAACTAGTGGGCCTATATATATATATATATATATATATATATATATATATATATATATATATATATATATATTAGAGCCATATAATGTATTAATAATAATTAAAAAAACTTTGAGGAACATTTTATTTACAAGTTTATTTACCGGACCCATATTTACATTTTGTCCCAGAAAAGTGACACGTACTGCAGTGACACATATACAACTGCCACGTGTGCATCACAATAAGTATCACAGGTGACAGTGACAAGACATTTTATTCATAAACAATAATTGATAGTCTCGTATTTTAGCATAATTAATTTATATTCGGTTACGGAGATCACCAGCTGGACCTAACAAAATGGTCGAATTCACCGAGAGCGTGATTGTGTTTGATGTAGTTACGGACAACTAGGACAACTGTCACATGACATACTAAGCACCTGATAAAGGTGTGGGGGGCAGGAGGAGGAGGCTACGATAGGAGCTTCTGTGACACGGTCTGTGGCTTCCACCAGGGCCGTCTTATGGTCGTCATGAGCCCAAGGCATTTTTTTAAAAAATTAATCTAATGGGCTTTGATGGACGCAGGGACGAGGCGTGAGTGTTAGGAGTCATAACTGAAATATTTGGAGTGTTGATGTGGGTGGAGGGGGGTGGGGGTCAGCGATCGGCGACGGATAAAACAGTTCCGCGGGGATGGGTTACTCTGGCGTACCTGCATGTCCCACGTATATGTAACATACAATAATCGCCATTCCCGGTCGACATCTCCAAGTACTTTCGCTAAGGCAGCCTCCGTTATTTGTCGCATTCAACGAGTGCTGGTGTGTGTGTGTGTGTTTGTGTATGTCTGTGTAATATGTACGTCTGTCAGTGTGTAGCTAGAACGTTCCAAAGTCATTCCCGACACACACACACACACACAGACACACAAAATATTTTGTCCCTAGTTCCAGTCGGCCACCGTTACGTCATTGTCCGCCACCGTTACGTCATTGTCCGCCACCTTACGTCATTGACATGACCTATCGCAAAAAAAAAAAAAAAAAACAACACCTTCACGTCCTGAATATCACACCGTGTGATAATGTCGACCTAGTTTGTGCAGCACAGATAATACGACAACATCAGCTAGTCCACTGTCACAAGACAGTGTGTGTCACACTGCATCCCATTCTTTTTTAAACTGCGGCAAAATGGTGTACTCTTCAAACATATCATTTTATTTGGACTAAGACCCAGGGGCGCCGAGAGCCAACAAGGGCCCCAGGGCAGGACATCATTGCGGGCCCCAAAATAAACAATGAGTCGTGAAAAAAATTGACATGGTCGGGGAGGCCGGGCCCCCTTACAGATGCGGTCCCCTGGCAATGACCCCCCCCCTCGGCGTGCCTGCTAAGACCATAACTAGATTAAACGTACATACACGCTCTTTAAAAGTTCATATGTTTCCATTAGACTTGGCAGTTGACATGAACCCTTTTTACATTATCTTACAGTCAAGAGACGACTTCGCCCCCCCTCCCCCCGCCCCGGCGCCCACCTTTTTTTTGTTAGAGGTGTGCTATATTATTATTTGACGGTACTTGTATTCAACAGTGGTGAGTGACCATACACGAAGTCTTTGAGAACCACACTCCTTTTGTTTTCTATATAGGTTAGTGAACATCCTTTTATAAAGTGCTCCACCAGAGTCACCAACATCATCGAGTCTATGTAAACAAAAAGTTATGATATATATATATATATATTAGAGCTGCTGTTCGATTAAAAATTTTAATCGAAATTAACGCATAATTTTAAAAAAATATCGCAAATTAACGCATATTTAATCGAAAAAATACTTTATTTATTAATTGTAACATTTTTTAATTCTATCAACAAGTCATTTTAAAATGATATAAACGTGTGGTTATTTGTTCGCACTTACTTGGCCTAAGCAATAGAGTATTAAACCTGTGTGTGTGTGTGTGTGTGTAAGTGTGTGTGTGTGCGTGCGTGTGTGTGTGTGTGTGTGTGTGTGTGTGTGACGTCTTTGACAAGCCAGACCTTGAAATGTTCGACTCATTTTTGACGCGAGCAAGTAAGCATCCTTGTTCATTTGTTCTCAGTCTCAGATGTGGGTCGCGACTTGTTTAAGTGGGGCTTCAGTCGACATACCTGGAGGTGAGGGTATGTGCAAATTGCGGCAGGATGGGTGTGGTAGATCTACTTAATAAGTGGACGGAACTTAAACTTCAAATGGTGAAATTTTGTTATTTATCGTTTAGGTGAACTTTCCGCATTTAGTCAAATTAACGCATTTAAGTGTTGCGTTAAAAATTTTAATCGCACATTTTTTTTGACGCGTTAATCGCAAATTAACGCAGTTTAATCAGCAGCCCTAATATATATATATATATATATATATATATATATATATATATATATATATATATAAGAAGTTCCCTGGGGCACGCACAAAGCTAAAAGAAGAGCCACATTCGACTCTCTGTGTGACCCTCCCATGGCTTTAAATAATATTTGTACTGACTCTACTGGGTATTGTCAATGTCATGTCTGACTATCACTCCCCCTCCCTCTCCCCTCCCTCTCCCCCTCCCCCTCTCTCCCTCCCCTGCCCTTCCCCCACCGCCGCCCTTTATTTAAAAAAAAGTCACGTAGGCTTACCTCCCATCCTAGATTATTATGTTTCTCCCCTTGCTAACGTATGACCGTTAAAACTTGTCAAACGTTATTTTTTTTTTTTGTAACACTTGCTCATTCACGTAAAATACTGACCCTGTTATTACTAGGGCGTGACCTTTCAACCTTTGAATATGAACTGATGCGTGACAAAGAAACCACCAATTACCTCCCCCTTGACATTCATCATCACACGGCATGATTATTTTTTTGTTAGTCAATAAATGTAATACTTCTCTGGCCGCTTTCTTAGGGCTTATTGAGAAGGGCGCTCCCGTTCAGGGGCCGAACTTGGGGAGACATGACATGCAGACAGAGGTGGGGGGGGTGTGATATCTTAAAGTTTGGGGGGGGGGGGCTGTCAATTTTGGATCTGCTTACCACAAAAAAAAAAAAAGGCAAACTGAGCTTTTGTCGTGGGACCAGGTTTAAACAAATTTAACATCTGATGATAGTCAGACCCGGGAGGTAGAGGGGACCGGGGATTAGGACAGTTTATTGGGGAGCCTAATATTAGCAATTGGTGACTTAAAACAGTCTCACCTTAGACTAGGGCCCCCAAATTACTCGGCTAAGGTCCCACAATACTTAGAAGGGCGTCAAATAATCTAATTTGCATAAGGTCTCCGAAAATGTACAATTGCATATGCCCCTCCCCCCAATGTCAGAACGGCTCCTGGCTCCGTTGATATTGATGCAACGTGAAAAGAGCAACGACATTTAGTGTGTTTTTTTTTAATCATTCATCGCTGTTCATATGTAATTTTCGAGATTTATTGGCAGGTTCGATATCAGGGTCGTTCTTGGTATTTTTGAGGTATGGGCAGCAAGTTTGAGATCAGATCTTTTAAGGCCATGTGGGCCTGGAGGAAAGGTGTAGTCTTAGGCTCGCCAATCCACAAGAACGGTTCTGTCCCTGTAGTGTGTTGTTTATGCAACTCTGTCGGATATCAAGATGCGCCAATGGCTGAAGCGTCCGACTGTTAATATTTCTTTATATTTTTATGACTATGATGTAAAATAGTTTTGAGTTCAGGAGTTGGTTCAAATACACAACCATATGCCACCCTATTAGTATGTGGGGCTGAGAGCTTTATGTATACCCAGCCCCGTAGCCAAGGGGGGGGCACTGGGGGACGTGCCCCCCCCCCCCCCCCGCTAGGTGGAGTGCCCCCCCCCCCGCTTAAAAAAGAGGAAAAAATAAAGAAAAAGTAAAGGTGCCCCCTTGCTGGGTATTGGTGCCTCCCTGCTTACTTTGACCTGGCTACGGGCCTAATGTATACACCAGTATACTAGGGGTGGCATCGCATGAAGTCGATGACATACGCACTCCGGGGATTTCCATTTAGTGTAAATACATAGTATTTACCCAAATTTACTAAGCACAAATAGTTTTAGATTAAAAAATAAAAATGACTCAAAAATAAAACAACAACCGAAGAGCCGCATTTGACTACCATATCGCAGGCTCTTTCCTCCCTCAGGCGCGGAGCCCGTGTCGGTTGCTGAAGTTCAAACCTTCATAGGCTCTGACACAATAGCGGCTCCCTTACGGCTTTATTTCAAACTCAGTTATCTCCACCACCCCCCTCTCCTTTTTTTATAAACCACCATTTACTGTGATGGATGCTCCCCACCCCCTTTACACGGGCTTTTTTAGATGGTGACGAGCCTGTTATGAAGTGCTAGTGAAGTCTTGAGAGAGACTAAGTTGTCCTTTTGATTGCGAGCCCGATCGACGTGGTGAAGGTTGTTGGTTCGAGCCCCCCTCCCTGCGACCCCCCCCCCCCCGTCTCCTAACGTCCCCACGTTGTGCCTCCACGGCCATTGAAGTCCCGGCACCGGTGAGGGTGTTGGAAGATCGCTGCAGATACTGTCACAATGGTGGTTATAGGATCAAGAGATTAACTTTGCCAATAGTAGTTATAGGATCAACATTTCAACTTCACGCCGCCTTTAAAAAAAAATCCAAAATATCTTAGTCCTAATTGCCTATATCCGCCTTCCCATCCCTTCCAATTCGTCGGTGTAAATTTCCTTCCTAGATATCGGATAGCGGTCGAATTTTTTCGGTCTTCAAATTTACCGTAAAAGCTTTTTACAGTAAATAATAAAAATACAATAAACCGTTACTGTTCAGTAAGATTTTTTTCTTCCTGTTGTGTGTCAGTTATTGAAACTTGTTATTAGCGAGACAATGGGAAAGGGGCAAAATAAAACTCTGTAAAGTTGTTGTTGTTCGTTACTAAAACTTGAAACTTCAGACAATGAAAAGCTGCCGGAAACGTTGCTATGTTGTCTTTGTTGTTTTTGTATTATATTGTTTTTTTTTCTTCTTTTGCTGGTTCACTTGTGTGCATGGCATGACCCCCCCCCCCCACACACACACACAACACATACCGAGCCACTTACAATAAACATATACACAAATGTACTTAGACATCTAATCAACTTCCTGTAAATTCGATATATTTTTTTTCTGTTTTATGCAGACCAGAGACCTTGGAGGAACACCGGGGGAAGGAGGGGGGGCGACATTCATAGGATTGGGCCTTCTACATTTACCTTTAAAGTTTTCTTACTGTAAGATAATTTTTTTAAACAAAAATCATAATCGGCCCCCCGATTAGTGGGGCCTAGAGTGGTTGTCTTGGTCATCAACTCGTCATTAGGACAGGCCGTACTCTTAACGTGTAATCATGTTTGAGTATTGGCACAGATTGGCGACAGGTAAATTGTGAGGCAAGTTGTTGTTTGTTTTTTTGCCCCTACCCACCTCGTGCCCGTATTTCACGCTGTACACACCTGACCCCTGACATACACATTTGGTGACGTAGTTATTTCGATGAACTCTAATCCATTTTGTAGGTTTAAATTTTGTCATTTGATTAGAACCACGCCCATATTTACCACAGAATTATCAATTCAAACTTTATCCATTCAAACTGTTATTACAACTGGGAGAAATCCCGCCCCCCCCCAGACCAACGAATACGCGTGGGCCCTGCTTTACAAAATATTGACGGGTTGGGCTCAATGCCCCCCCCCCCATTCCCATGAGGATCCGTAAAAAATGTAGCTGCTGCACTTCCTTCTCCTTAGACCTGCCAACTAAAGTCAACTATAAGTTAGGTGAGAATGTGTTAGTATTTGTCTCACATCCTGTCCTGACGACGTCTGCTGGATACATTAAAAGGTTTATAAACCAGGATTGGTCTTTTTATTTATTGTTTCCTAATCTCTCCCCCCCTCCCCCACCTTTCCCAACCCTCCCAGTCAAACATTCCTGGTACTATATTGAGGTCAAACGCTAGATAATACAACAAAAACACATACACACAAACACATAGCGCGTGAATGACGATGTCGCTTTCCCCATAGAGGTTAACACTTGATAATTTTGTACTATTCGAAATGAATCGTATTAAAGTATTGTCGCGGTAGCTTTTAAGCCAACATTTAAAGGGATGTTTCATTTTTTTTTTCATTTTTGTTCATTAAATTCTTTTAAACTGGGTGAGTTATTAATTTATTAGAATTTTTTATAGTAAAATGTTGATTTTTAAATTTTTAACCCTAAATATCGCAAATGTGGCACAGTTGATCAAACTCAAAAGTACACAGCCAAGTGTGTAATGTCTCTCTGTGCATGTATGTAGGTGTGTCTGTGTGTCATGTGTTACGTTGATACAGAAACCTTTTAAAAGTATGTCGCCGTCTGCATTCTCTGTTGACTGATCAACAACACGTGCCGCACATATTTTTTTTTTGGGTCACTGTGTTGTTTTAAAACATTAGGTAGTCTTATACACTGATACATGTGTTATCGGTCACACACACACACACACACACACACACACACTGGATGTGTATTTTATCTTCTCCGCATGTTCCCAACACATTTGTGCTCTTTTTTTTTTTAATCCACAGAATAAAGCTTTCTGGATCATATTGTGTTTACATCAGCGACGAGATAGACAAAGCAAAATTTTTTTGAAAACAAGTGCAGCCATTTCTTGGATAAATAGACAACATCTGAAAAAAAAAAAAAGAAATCTGTGTTATGATGATATTCGAGAGATAATTTCTTGGATATAACATCAATTCGTGTCTGTGTGATGATGTCAGTTATTTTTCTTTAAAACGAATGTTGTCAGAAGGGATAAAACATGAGCAAAAGTTGTGCACGTTGTGGCAAACCTGTGTTCTTCGGTGAGTAATATATATATATATATATATATATATATATATATATATATATATATATATATATATATATATATATAATTTATATTTACTTATTTAGACGGGTAATAAGAGCTTTATGAGTCTTGCAGGCGACGAGAGCGAGCTTGAAGCATGAAGGTCTGTGGAAGGGGGGGGCCTCATAGCCCAGTCAGTATATCTTTTTTTTTAATACGAAAGACTTCCGAGCCCACCAATTTATTTGAATCATTACTTAACCTCTGTAGTGGCCCTTTGAGTGTGACACCTAGGGCTACCACCCCTGGCCCTTCGCGTGATAGAGCGCCCCTTTGTAGGAGATTCTATTTTCACATAGTTGTAAAAAACATAAAAATCTGATGCTCGGCTAGCAGAGGCGGACATAGGTCATTTGAGGCCCTGGACACAGAAGAAAAAAAAACAAACAAATAAACTTTCAGAAAGAAATACATTAAAATAAATTAAATGAGCTCAGTTGAATATATTGATAAGTAGGGAATGTACTGTTATCTCACTCCTTCCTCTCCCCCCCCCCCACACTCCCTCTCTCGGTGGCCCGTGATATAGAGCAGTGCTTCTCAAACTTTTTGAAGTCACGGCCCCCTTGGAACGCCAATCAATATGTCGCGCCCTTCCCCCCCTATTTTTTTTTGGTTTAGATTGCTTAAATTTATAATTTTTCGAAATTCCACGGCCCCCCTCCGGACAGTCCACGGCCCCCCTCCGGACAGTCCACGGCCTACCACTTTGAGAAGCACTGATATAGAGCACTGGAAGATAACATTTAAACTTCCGAGGTTGAATTAATCTACCGAGGTTAGGGTTTCAGTTATCTTGTCACGTGACTCATTGACATGACATCAGCCGCATTTCCTGTTTGACAGTGACCCAGGGTAAGTGGTGCCAGTGGCGGGAGCCTTAGGAGTAGTAGTTGCTGCCCCCCCCCTCCCGATTCCCAAATCAGACAGCTTCTGAAGGTACTAAGTGAATAGCTAATGCCATGACAGTTAAAGAAGGTTAGCGTCTAGTTTACCCTTCTGTGGCGTGGGTGCGTGTTTGGGGGGGGGGGGGGGTTCGTATATTGACAACATTGCCACTGGCATCAAGGTAATGTCTCAACCAATGTTCCCTCTAAGGTGTGGTATGAAGTGAGCAAGAAATTTTGTCTCTGAGCGACATTTTTGTTTGAGGCCAAAATTTGTGAGCGATTTAAGCGATGTCGTCCGTAGGAGTGAGCGATCGTACGTGTAGTATGAGCGACGCTCTGAATACGTGTGAGCGATCGCTCACGCGCTTAGCTTAGAGGGAACATTGGTCTCAACTGCAGATTAGAACGGTCTGTTCCCGTTTTTTTAAACATCTGCTTAGCTCCCACTTTTCCGGAACTCCGCCTTGCCTTCAAAGGTTGCCATAACAACAATGTTGTGCTGCGTACATTATCTCGGCGAAATCTCCAGACAGAGCGTGGTCTGAGCTAACAAATTGTTTTTTTTCCGAGTCATCCAGGTGAGTGGTGTAACCGAAAATTACAAAGCTGCTCTCGCCGGATGTGTCGCACGTTAGTGCACAAGTCTGTCTTGAACTGTAAAGCAGTTACTCAACCGAAGAATTATTACCTTATTTGGTAAGGTCATGAGCTAATTAAAATCAGTGACTACTTAGAATTGTATTTTTTTTATTGCTACACAACTGGGAAGTATATCACATGTCGAATACAGCTGGCGTCAAAATGAAGACATTCGCCTGTCACAAATTAGGACGTTCTGAGCACTTTTTTTAGGCGCCTCGAGCTAAAAATGACTTATTAACGGTTTGGGGGATATCAGAGTGGGGCCCTAGTTTTCAAAACTTATTGGAGGCCCACTGTTTGTAAGCGGCGTTTTTTTTTTCCAGCATTTTTGACTAGGTCCCAAATGAGGGCACATTTTCCGAAGGTCCTTAAATGTCTATGCCCATCTAATACGTAAGAAAGGCCCTGCTTATATAAAAGGGGATCGGTAAATACAACGAAAAAAAAAACCGTTTGTCTACCAATGTTCTTAAGCAGCGATCCTCAACCTGTTTTACGACTGTAACCCCAAAGTGTGCCTAAGTATGTCTGGCGGGTATTCCTCACACGTAAGTTCGCGAATAAATGCGTACGTGCTTACATTTGTATTGGCTGCTTGCTTGGCCACGTGGTTTGGTGATGTGACGTGGTTTGGTGACGCAGCAAAATGGCGACCTTCTTCAAGCTCTTGTTTGTTTTAAACGAAAATTACAAAACCGTTGCGTACCCCCTGCATAATCTTTGTTGTACCCTTTGGGATACGCGTACCACCGGTTTGAAAACTACTGTCAAAAAGCAGAGTTCCGTGGTGCCGCCATAGCTATTGTTATGGTGGGGATGGATGAAAAGCAATACAAGAACATCATATCCGCCATACATACATACATATAATATACACACACACCACATTTTAATACACAAACGTAGTTGTTTCCATATCCCAGTATTAGCTCTATGGGGCCCTCCATATGCCATTATTAGCTCTGTGGTGCCTTCCATATGTCAGTATTAGCTCTGTGGGACCCTCCATATTCCAGTACTAGCTCTGTGGGGCCCTCCATATGTCAGTATTAGCTCTGTGGGTGCCTTCCATATGCCAATATTAGCTCTGTGGGGCCCCCTGCTTGGACGTTACGGCCTCGTCATTGGTGAATGTAAAGAAATAGACCTAACATCTGCCCTAAACAATGTTTACTGTTTTTGGTATTTGGTCAATTTAAATTACACATACAGGGAAAAAAAAACATGAATCAACAAAAAAAAAACCCAACAGAAATACCCAGCTCTCTATTGCACCATCACTGACTAATTCTGGTCACATATGTTGGTCCAGTTTGTTCTCTCTCTCTCCCTCTCCCCCCTCACCTCTCTCTTATTTCATTTGTTCATGTTTTCTTTCTTCGTTTAATTTTTTTTTCTTTGTTTTATGTCCTCCTGATCAATTATCCATCATGTGTAGCTTCTTTCTATATCGATCTGTCCCACATAGGAGGGAGTTCGGCAACTGGCCAGGCTTTCGTCAACTCGATTTGATGTTTTTGTATTGGATTTGTCATCTTATTAGGCAAAGAAGAAAAAAATCAGTAGCTTCCCTTGAGTTGTGGTGTCATTGCAGACGACACACCCACCATTTGTTACATTATTTTTTTTGCTCCACTTTGTCATAGTTACATTTACTTAGTCTTAGTTAAGTTGATTTTTATTTTTTAGGGGTGTTTAATACCAAGTTACAATAAGCAGGGTTAGTTTGTTTTATTCATCAATATACATGTATTAATATGTTATGGGCTTTTTTTTAAGGTAATGGGCATTATTTGTTTTTATATAATATGTTTATTGACGTATATTGTTTTAGTCCCCAGTCTTGTTAGTATAGATATTATTGGTGTTTGAAATAATCTTTCGATTTGTTGATCGATGTTAAGTAGATTAAATTCGTATCATACCGTCTAGTCTATTCTAGTTTTAGTACACAATCTGGCTTGATGGTAGGGTTTGCGAGCCATTTTGGATAATCTGTGTGACCTAGAGACAAGAAAACATCCAAGATGATCCAGGGTTCGATACCTTGTAATGAAATCAGGCAATTATTTTAGACATAGCATCATGCATTTTGATAATGTATTGGTTAAGTAGTCAGCAAGAACTGCCATAGCATGGCTACATGGGTTCTGGTAAAAACCATTGTTCTGTGGTAGACTATAACTAGGACCTTACTTACTTTGAGGACGGGGGAGAGGGAGGGTGGGTCGATACAGAGATTAGAGAGAGATATATGGGGGGACCTAGACAGAGTGCCTGTCTTAAGATTGGATCGAAACTTGTACTTGATGAGGCAGTGGCCGATCAACTAGCACACTCCATGACCCTCCACGCCCGCCCCAGTTTCTAATGGGGGGGGGTGTTAGAGCATAGATCTCAATTTTTCTCCCCCCCCTCCTATTTTTTTTTAAAAAAGGGGCCAATATTAATATTTCCATCTTCGCCTGGGGTCCCAATCAATCTTAATCGCTGTATAGAATTGGGGGGGGGGGGGCTCAAATCGGTCACATAGTTTGGTTATCCATAACTACTTAAGCCCCACTTAAAAAGAAGTGTTTTTTTTTCTGGCGGAACACACCGGAACGGCATTCCGGCACCTTTTTTTTTTCGTATTCAAAAATGTACTGTTTACTGCACTATATTCAGTGTTATTTCTTTGTGACACGACGGACATAAATAGAAGTTCCGGTACTTTTTTTTTTTTTTAGAAAAAGTACACTTTTTAAAAGAAAATAATAGAAATGGTCAATTATTACAATGTCTGCACATTCATGCACCTCCATCTCCTTAACGGGAAAATCTTTAGCACGAAGTAAACCACGTGAAAAAAAAAAAGTATATACCGTAATTCACGTTTCTTTTTTAATATAAAGGAAATGTAACTCAAAGAATTATAATGCTCAAATCATGTTATAAGTTCCCTCCCTTGTATAAGAAGCGGACCATGATTTTAAGAAAAAAATATTAGGAAAATTATAATCTTACATTAGAAGTTGATTTTTTAAATTTTAATAAAAATCATAAACTGGGAGCATTTGTGTTTATTTTGGAAAGTTAGAGGTAATACAACTTCCGTGTTGGTTATTAATGAAATGTTTACACCCTAAACAAAACAAGACCAATGAAACAAAAGAGATTGGGCTGAATTCTGGTTTGAGTTATGATTGAAGCTTTTTTTTAATGTACTTATTAGAAGTCGACCAGTGCCAGTTTTAGATATTGGGGGCCCTAGGCAGAGACATCAAAGATTTTAGGGGGTCCTAAGTGCCCAATGGGGGCCTCTTAGCACCAGATTATTTTAAATATAACAATGGAAGGGGCCCTTTTAAATGTGGGGGCAATTAGAAGTTGCCTAGTTGGCCTATCTACAATAACGGCCCTGAATTGGGCAAACAATAGTATATTTTGATTTGTATAAGTTTTAAGTGAATACAGTTCAAATGTAATAATAATATATCCCGATGTTTAACCATAAACGATTCATGCTGAATAAACAAATACATTATAAAATAGTAAAGCTCCCTTAACCCTAAAGGATCTTAGGTGCAGATGAAGTGTTGGATTCGTCTGTTTCTGTAAACCTCGGCATTTAGATAGCACAACGCCCAGCCGCCTTTACTTCCCCGACTTAAGTCAGGTACCCACTTTAAAGCTGGGTGGACTTGTGGGACATAACGAACTTTTACTCAGGACCTGGAAAAATTCCCAAGGTGTCCGTTTCTACCTGGGGGTTCCCTAAACCGATGATCGAACCCAGGACTCTCCGGTCGACAGTTGAGCATCCACACCACTCGGCCATCCGTCCCACACAAATACATTATACCTGTGACTTAATGTCGCTTGATGTATCAGAACAGATTTTTTTTAAAACATCGGTGACTTTTAAGAAAATGATTTTTTTTTATTATTTAAAATATATAGGTCTACGTGAGTCATGACAGTTTATTTGCTAGTACATACCTTGAAACATTTCATTGCAAAGAACACCTTAATAGATTTTAGTATTAACATGGTGACAGCTTCGGAATAAGGTCGAGAACTTGTAGCTATTACATTTCTAGGCCTCTAAGATGGCATCTCACGCTTCAATACTTACATATTACATTGAAATACACATGTATTTTAACACCGCATTCGTATTTTGATTTGAAGTATTATCAAGATCGTTTAGACGCACACACATACAACACACACACACACACACACACACAAACCTTATTAATTTTTAGAGCATTTTCGAAAAAAAAAAAATGCTCTATTGTCCCCGTTTTGTCTGTCTGTCCGTTATCACCCTAGATCTCAACAACCATAAGTCCTAGACCCATGATGCATATATCATTTTGTAGGTCTTGGCCTGCCATGTGTACATCAAAAGTTCATTTCGCGATAGGACCTCTCAGGGCCGGGCTTCAGGGTTCCTAAGGGGCTTATATATTATATATCGATTATAAGCTAAACAAAGGGGCGTAATCATTATTTATTTTTGTAACAGTTATTAAACATGACTTACTTCCCTCTCTATATATACATGAAAATGCTCTTAAACGTCCTGTTTTTACAGGCTTAATATTTGCTTGTTTTTTTAATCTCCAGCTGAAAGGAAAACTTCACTGGGTCGCGAGTGGCACCCCACCTGTTTGAAATGTCATGAATGCGGCAAAGTTCTCTCACCGGGGCAACACGCCGAGGTAAGTGTGTCAATCCAAATTGCCTCACGTTTGTTAAATCTCAGAGCAGGAAAACATAGGCGACACCAAAGGCCCCTCCTCCAATGCTGCAAGGGCCCCTTCAGGTATTAATTTGAATTAAATTTGATGATTAAAGGAACCCGACGTGTAATTTTGCTTAGGTTCACTAAACAGATGTGGCCGTCTCTACCTGGGGTGGCCGTCTCTACCTGGGGTCCACTAAACAGATGTAGCCGTCTCTATCTGGGGTCCACTAAACAGATGTGGCCGTCCCTACCTGGGGTCCCCTAAACAGATGTGGCCATCTCTACCTGGAGTCCACTAAACAAATGTGGTCGTCCCTACCTGGGGTCCCCTAAACAGAGGTGACCGTCTCTACCTGGGGTCCTCAAATACACACCTAACAATAGTCTTTGTTAGCACTGTATATATTTCCAGCAAATACACTTTGAAATAAATTTGATTACAAATACATTTCATATGCACTACGATTGTGTGATTTTCTTAAGTCGTTTAGCTCCCCCTTAATATAGTGATTGTCTTAGTAACCAGTGCTGGACTGATAACCTTCGATGGGGGGTGGGCGGCGGGGGGGCTCATTTGCAGAACAAATATAGAGGGCCCTTCTTCAGTTATTGGCATGGCGGTTGTTTTTGTTGTTGTTTTTATGCGATATTTGAACTCAACGAGACGATACTCTTTTCGGGGCCCCTTCCTTTGCGTAGAGCCTTATGACTTGCCCACTCTGCGTGATGACACCCCCCCCAGCCACCCCACCCCCACGTCTTCCAAGGTTTGCGGAACCTCATGAACAATGTGGCAATCATGTCTCTTCACTCTATACGCGGCTACCAGTACGGCCCAGTGGCGGTCGGGCTAAAGTCGGTTGGGGCCCATGGTGCGGAAAATTAGTGTAAGCACTTTCATAACCATTGACTTCAAAAAAAAAAAATAATTCTCTATTGATTATGGAGGGAACGGATGGTCGTGCGGTAAAGCGCTCGGCTGTCGACATCTCGGTCTCTAGTTCGATCTCCAGTGAGAAAGAATGGGATTTTTCAGGTCATTTTGATTAATCCCTCCATGTCTCCCGCGGTGCATCCAATAGTCATGGCACTAATCGATTTTTTTTTGGGGGGATGAGAGAAGGGCACTGAAAAGAGTTCAATGGTTGCTTATATGATCTAAGAGATAAACAGCTCATTTTTCTAGAGACTTTACAGATCGATTAGCGATTGATCGATTCAGACATTAAAATATATTTATGACTCGAATGGCCTAAACGAGGTTTATAGCGGACATACGGGAGTGTTATTTTCAAAGTTTAAAAACTATTTTTTTTTCAATTTCGTAATAATTGTTCTAACATTACCAGTTTTTTTTATACTATATTTGTAGTCTGTCAGGCGACCAAAAATAGCCGCTCAAGTATAGCAATTTATTCAAATAAACATTTAAAAAGTAAACAGGATATTCAAAAATTTCACTTCCTTGTTTTGTTTTTAATTTATTTTTTTTTTGGCTCCCATCACCAAACCTTTTGTTTTCATCCTCGTTAACTGTGCCGCCATTCGGCATTTTGTTTGTATCTATGGTTACCATCACTAGCCTACATATGCACGTTGCAAGGTGTACACACATACGTTCATTCACTAGACTCTGTTTTCTAATCCTAATGTACATATACATACATTTTTGAACATATTCGATACAATACATTTTACAAACTAGTTGGCCTACCTTTTTATAACCGTTTTCTTAACTCGAAAAATATGTTTATTTTGTGCGGAAAAAAATTTAATCGATTTTTGAGGCACTGTTTAGTGATAGATTTTTTTTTATTTTGCATACACTAGTTATCAAAGGCCCGGTACCCGGACCGGCAAGTAGGCACACAGTTGGAGTTGAAAATGGTGATATATATTTTAGCGCGTTAACAATCAGTCTATATACTTGCAGTGGCCCCAAGGACATGAAGAGATTATTGTAGCCAAAATACATTTGAGAGTAGGGACACCTAATAATACATCAAATAAAGTTCATATGTTAAATAGTTCCTCCCAAAGAAAATAATCCTCACTATGGGTAATCATAAACAACAACTCTTAAAATCATAATTCCTTCATAATATTTTAATGGACTGCTTTCCAAACAGTTATTCATTTAATGTTTTATGATGTTCAACATGGCGTATATAAAAAAAAAGACAGACGTGAGTGAGTGCTTGTGTTAAGCGAAACGCTACATGTTAAGCAGGTGGTTTATTTACTGTGCTACACATTGTAGCAAAGTACAATTAACTAAGAAAATATTGCCAACCCGGCAGTGCAGAACCTAAGGATTTAGGGGCCCGGTGGGCTTGGCCTCTATGGGGGCTGTTTCTGCATTTTGACATGAGATAATAATTTTTTGACGCTTCTCAAGCTTGGTCCCGAGAAGAAAGAATCGTTGTGTAGCTTTTAGCTGACCTTCAATTAAAAACATAGTATTCCATCAATGCAATTGAGGCCGCAGACGCAGAAAATATCAGGCCTTTTAAAAAACAGGAAATATCAAAGCTTTAAACATTATAGTTCTGTGAAGCCAGTGCCGAACATAGGGATTTGGGGTTTGTCCTGTTCGGGGGCCCCTGCATGTTGACATGAGATAATGTACGTACTATTTAATGTAAAAAAAGATTTTCTGGGGCCCCCGTTAAGCTGCGATAATACTTAAATCTCATTCCCAAGAGAATAATCCTCATTATGGGCTCAGAAGCTTAACAAAAAAAACCCCGACTATTAAACGTTGAATCTAACATCCAACTATAACCTACGTAATTTGCGCACACAAAACCTTCTCATTGGTAAATCTTAATTCCTTCATAATATTTTAATGGTTTCCTTTCCAAACAGTTCTTCATGTTATGTTTTATGATGTTCAATATGACTTATTTTAAAAAAAAAAGAGAGACGTGAGTGAGTGCCTGTAATTTAAGCAAAACACTACATGTTTAGCAGGTGGTTTACTTACTGTTATACACATTGTATTATAGCACAACATATCGTACTGAGAATATACTAAGATAATACTGCCAACCCGGCAGTGTCGAACCTATGGAATATTAGAGGTCTCTGCATTTTGACAATCGACACCATGACATGAGATAATGAAATGAATATTTAATGTAAACAATATTTTGGGGCAACCCTCAAGTTGGGGCCCGGAAAGATATAATCGTTGTTTAGCTTTTATCTGACCGTCAATTAAAAAAATATCCCATCAATCCAGTTAAGGCCGCAGACGCATAAAACATTAGGCCTCTTAAAAAAGAAAGACATATCAAAGCTTTCAACATTATAGTTCTGTGAAGCCAATGCCGAACCAAGTGATTTTAGGCATCTTCGGGAGCCACTACATTTTGACATGAGATAATGTACTTAATATTTAGTTTAAAAAATATTTTGGGGGCCCTCCTCAAACTGGGCCCCCTCCATACACCCTCTGTGTGAAGCCCCCATCATAAATGGGTTAGTTTGCATTGTAAACGTTGTGTACGGCGCTACTCAAACTCAACCCTTATTCAATTCATTCATGTGACGTAATAGTCAAAAAATGAAAAAAAAAATGTGACGTATTTTTAGTTATAAAGTTAGTAATAAAGGGAAATAATTGTACATTAGAAATAGACATATTTTAGAAATAAAAACAACTAATAAATATAAATATTACATTATATTGAGGTATCCATAATTTTGGTTTAAAATTTAAATTTTAATAACAAACTGAACACCATAGGTTTATTACGATACTGTGAGATATACATTGGCCTATGAAAAAACGTTTCGGTTCGAAATTGGTTTCGGAGAGTATCATGGAATATTTTGGCATGATTTTGTGTTACCTCTCCTAAGATCGCTATATTGCCCTTTGGTAATGAGTGAGGCGTTCGAAAACATTATTACATTGTGGTTGCCATTTGGCATTCATGATCTTACCTGCCGTATGTTAGTGTACGGTGATTTGTCACCTCGGCACTAAACATATGGCTGGTCCAATGTCATTTCTGGCAGCCATGTAGGAGTTAATTCTTACTCGGCTGGCTAGTTGGTAGCCGGATCATGCATGTTAAGAAGAAAACAGTAAATGTTTCTGCCCTCTTTGAATTGTTTATGCCGCCATGTTGGATGACACACGGAAGTCGCGATGACAGGCGGAAGTAGCGATGACAGACGGAAGTAGCGATGACAGACGGAAGTCGCGATGACAGACGGAAACCGGAACATATGATGTAAAATTTGTATTATAGATGTTCTTGCTCCATGACAATGTATGATTCAATAATTAATTTTCCAACTGATTAATAATTTTTTTTATAACAAATATGAATACAAAAATTCTCATAACAAATTAAGGGATATAACTTTGCTTAACTATGACAAACGGCACTATTAAATTGGCTACTTCCTTTGCGTCAAAATTTCTACGTGTTGCTAGCACGTGTTTACCGCTTCCTGATAGGTCAAAGCAGTAGTACACACGCGTGCATTACACAATTTAAAAGAAAATATATTTTAGAAAACTCACTGAATGAGATGACAAATATATACTTAAAGAGCGTTTCATGACAGCATAATGTTATGAAATGAAATGTTTTGATTCTTTTAATCATAATTAATATTTAGTCATTTTGTTATATTTATAAAACACGCTCTTTCGCTCACAGCACAAAGGACTTCCATTCTGCCACAATCCTTGTTACAAAGCACTTTTTGGACCTTCCATTTTGGGCTACGGTTCTAACATCTCATCTCCGGCCAACTTCGCCCGCAAGGACCGTCCAGCCAGTCACGGCCATGACTACGGTGACTCGAATGGCCTGAACGAGATCTATAGCGGACATAATAACAAACATCTTGCCAAGGGAAGTCATCCACAACCTACTAACAGCAAACGACGAGACAACAAAGTGTGAGTATTTGTACCAACCAGTGTAGCTTAGGTTACGATACTAGAAATATCGAAACAATAGTGGCGGCGATTATTTAGCAAGTTCAAGGTATTTGTTATTGTGATCCGATAGCCTAATAGACACTGTAGTTTGATGCTTACTAGCAAAGTGGTCACTGGATGCTTTATAACTAATTAACATAAGTTCGAAATCAAACAAACTGCTTACTTTATTTTGGCTTTGTTTTTTTTTTCTCCAAAATCACTGCACTAGATAATTATAATTTAAAGTAGGCTAATGTTTGATATGCAGAGGTTGGGTTAAGTTTAGACCTTTTTTAAAAAAAAAGAGCGACCACAGTAAAGCTGGATAGTTGTGATGTAGATTAGTCCAAAGTGAAGTAGCAGACTATGAGACACTCAATGACTCAATCAAGTACAACCAATGACTGAGTGGGCTAATTGACAGAAATGGGAAGGTGTGTGTGTGTGTTGGGATGGGGGTGATTAAATGAAGCACTTGACTAATAAATATCATTGCTCCCGGTCGAGGGCAGAGGCAAAAATTAATATAAAACAAAAACTTGCTTTTAATTCGTTGTTCCATTTGAGTACTCCTCCCGGTCAAAAGGTTGGGGGTGGGGGGGTGTAATAGTATATTCCAGTGTACTGGTGAAAAATACTTGATCCTTTTGGGTATAAGCATTTCTTAGTTAATTTACCAGGATATTTGTGTACATAATTTTTTTTTATGATTGGGCCTTAACATTAATTGACAGGGAAAAAATATCTCAGTAAATTCAATGCAACACAGAGACTTGCAGCATGTTCATTAAGACTTTTAACCAATAGGAGGGTCAACACAGAGACTTGCAGCATGTTCATTAAGACTTTTAACCAATAGGAGGGTCAACACAGAGACTTGCAGTATGTTCATTAAGACTTTTAACCAATAGGAGGATCAACACAGAGACTTGCAGCATGTTCATTAAGACTTTTAACCAATAGGAGAGTCAACACAGAGACTTGCAGCCATTAAGACTTTTAACCAATAGGAGGGTCAACACAGAGACTTGCATCCATGATCATTAAGACTTTTAACCAATAGGAGGATCAACACAGAGACTTGCATCCATGTTCATTAAGACTATTAAGGAATAGGAGAGTAAACACAGAGACTTGCTTCCATGTTCATTAAGACTTTTAACCAATAGGAGGGTCTACACAGAGACTTGCAGCATACTTTTAACCAGTAGGAGGGTTACAACCATTTTTCGAAATTAAAAAAAAAAAAACCAGCTAAATCAGCGGTTCAAAAACGT